>JAPZDY010000021.1:11030259-11050304 GCA_029783645.1 Ctenochaetus hawaiiensis
GGCTAAAATTGCGGAAAAGTTGCGGTGATTAGAGAAAATTGCAAGGTCGCGCTGAATTCACGGAGATTGGTTGAATTCGCGTGATTTGGTGTGATCGCAACATCGCGAATTCCTGGAGGGACTGAATATTAATAAATATAATATTAATAAAATTTCTATGTATGTAGGGTTAGTATGTTTCTATGTATTTCTAATAGCCTACATGTTTTTCTATTGAGTTTGGAGGTGGTGTATGTAATGGGAGGAGGCCAAACTAAATCTAAAGTTGATCTCAACTGTCTATGAACAATGAATGAAGTTATTATGAGAAAATCAAAGCAATAATGATGTCAGGTTGCAGACTGGACAGGCTGCCATGTTATCACAGAGCTCACATGTTCTGTATATTGTGCAGACTCCATGACTTCTACCACTGTTTACCTGCCCAAGACTCATTTATGTGAACTGACCGAGTCATTCAATCCATTACTGATACCAACAACAATGGACCGAATCTGCACGCGCCCTCAGCTCTGTGGAGCGTCTTAGGCTAATTTAAGCAAATCACAGCGACTAATTTGGTGGAATCCATGCACTGAGACTGTCTATTTGGTTCAGTTACATCATTTCTATAGTTTTTGAACAATAGTTACCTAAGGTGTCTCTAATGTCCCCAAAAACACTGCACATCATGCAGGTTGGTTTTCGATTGATGCTCACCCAGACAGATATTAAAAGCAGTTGTGTATTTGCATTAGGGCTTACTAGAAACAGATTTTGCACACAATATTTGTTTGATATCAGTGGCATTTGGCAGGTTTGTATACTTATTCAGATACCACGTAAAGCTCAAAGTGGTCCCACCTGAATAAACTCTGACTCATTTAAACTGTAAGGGTCAGTGTCGCTGCACAAACATATTAACTATCGCCAGACAGTTTACTGGAGGCACACCTATTGAGCAAGGTTCCTAGATAGACCTCAAGAGTGTATTAATTTTCCCTTAATCCGTCGCCACATGACATCCTTCTCATTATATTAGCGGATGACTGCAATGGGGTTGGCTATTGTTAGATTTTCTTTTTCTGATACAGTGCTGATATGATGCCTAAGATTTGCTGTACATGTCAAAACACAAAACTGGAATTTTGCACGCTCACAGTGATAACATAACAATCGAGTGTGGTGCAGCCTAATAAAGTGTGTTTGTGTGTTACTAGACACTGATATGGCTTCTTTCAGTTTACAGCTAAAAATATTTCTAAACACTTGAACTATTTGTTTCAGGTTTTAAAACAACCTGTCTTATTGGCATTTATCATAGATTATGCTAGTTTGATATGGCTATATATATATATATAAAAAACAGTTTGCCGAAACTAATTATATTTTAATTTTTTTTTTTTTTTTTTTTTTTTTTTTTTTTTTTAGGGGATGACGCCCAGCTTGTTTTTACATCTTCCAAAGGAATGCAGTGGATAAGCATTAATGGTACTGGGCACAGGAAACTGGCTCCACATTTACCAGGCCCAGGTCCAGTGACGGCCTTGGCCTCCAACCGAAACCTGTACTGGGCCCGGCAAGGACAAGGGTCTATATACAGGTAAAAGAGTGGAGCTACATGCTGCTCCGTATGCAAAAGGATGTAACAGATGCAATTCCTGTTAAAAACACAACATGTGAACCAACAAAATACCAGCCCCATTCATTCATTTTCCAACACTCTGTGTGTGGGTCTTGGTGGCAGCAGGGATAAGAAAGATAACCCAGACATCCTTTTCCTAACCCTTTATCCAGCTCCCCCTGGGGCATCCCAAGACTTTTCCGGCCAGATGGCGTGACCAGAATACCTCCACAGGACAGACACACACACACATACATCACATAAACTTACATTCAGTAACTGTAACTCCAGAAATAATCACAAACAAACTCTCTTACCTTGTTTATGTAACCTGACTTCAGACAAATCTTTGCCACGTGACTTAAACAGATTCATGTTTTTACAAAGAACACAAGAAAAACACAGGTCACACACATGTGCACATGCATGCATAGCTGTCATGGTCGATGTTCAGTAGTTTTTTTTTAAACCTTCCCATGTCCCTGAGGGTTTTTAACAGTCCACTTTTAGACGTCCACATGCAGCCTAAAAGGCATCAGACAGACCGACTGTGCATGTTTGAACTTGTGAATTTATGCGGAAACCCAGTTATTGTAGACCTAACCACATGTGCATTTCCTGGAGCTTATGATTCATAGCTGTGGACTGCAACATAAAAGTTGTGAGCTTCACCTTCAATATCACCAAAATCCTAGGATGTTCAATCACCACTTGCAAACACAAACATTAGATATGTTTTTAAATCCATCCTGATGTTTTGTCGACTTTTAGAAAATGGAAGAAAAACCTTTTTTAACCATCTGTACTGTAATAAAAAACATAACGCCTCTTGTGAAAGATGAAAATATTTGTGAATTTTTGTTTTTCACAGTAGGAAAAATATAAGAAAACGTTAATACGTGTTTATACCCATCACCCCTTTGAACGTGTTGCTTTGTACAGAATAATCAAACAAACCCACAAAACAAGCAAACCTGCTCTTTGTTCTAAATAGGTAAAACACGGATATCCTGAAGAGCTTGATGGCATTCCTGCAAGTCTGTGACAGGATCGCCAACACAAATTCAAGACTTTGAATTTCGTGATACTTGAAGTTTATTTAGAAAAAAAATGAGAGAGTAGCTTTGGAGAAAAAACTCATTGTTAAGATCAAACATCACACTCCTCCCTCCATTATTTCTTGTCTATGCTATGCACGCATAAAAACAGAAAAAAAAAGAAAAGCTGTCTATCAGATCTGCTAATCTGTTTGAAGAGCCCTTACAGACAAAAAAAAAAAAAAAAAAAAACCTCCTGGTTCTTTGTGCTTTGTTGTGAACTTAATGTGTAGGTGGTAATTGTTCAGTGATAAGGATTTATGGTGTGGAAGGTTGTTTTTAATGTGTATGTACGTGTGGTGTCAAACATCTTTCTAATTATAACTAGAGACAAAATTTTCCACTGACTTGAAGTGTATTAATATTTTAACGAACAGATTTGAAAGAAGGGCTTGACAGGAAGTTGAGGTTGTACGTAGAAGGGAAATGTAGGTTGTTTTATCTGTCTCGTGTTGCAGCAAAGAAAGTCTGTTCTCAGTTTGAAGAGGTGTTGCTTCGGTTAGTGTAATGGTTGGCGTTGTTATGGTTAATGCCTGTGTTGTTTGACTTTATTTAGGGACAAGTCTTCTGGATTTTAACTGACACTGATGAAGCAGTAAAAAAATTTAAATAAATAAATAAAATAAATAAAAGCAGTAAACACTCTGCAGACATACACGAATTTAAAAGGCTGTGACATGCAACACAGATACAAAGATCAATAAATACAGAAGAGAAAATCATGTTTTTATTTTTCCCCAGAGTGATGAGGAGACACATTCTGCTATTTGCTGAATGATATGAAATTACTGCTTTGTCATCAGACACAACACGACATGAGCCAACAGAATATTCATTAAAAGGAGAGTATTAAAAACTAAAAGTACTGGACAAATTAACATTTTGAATTAAAAACACTGCTAGATGAAAATTTAGAAAATCATAAAGTTCATCCTCAGAAGAACATTAATCCTCTTCATCCTGTGAGTGTCTGTATGAAATTTCATGTCATATCATTAAGTAAATAATAAGAAGCGTCAGTCTGGACCAAATGACAGACAAACTGCTTTCTATGTGGCTACTAAAAAACACGGAGGGCCACAATTACTGGGTTGCAGTCATAATTGTTGGAGATTAATAAATCCACTGATGTATGTAGGTGTGTATTGCATAAACTGAGTACAACAAAACTTAAATTAAACACCATGTTTGTTATCACACTAATATATGTTTCTTGCTTGCTTGTTTGATGCTTGTCAGGGTCTCCATGAGTGGAAAGCCACAGGATTCCATGTTGCTGATCAAAGTTCAAGGTTCAGTGTCGGGCCTGGCTCTGGACTGGATTCACCAGCTTCTTTACTGGACCAGTATAGAGAACGGCTCTGTCAGTGTTGGCCTTCTGGATGGTTCTGCGCAGCGTCTGCTTATCACAGGACTGGACAAACCTTCAGCAGTGGCTGTAGAGCCTCTCCAAGGGTAGGAGGGTCAAGATGCTAAATAACATTTGCACTATGTTCTCGTTAATTAAAGCTTTAAACGTGTTGACGTATTGTTACGTTATGATATTTAAACTGTAGATATGTTCGCTTAAAACCTTTTCCGCAGGTTTTTATGACCTAACACAACACTACTCACAGCACAGTAAAAGGTGGTCAAATATAGGACTCATGTATTTACCCAAGGAGGTTCGGCATAGTACATAGCAATACATGCACGAATGGACGGCAGCTGTGTAATACAAAGAGACGTGTTTGATTGTGTCATAAATCTCATCAGGCAGTGTCAAAGATGAAAGAGCTGCCAGCTTTTGACAAAAACAGCAGCTTTGTGTTACAACACTTGTTCGCTGGCTTTCACCTAACTAACTTAGGTACAATAGTTTGTGTTTCAGAAAAAATGAAAATATCTATTAAAAAGTTACATTTAAAAAAATGGAAATCAAAGAAAACCATAAGATACCAGCTTAAATCTAGAACCTTATCCCATGAGCTGCCTTTGTTTTCTCAGGCTGCTCTTCTGGGCTCAGTGTGGTGGCTCCTCAAAGATCGAGAGGGCCAGCTTGGATGGTCGGGACAGGATGGCTCTGGTCACCTCCTTAATACGCCACCCTGTCGCTCTCTCTCTGGGTATGTTCTGAAATTTTATTTAGATTATTCTACAGTTTGCAAATGAGATGGATGGTGAGAAAATGTCATACTGTTATTATCTTAATAGTCAAATTTATGTAAGTTGTGTAGTTAGTTTGAAAGATGGGGAAAAACCCATGGCTTCCTCATTAAAACAAGAACTGTGGGCGTTTGTGGCTGTTGGGAAGTCAGAAATCTTGTTCTCAACATGGTGGCCTCATGCATGATTTGATTTTATGTTGGGTTTTTATTCCCAGATATGCCTCGCAAGCTGCTGTACTGGGTTGACCAGGGAACTAAAAGCATCTCCAGAGTAAATCTAGAGGGCCGTCATCGTAAAACAGTGGTAGAGTCCAACGGTTATCTGGACCGGCCCTTCGGACTGGCTGTGTTTGAGGTACAATAACCACATCATAACCTGATGGTAGGATGGAAACCAGTGTAGCTGTAGCTGCCTGTTCACTGGAAAAATAAATGATAATTGTAGAATGCTGTAAAATTATGGTAAGAAAGGAAAAGACCTCAACAGCCAAAACAGAAAGTTTTTTATTATAAACAGCATCATGTCTCAATAGGTCAGTTGTCTTCAGACTGGGGGTTCATGTGAATTCATGAACCTACTCATTAATTTAAATACAATAAACTAGAAATTGTTTCGAAGGAAGGAATCAAATAAACCCAAGAATACGCACACAATGTAAACCTATAACCTTTATACAGAACAAAGGGAGGAACAAGCTCTATTTGCTTTCTTTATAATGGATCTATTGAAGGCACTGCAGGCCAGAAACACAACACTCATAGAATTTACATATGAGAAGCACCAATCTTCCTCTTACATTTCTCTTCTATCAAAAAATGATTGTTTCATTCTGCATATTTAGTCATCTATCATTGGAGGCAGAGCCTGAACATAGTAATTACTTCATAAAGAGCATTAAAAGAACATCCAAGAGTAAAATATCTGAGTGCTCACCTAACATGCAAATCTCGTAACCCATCCATAAACCACAGCTTTATCTTCCCTGTCAGTTTTTCTCAGTGCAACTGAGTCAAGAGTCCATTGTGGCAAGAAAGCAGGCAGAGATTTCTTGTAAGGTTTTAATCAACCTATTTTAATTAACCACATTAGTTCCTGTTACCTTCTTGCTGATTCTCGGGAACAAGGTTGATATGATACACATTTTTACAGACGCAAATATTGCATGTGTGATTCAAGCACATCATGAATCGATCTGTGTCAATACATGATCCTCCTGTGGTCACACCGTCTGTAAGGGTAAAATCCAGAGTATAAAACCTCTAACTCAGCCATCAACTGATTGTAACAGGAGACTTTTACTTGTTGCTAAGTCTGCTCATTCTGCTCCAGGGTTTTGTCTATTGGAGTGAAGAAGTGACGCGCTCCATCTGTCGAGCCAACAAACACAATGGCAGGAACTTCCAAGTACTGCTGTCAAATGCCACCTCACCGGGTGGTGTTGCCATCATTCAGCCAGTTCTTCAACCAAACGGTATGACATTAAATGACTAAAAACATACTATAAGTCTTAGATTTTTGTAAGGGATGAAAAGTTTTGTTTTTGTTGGGTAAGAGGCTCAGATTGACACTCCTATTGATCCTTGAATGGTGATATAACCTTAAAGTTACTGACTCCTTTCAACCTGCTGTGCGTGTGCTTGGTTTTTAGGGCCATCTGTATGTGGACCTACCAAGACGTTTTGCCGGCACAGGTGTACGGTTGACCTGCTTTCTGAGAGTCCAGAGTTTAGCTGCACTTCTCCAAAAAAAGGACAAATTAAATCTCAAGAAATTCCTGCAATTTCTCGCACAGTACCTGCATCAACTTTATCTGATCCTACATTTGCCGGAATTCTCTCACTTATCTGTAAGTCACCTCCCATTTGTGGAATTGTCACACACTGCTGTCATAAATTTCCATTCTGAAGTCTACAAATAAGATAAGTTTAAGCAAGAGTTGTTACAGGAACAGTTTTGCTGCATTGGCCAGGATAAGAGTTACTCAATTTCATGGTAATTATTATTGACTTGATAAGACAAATATTGGTGCAACTTTGCCCTCCAAGTTCCAATTATCTACTGTATCCCAGCTGCTTGCCAGCATGAGGTTAAGGTTACGGTTAGTATTATGCGTGTGATGTCACCGTGTGCTGACCGCATCATGGTCACTCCCAGCTGAGTCATAAATATGCAACAGGCAGCATCTGTCAGTGTGCATTCAGAGCTTTAAGCAGCTGCACACACACACATATACACATTCACTGAGATTCAGGCATATGTTTCCACAGACTGCTGAAGGCTTCAAGAAATCGCTGTTAAGCTTTCTATGTTTCCATATTTAAGTTTGCTAAATAAGACATGCAAATATTTTTATAAGCTATCTACAGACAGACAAATACTTTTAAGTGGATCCAGACTTCCTTGGTTTTGAACCGCATTAGACTTTATATTACTTACCTAGAATATAATATGCACTTTCCAAATAAAGTTTATCATTATAGATATTTAGAAGTCTTCTTGGTATTGCAGCTTTATTCAGTCTGTTTATCCACTCAGAGGAAGTGACTGGGCGGAATAATGTTGATGTAAACACCCTAACCACTGTCACGTCTCCAGAGGCTCCTGGAAGGGATTCAATTTGTGTGTGTGTGTGTGTGTGTGTGTGTGTGTGTGTGTTTTTCTCTGTGTTTTTCTCAGTGTTTCTCAGCGTGCTCCTGGTTGGAATGGCTGTGTGGTGGTGGAGAGAGGAGTTCAGGCCGTCCATGTCCCTCACTGAGCAGAGCTTTGCCCTCAAAGAGTCCCAGGACCCGCTCATCATGTCGGAGCCACCCATTGGTCCAAACAACACATGTGTCATCAAGGCAAGAGAAGTTTTCACACACACAGACACATACACCCATTAAAGAGACTGAAAAAGGCCCTTTCATTCACCTTCAGTGAGGAGATGCCATTTATTTAGCTGCACATGTGTACACTTGATATATATATAAAAGATGCCAAGAGGTGTTGATTTTCCATTTCATGGTTATTTTGGATACTACGATGTGGCAAACTTTAACATGACAGACACATCTAACATTAAGGTACATACTGTAAAAGGTGCATGGGGATGTCTCTAGAACGTATTTCCTCCAATGCTTTCTTACTATGAGTGGTAGGGGCCCCATGAGCAACAGTTTCTGTCATAGCTTGAACAATTTAGTTTATTTCACGAGTGCTTTTTATATTTGTGCTTTGTCCATGCTCTTCTCAATTTGAAGTGGGAGGTCTTCAGCTGGCAAAAGGTGGTGTTACACATCATTGCAACTCAGCAAGGTTTCTCAGCAGGCACATCTAAATTAAAATCTTTTAACATATGTTTCATTGCACTGAGAGCAAATCACACCCACTGAGCTCTGATGAAGCAGATCTTTGATCTTTGTCTCACATAGATGGGGAAGCCACAGTGCCTCAAGCTTGAGTAACATGATAGATACCCAGAATACAAGAGAGGGGTTTAGTTACAAGAAGGATCATCACAATCAAATTCTTAACATGTGATTGTATGGCTGAATACAGCTGAAATGAATCACTCACGTTAATTGTTGCAATAATTGATGAATATCTGTTGTTGTGGAAAATTTTTATTTGATAGCAAGTTTTCTTGACAAGAATCATGCTGAACTTGTGTTTATTTATAACAAACTATGTTATTTTAGGTGATAGTCATTGCTGTAAATCAGGACTCTCTACAAAAAGGAGATCTTTTCTGGGATTTTATTCAGCTGTCACACACATCAACAGAGGTCTAGGCTGAGACAAAGCAACCTGAGCCTCTCTCAATGCATGTTTACAGTCTGCGGTGGGAACACTGTCACAGGAACAATGGTCACTCATCGTGTCAAATCAGACAAGCTTTACCTGGTACCATTTTTTAAAGTATCACCCCTGCTGATACAGTACAAGATATCTCCCCATGCATACTTTGACTGTGAGCTGGATGTTTAATTTGTTAACTCCAGTATCTGAATTTTTTTTATCTTGACTCCCTTTTCTTTTGGCAGAGTTTGCCAGTTATCACTGTAAGTCAAAGAGGAAAAAGGGTCATAAAGGGCCAAACTGACTCACTCATAATTAAACTGTCCTTTAAAGTCTTTGCACATTGTAACACAAATGAGTCTTTTGTAACATTTGGTAGAGCCGGTCTTAAAAATATAATAACAGAAAATATAGTATGTCTCCAACACAGTTATGTTTTAACACTCATAGTAAGGATTAAACACGAACATTACTACATTACTATGAATCCCAGCTTGGTAAGACCAGTGCAGCCATAATATTGTGGAGGCAGAAAAACTATTGTTAAATCCTTCTGTGTTTTAATCATTAATCGTAGTGCAGCCTAGTACTGAAGGAAAGCTGCTGCTCTTGAAGTTACAGGATCCACAGGTGTTTCCTCCTTAGGAAGTCATGCTTTTCCTAAAATTTTGGATCAGGCGCCCCCACATTGTGACCATGCTGAAATAGGACATCGTTCCCAAAATGTGTAAACATTGACTGAACGTGGTTGTAACCAAAAATATACAGAACTTTCCTAACATCATACACTATAAAAAATGAGTTTGATGTGCTACAGCAGCGGTCCCCAACCTTTTTTACGCCGCAGACCGGTTTCATGTAAGACAATATTTTCATGGACCAGCCTTTAAGGTGTGGGGGAATAAATATGTCGAAATAAAATGATACGACTGGCATAAAAACAAATGTAAGTGCATAAAAATATAATTCACCATTACGTTGAGTCATTACTCATACTCATTACGTTACTCATTTTTGCTAGCTTGAGGGCTTAACTGAGGTTTCAGTTAAGCTCTTTCCGCCATCTTTGTCATGTACTTGGGCCAGCACATTTCAGCACCCTCATTAATGGTGAGAAACCTTAGCAAGCACAACTGCAGTGTGTGAAATCCTGAGACATCTGGAAGTCAGGTAAAGATAATTCTGATCATAAAACCTGTCAAACTGTAATACCTCCTTCATGAAACAATCATTTTCAAAATTTCACATAAAACCCACCAGAAATTAAATAAGTTTTTGAGCTTTTAACTTTTAGGAGATGCTCTGAACCTGAGCTTCGAGCAAAATACCAACATCAGAATTCTAACATGCCTAAAGTGACAATGCTTACATGCTAATGTATAGCAGGCGTACAGTTTATACGGTGTTCACCATCTAAGATCAGTTTGGTAGCATGCTAACATCGCTTATTAGCTCCAAACACAGTGCAGTGAGTTATTCAACTGTATCACTGAATTTTGGAGGCACTACATGAATTGTGTTTATTGTGATTGTGTGAAGCTAGTTTCAAAGCAAACAACCCAACATTTTTTGATATAATGTGAATGTAAACTTCATCATGTCAGAAAAAAAAAAAAATTACAAATGTCATTCGTATTCTGTGTCTGGCAACCATGACTGTCTGGACAAAAAGTTGTGCCAATCCATGTGGTACATGTGGAGATATGTATAAGAACGGGCAAAGTGGTGAGAAGATGCAAGAGCAAAGGTCAGACATTAGCACAGTAGTGTGTGCTTCACCCTCTGGGCACAATAACTATCTGTCAAAAAAGCAATCAATCTAAAATTTATCAAGATATTTCACTAAAAAAGCAAAATGTCTATGAGCTGGTGGTGCTAGAAGATCACTAAGATCAGGCAAAACTTCATCTGGATCCAGAGACTAGTTGTTGAGATGTTTTAATCTAGACCACAATGGGATCAACAGGCTAGCATGCTAAGCTAAGCCGCTAGGCGCTAGTTGAAACACTCAACTTATTATTATTATTTTATTTATATATATATACAGTAGCTAGAAAGTCTGAGGTTTCAATAAATGTTAAATAACAATTAAAATTTCACTGTTCATTATAAATTTTTTCACTGATGTCCAGATGCCACCACGATGGAGGAATTCTTAGGAGTTGCAAATACATCAAATACATGAAAATCATGCAAATGACACCAAGGCCCAAAACAAAAGTGAATTCATGTAGCTGCGGCCATGCACAAACATAGCTCACAGTGAAAGGACACAAATGAATACCATAAAGCCAGGAAGCATTTGTTTGAGCTAGATAAGATTCAACAAACATGGAAATATGAAGGAGCAGCCAAGCGAGATATCGGCAGTTCAATTAATCTAAGGATTGAGGCTGCAGACTAAATGACAACAGCACAAAGCAGCTTTATTAAAGACACAATAAAATGCTTGTTTCAGTCTGTGTATAGGCTGAGACCAAGTGATTCAAACCCAGTGGTAAATGTTAAATTTGTTTCCCAGTTTAGTTTGTTTTGTATCAAGTTCTGGCCAAAATCTTTCCTAATCACAAACAGAATTTTCTTCATCACTTGAAGGAATTTTTTGGAACATTTGATTTTAATTGAAACCTAAAGGACACTTTGCCCTGAAATAGTGGTGACGTTTAAGACAGTCAGAGAATCATTCACTATCAAATTAAACAATCTTTTTAAACTTATACCCTGACAATTACACATCAAAGGTCAGATCACACACCAGAAAGAGCAGCATATCATTTTGTAAACAAATTTACAAGAAGTTTAATTTTGTTGGAATATTTGTGAATAAATGTAAGTATTTTCCATTTGTCTCAGTCTTTCATGACAGTACACTGAATATTCTGAGTTTTGAACTCCGGGTTGGACATCTAAAGAGGTCACTGTTAGCTCTTGTAGCTTGTGATGGCATATTTTGTTGCTTTTGCTGACGTTTTGCTGGCCAAATGATTTTCTGAGTGATCAACAGAATAATTAGAATAGTTCATTTTTCTAACAGTCATAGGATGTATTTGTTTTGTTTTCTTTATTTTAAGCAAATTATTTAACACTAGTTATCTTCATGATTTTGTTGTTGTGTTACTATATTAATTTAATTTGGATTACTGTTAAAAATGAACTTGTGTACTTCATTTTAGAACTTTAAGGGCAAAAAGTTAATGATATACTGTTAGCTGATGTCTTAAATCAAATATAATCTTCAAAAGCACTACGTCAACTTCCCAGGTGAACAGGTCCCATCAGGTTACAGGCTTATGGTTTACAGTATATCGACTAAGCTGTGTTTGTCCTTCGCCAGGAAACTCTGCTTAAGCTGGACCTGGAAGGAGAATGAGGAGGGTGTGACACAGATGGCCAGCTGACTGAGTTTCACCTGCTGCCATCTCAGCTCCCGCTGCGACCTCAGGGCTGTCAGGACAACAGGACAAACAAAGCCAGCTGATCAGCCTGTCGTGACCCATCTCCCTCAGGAGGTTAAAATCCCTTGGTGGTAACTATCTGAGGTCAGATGGGAAAAAGGATTTCCAAAAGAAACTTCACTTTTGAAGAAACTGTACTTTCAGCCCTGGGGGCTCCATGATTCTTCTTTATTGTTGATCAGGATGTTTGTTTGCATTCTCTCTGAAAACTGAGAACAGCGGCTAAAATCAGCATGGATTAACCTGGCCTGATTTTTCAAACCGTGTTCTCAAGCAAATTCCTCAACAAGCCAATCATTTTTGTTTCAACTCCAAGACAGAAATGTGGTCTCCATTGACTGCTTTTCTCTTCTTGCGTGGCACCAAGCTAAGATTAATATTATGTTAATCATACTTTACATTTTTTGCATTTTTTTTGCAATTTAAGAGACCAAATTATTTATCAGTCAATTGAAAAAGAAAAGTTAGTTGCACAATTTTATTTAAATGTTTAGTTTCACTTTATCTCTCAACTGTTAAAATTTTCTGTTGTAACTGATTTTTTTTGGTTTATTTTCAAATATCAAACAGGTATATTATTACTAACTTTTCTCTGAAAAAAGTGGTGTTCCACTGGTTTTGTTCTCGGCCCTCAGGATTTCCACACTTTACTTATTTTTATTTTTTTTACACAGTTCCAGACCGTGTAGGCAGATTGGCACATGATTTATTGAGAGTATGTGTTTACACACAGGCTCGAGTGAATAGTTCAATAAGGAAACTCTTTTCTTTGTTTGTCAACAGCCAGATGAGAATAACACTTTACATATCTGTTTGGTAAATATGAACCTACATGTTTTTACTGACTCTGTGGCATCCTCACAATGTCGAGCAAACTCCAGCAAGTCACTGCTATTGACAAGTAAGATGTAGAAAATAAAAGTAAGACCACATCTTATTTAACACTTTTTTGTACAGTAAAACAAATGAGAAATACAGTGTTAATTAGTGAGCATTAGAGTTGCTGCTAGGTGAATTTAATTAACTTTAAATGGGTCCAGGCTAGCTGTTTACCCCTGTTTTCAGCCTTAATATTGAGCGAAGGCAGGCTAGGCTCCTTGATCCAGTTCCATATTGACTGTGCAGTCATAAGAGTGGTTTCAGTTTTTGTGTTTAACTGTCTGTAATTAGGCAAATGCTCTTTTCTCCTTTAAACTTAACTGGTCTGTAAAAAGGCAACACTCTAAATCTAAAATAAAATAAGGTCTTATGGAGACTTAGAAGAGTTTTTTACATCAATCAAGTGTGCCAGTGGTAATCCAGTATGTAGTTACTCAGTTTATTCTCTTTTTTGAATTTTTTAGGCTTAGTAAATATTGGACTGGACGAGCGTTGAACCACCCTTAACTTCTGATGTTTTGTCAGTGGCGGTGATAGTTGTTGCAGAATTAATTACGTCTTGTTTTGAGTCTGTACTCACAGTGGAGTTCATTTGAAGCATCCTTTAAAAAGTTTCATTTGTAGTTGTAGTTGTAGGTTGTAGGTTTGCTTCTCACAGAGAACATTTGTGATAAATGAATCTAGAATTGTTGCATTGTAGCATCTTTAGATAAAATAATCCATCAAATGACCATGAGGTACAGTTGTCCTTTTTACTTATAAATTGCTGCTGTTTATCAGCTCCATCGCCGTGCTATTAAAATCTAGATTTTGTCCTTTTTTGAAGCTTTGATAATAAGAGGAAATAATCTGGTACTGAAAAAATTTTTATTTTTTTTTATTGTTGTGAAAGGAATAGTGTAACACAAGGAGAACCTCGCTTATTCTCTCACACTCTTTTGGCTCACTAATGAACATGTTTTGTTTCTTTTTGTCTTGGCAGGGAAAACTTTTCTAAGTGTCTGCCAACAGTTGCCTTACTAGACTCCAGGAAGTCACCACACCCAAACAAGAAATTGCATATAAGTTACTGTAAAACAAAAAAACATCCAAGTACTTTTTACACTTTGTTTTTTGCACAGACTGAACAATGGCTGCTAGCTCTAATTGTATTTAGTGCACAGACATTGGAGTAGTGTCAGTCTTCTTGTCTAACTGCAGCACATCTCTCAAAATATTGAGCTATACCTTTAAACAAATATCTGTGTGGGTACTAATGCTAGAAAGAAATGGGGACATGAAGCCTCCCTCACCCAATGGCAACAGTCATTTAAAAGAGTTGGTGAAATCAGTGTCAATGAGGAGGCGCAGGGGATTTCTTTGGCTGCAGGTTTGCTTTTTTGATGCCTTCTGAGCGCTGGAGCTTCACTGGGAACAAAGGTGCGCTTGGTTTTGTAAAATGTTTTGCAAAGGTTTGGTTTTGCTCTCGTGCACAGAGCCTAGTTAGTGTTGGAATAGTCTTTAAGTAGATGAATGTGCCTTTAACTTCAGTCTTTTTGTGTTATTTTGTGTGTGAACTCTCAAAGAAATAAATAACTCTGTTCAGCATTACAATCCATTGGTATAAATTGAGAGAAAATTCTGTGAATGTGCTCAAACTGCTGAGTTGTGCTGTCAGTATTTATTTTTAAAGAAGCTTTTTATTTATTAATGGAAATCATTTAAGTCATTAAGTCATTTAAGTCATTGTAATGCTGTATTTTCACCATCAACAGAGTTTAAGCTGTAAATGGATCAAATAAAGCATTTTGTTCTACTCTACATATTT
The DNA here is from genome assembly GCA_029783645.1 of Ctenochaetus hawaiiensis. Taxonomy (NCBI): domain Eukaryota; kingdom Metazoa; phylum Chordata; class Actinopteri; order Acanthuriformes; family Acanthuridae; genus Ctenochaetus; species Ctenochaetus hawaiiensis. The sequence continues at coordinate 11,045,026 of JAPZDY010000021.1, forward strand.
GTGTCCACATCTCATCATTACTCATTCGTCCCCTCTTCCCTCTTAGAGACTATAAAATCTCAGCTGTCAGTAGTTTATTAACCACTGTGCAAATGCAGTTACTGCTCTATGATCTTGATGTGTGTGTGTCATATAGCAAACGTTGTATGTCATGATCCACCAGGAAATAATCTGGGTCTTTATCAGTTTACTAATCTTTATTTCTAAAACTTAGTCCTGTATGTAGAGAATTGTCTTTGATTACTCACTGTGAGCATTTCAACACATGAAACACCAGGGAAGGTCGAGATTAAAAGAATAAATCATTCAAATAAAAAAAGAGAACTGTATAGACCGCAGCACATCCTGCCCTGCTGATCTACTCTAAAGCTACATTAAGAACACTTTTCAATACCCCCTTTTCTGTATCCCCTTCAATTAATGACCCCTTATATGTAACTTTTAAAATATATTACAGCCTATACAAATGTTTATTCATGAGTCCCTCTTCCTCTTACCACATTTTTTCATGCCTTGGTTACACAGATTACAAAAGAGCTGTCTGTGCTGCATCTGTAACACATTTTCCTGCTTTCTCTTGTGCTTCTGTTAGTTTTACCCACTGGCATTAGCAGATATTTGAACTATTTATTGTTTTTATTGTATGTATTCTGTTGCTTTCCCAAGCAACAAAATAATTTACATTTTAAAACATTCTCACATTTGTTGGTGCTAAGGGAAAATTAAAGGGACATTCATGTCCAGAACAGATACTGAGATATTTCACAGAATCAATAACGCTGGATCTGCTGGTTAAAGTTAGGTGGTCACCAAAGTCATTTGAATTCATTCTCTGGGCACCATAGGTATCTATACTGAAACTTAAATATTTTGATAAAATCCTGAAGTGCTGCCCTGTTGATTTTGCAAGCGGAACAGTGATCAAATCATAGCAGTCAGGTCTCAAGGCCTCAAGTTCATAATGTCGACACCATTAAGGTCTGTACAAAATTTCATCTCCATTTGTACTGTTGTAGTCTTACTTAAGTAAACCTTTATTTTACCAAGTGATTTCAGCTCGCAGTTGTCTAAAAAATTAGTGAGTTTACTAAAACACGTTGTTAAGACAAAGAATTACTAAATTCTGGTTGAATAATTTATCCACCTGTTCTTCACTTGGTTTACAAAAAAAGATGAATGAAGACAATCAGTGTAGAAAAGTAAATGAATATAATTAAGGCCATCATTATTAGTGAAATCTTATTTGTTGGAACAATGAAAACAAACTGAACTCCATGTTACGCCATATCTTGACATTTTCACTCTGCAGACAAAGATATTTTCAGACCAACCCATTTATTTTCTGTTTCCTGGAGCAGTGCTGACACCATTATTTGCATAATACATGTAGAGTTAGGAAATGGAGGATGTAGTTGTAAAGTGTTGAAAGGCAATTTTATCAGCACAGGATCTACAGAAGTACATATTTGCCTTAGTGGAACAATCAGACAGTAGCACATGTGACAGCTGTCCACAAGGACTAGATTTGGAATTTAATCTTTCTAACACTTTTTAAACCTAAATTTTTTTTCTTACTTAATGTCATTTTAATTTACTGATGCTTCTGGCTGTGTTCAAACAGCTTTACTGTTTGCCCTTTGTGACACATTGTAGGTTTCCATTAAAATTGGCAAGTCCCTTCCTGATCAGATGAGCAGGACAGGTTCACAGATTAAGATCAGCTGAGTCACCTTCAAATAATTTCTGTCAGTTGACAACTGTGGACCTTTTTTTGGAGCCTAAGGAGGATCTGGCAGGGAACAACATAACTTTCTATGCATCTTTATTCATTAGCTGTGATAAAGAAAAATTCAATTTTTAACCGGATTAATTGTTTAAAGAGATCATGCTCTTTCTTCTGTGTGCTGCTCCTTCTCTCTGGATCATTTCTGCATTAGATTTATGAAATTTGGCAGATTTTGGTGACTTTATATAATTGTACATTCTCTGTTTCCTTGAAAGGCAGCTGGATTTGCAAGATCAGAATGCCTCACGAGATAATGTGACACAAGAATCCATCCTGCCAGGCTTCAAAATTATGGGCTAGTGGCCAAACCACATTAGTTCAGACCAGTCAGTCTTGTGAGGAACTACTGACAGTTACTTTTGGGTGTAGTTCCTTGTGAGATGTTGCTGGGTATGCAGACAGTCTGACTGTTTGTTTAAAAAAAAGGGGGGGGGGCTCATAAAGAGGTAGGCATAGGTGTTGCTACAGCATCAGGTAAGATAAACAAAGAATGGCTTTGACAATGGTTTTACTCCTCTCTTGACTGCCTTTGGCAAGAGTTCTGCCCTCTCACTAATTTATATGGTTCATTGATTGATCTGGTTGATTGAAGTCAGTCTGTCTATTGGGGTCTATCAGAAGGTGGTTCATCCAATCAAGACTGAGCCAAGTACTTTTTTTTAAAGGTCCTGCCCTTCTTCTAACAGTTACACAACTTCTTTGATGGTTCTTTTTAAGAAAATTCTCTTTTTAAAAGTGTTCAGACTCCGTCAAAAAAAAGAAGTACTAAAGATAACATTAGAAATGCAGGGTAAACCCCAATGAACATGACCCTGATTCATCCAATCATGCAGGAGAGTTGTGCAAATTACATCAGTGCACGTTTTTGGAATCAAATCTAAAAAACCCTATAAACAGATATATAACACAGATTTAAAAAATAACTCCCTTGACATTCATGAGTGGCATTGCCATTCATCACCTTGGTCCAGATTAAAATATCCCACTTAGTTTTTGATGAAGTGAATCTCAATTATTTACTGATCCCCATCGTGACTGGAGAAAGAATCTTAACACCTTTGGTTTATTGAACAAGGCTAAAAAGAAATGGCCCATGATTGAAGCTAACTGCAAACACCTGCTGTATGCTGCTTTACAGATTTGATTTTTTTTCAAAAAAGGGCATTTTAAAGATGAAAAAAACAAGCTGACAAAAACAATTGGAAACCATGAAACAAATATAAAACGTTTTCTTTAGCATGTACCTGTGGCCAGTCCATACTTCTCCTTTCAGGCTTAACTTATTTAGAATCATTTTATCATCATGTCTGAAATTATATGACTTATATAAGGAAATGAAAGACAGACTGAAAAATCCTAATGTAAAAGAGGAAAAGGCAAAAACAGCTGACTCAACATAAGGCGTTAGTTGGCCTTTGTCTTTTCACTTCAAAATCCTTAAATCAACTTTGTTTCCTAATCCCGCCTCTTCACCTATATTTACAACTGCTTAGGAAACTTGGAAAGGCACCAACGAGATTAAAATGGATGGCATCCCTGCTGTGTGCCCTTGATCTTCCAGTCTGTTGAATCAAATGTCTATGTGTTGTCTTCACAACAACAGTCAGCCAGGAGAATCTAGTCCTCTCCACCACAAGAGGACCACAATATTGGCGGCCACTGAATCAGAAAAACAGGAAGAGCAGCTATTCACTGGGATATCAGCTCCTGCAGGGCCAGACACACTCTTTCTGACAGTTCAGCAGGATACCATGTGTTGCTAGTCATTTTCCTGGAGTGTTTCCTGTTATGCTCTTTTTCTTTCACTTCTGTTACACCAGCTTTGTGCCTTGAAGCTCAGATAAAATGGCTTTAGAGAACATCCAACTGCAAAGATGCTTGCAAAATCGACGGTCAACTGTCAACTGTCTGTCAAAGGGGGTGCAGGACAATAAAACATTTCCATTTTCACAGGAAAAAACAGTCAAAGCATGGAGATCTCTGGAGAATCTGGACAGTCCTGACACCAAAACCGAGTGCCCCAAAGCAGAGGACGGACCTGAACGGCAACAGAGCATCATCATTAATGTAGGGGGGAAAGTATTTTATATACCCAAAAAGTGTGCCGTTAAATATCCTCAAACTCGGATAGGCTCATTAGCCCTCTGCACGGACAAAACGAAACTCCTTACGCTTTGCGATGACTACTCTGTACGCAAGAATGAGTTCTTTTTTGACCGTGACCCTGCTTTCTTCCACCACATCTTACATTTCTACACAAGTGGAGTGCTGTGGATCATACGGGAAATGTGTCCCATCAACTTTGAGGAGGAGATTGAATACTGGGGCCTGAGCCTAAAGGATGCCAAGCTCTGCTGCTGGTTGGTGTTCGAGGAGAAGGTTGAAGAGGTGAGGGACAACCTGAAGGTAGAGAGGGAGCTGATGGCTGAGATCGAGGTCAAGTACGACGATGAGTGTTTTAAGGACATGATTTGTGGGGATACTCGGAAGACTCTGTGGAAAGTTGTGGAGGATCCGTACTCCTCAACTTTGGCAAAGGCCTTCAATGTTCTGTCCAACCTTTTAGTGCTCTTCTCCATTGTCGCAATGACTCTCAACACTGTGGAGGAACTTCAGATATACAGAATTAACAACAAAACGCACATGGAGTGGGTGGAGATCATCACCATTGTGTTCTTCACCTTTGAGTATTTAATTCGACTTGCCACCACTCCTGATATCAAAATGTTTTTAAAGAGTGGACTCAACTTTGTGGACATGGTGGCAGTCATGCCTTATTTCTTCCAGATTGTCTTTGAAGCCTTTGCTGACACTGAGGACATGAATGCACAAGAGGACCTCAGGACCATAGCTCGAGTCAGCAAGGTCAGCCACGCCCTCAAAGTTATCAAGCTGCTGCGGATCTTTCGGATTTTGAAGCTGGCCCGACACTCCACTGGCATGAGAGCGTTTGGGTTCACTCTTCGGCAGTGTTACCAGCAGGCATGCTGCATTCTCCTTTTCATTGCCATGGGAATCTTCACTTTCTCTGCTCTCCTCCATTCAGTCGAGAGGGAAACTGAGGGATCTCCCATAAGCAGTATCCCATATGCTTGGTGGTGGGCTGCGGTGAGTATCAGTAACTGAAGTCATTGTCATGCTCCTGCTAGGCCTGTGCTTTGACCTTAGATACACTTAAGTCAGCTGCAACACTTCCTCTTAGAAAACTCGTAAACTCATAAACTGGTTACAACCTCTCCTTGCCATCACTTATTTTGTTGAGAAGAAAACCTGCACTGTTCCACAGATAATACAATTTTAAACTTTATGAAGATTTAATCCATCTGCTTTCATAAACCATCAGGCACATAAAACACCTGGACAAGATTAATATGTATGTTGGCATTCTAATTGTTAAGTATGCTCCATAGTAGTAGAATTTGTCATTACTGTAAAGTTAAGACTACATCACTGCTCTAAACCAAGACTTATTGTCCCTTATCTTGCTGTCTAA
>JAPZDY010000021.1:11067037-11081704 GCA_029783645.1 Ctenochaetus hawaiiensis
TTTGACATGTACTGTCAAAACAAATTTTATATAATCTGGGTCACTAAAAATACATTCTTTAAGTTAAACTGAAATAAACTTATTTTTTAGATATGTGGTTTATACTGTCTGTACTTAGTAACAGCTGAAGTGTACCTCACATTATTACCTGAAGTGATGAGACTGTTGAGTTGACGTATAATGCTGCGGCTGGAAGGTCTGAAGGTTGCCTGGTACTCCATACACTGACTGATCAGATCAGCCAGCTCTGTCCACTGAGAGGGAGGCAGCTTCTTGTATTTCTCATAAAACTCACGTTTCTATGGAAAACAAACAAATAGACCACATCATTCACTGTCTTGAGCTTTATCCTGACCTCCATTTTTTTTCTGCACTTATTTACATTTTGTTGTTGGTGTTTCTTCCCCTGTTTTTTTTTTTATACTCTCTCGTGAGTTAGTTCTGTTTTCTTTAACGACAGTGTGAACACCACAAATCACACTGAATCCAATCTTTTATTTAATCTTCTTTAATCTTTACTATGTGGCCCCAAATCAAATATTGATCTGATTTTATTGTGATGTGTCCTCTCTCTGAACAGTCATGTCTGAATTTATTTAACACTCTCTTCTCTGAAATGAACATCTTCTGTGAGACTCTTATGTAGAGTCACTGAAAGATGGAGTACAGAAGCAGGAGCCACAAAAGTACACAATCAAAAATGTGGCACCTCATCCTAAAAAAAAACAAAAACAAATTAAAACCATTATAATGAAACCATAATCGTAGACTGTAGTTTCCTCTGTGTTTACTTCTGTATTACAATGTGCTGCGTGTGACATCTTTTTTTGTTTTTCCTTTTACCTCCCAGATCATGCTAGAATGTGATATAGCTACATATTAATTTGATAACATTAACAGCCAAATGAGAAAATCAGATCCTAATAGTGAATCAGAATTAGGTGTGGCTTGCAGTGGTAATGTAACTCTATAGACGTCAGTTATCCAAATAAGGATAAAGCTGAGTATAAAAGCTTTTTTTTAAAAGCCTGAAACAGTATACAAGAAGAAGTCTGACAACTCTAGAGGGAGTTAAGTCAATGTTAAACTATTTGAACAACAGCAATCTAAGTGAACTGTTGTATTTTATATCTGAAAGTTAACATCTGTTTATGTAAATAACTGGATAATGTTTTTACTTGCAACAAGCTGCAAAAGCTGTCTCCTGTTTATCTTGTATTTACTGTTGTAACAATGTTTTCATGCTGTCATTATGGTTAGATCTCTTTAAAAAAGAGATGGGACTTTTACCTGGTAAATAAATGTGGAAAAGTTTTTGAACACGGACCATTAGGGTCAACCTTAAAATATAATCTTACAGAAACTGAAATGAGCCAGTTCAAACAACCCTCATCAGCTCATAAAGTTATATACCCCGAATTCTATCACCAGGAAGTTTCCTTCAAACTGTTATCAAAGTGTGATCACCTCTCTACACCTGTCCAAACAAAAAAGTGACATTTTATTATGCAGATTTATGAGTTAATGATGGTGTCCTGCATACCTCATATAAAAACTAACACGACCATAAAAAATACGGGACAATAAACTACTCAATGTGCCTTACAAACCAAATGGAATGAAAATGAAAAACAAGGTCTAATTTCTGCTGACTTTTGACATGGGATTGGCAGAGTTATGAAGTGAAATTCTTTATTTTAATAGTTATATTTTTGATGAGACATACAAAGGTAAGATAATGTATTTTTAAAAGGTAAGAATACATTTGGGATCAGCTGGCTTAAGACTGTAAGTCATCTGATTTGATTTACACAAGTTTGATCCCATAATGCTCATCATCATACCTTCAATGCATTGTCCTCTTATTTTTTTGAACTACAATAAAAAAAGCTTAAGAATATATGAAAGTCAAGCCGCTTCTTATGGGTCTGTACTAAGACAAACTGTTAACCTGTGTAATCGGCGTTCATTGCAGTTTGTTTGACTTTTCAGGAGAGAAGAGACTGATTACCTGGTCCAAGTTCCAGCCTCGCAGCGGATTGTTTCCACTGTTAAAGATTTCCCACACAGTGGCACCAAAGCTCCACTTATCACACTCCAGGGTCAGGTTGTCTGGAGCCTCCAGAACCTCTGGGGCCACCCAAGGGATCCTGTCCAGGATCACTAAACAAACACACAATGACATGTGTCACGATAAATACTTAAATAATGCTGAAAAGCTAGGTATTATGAATATCTTACACTGTCTTGAATCATTCAAATTTTATTTTATTTGTGATGTAAATTCTTAATTGAATAAAATTTTCTTTTTTTTTTTACTACACTTAGTTATCTGTTAATTTTTTTATTATATCTCAGCTTATTAACTTTAATTAAGTGAAACTAAAATAATCTACAGTATAATCACAGTTCAACATCATTTATCAAATCTCTTCCCTTTCGTCTTCTACATATACTTGTGTACAGAATATGCCCCATAAACTGCCTTGACGGTGTCAGCCATGGTTACAGAGGGACTGAACCATTTTTAACTCACCTTCGTTGCCCAGCATGACAGCACTGATGCCCGGGTCGCTCAGCTTGATGAAAGGGGAGCTGCCCTGTGACAGGTCGCCTTCTCTGGCCAGCAGCAGATTCTTAGCACAGATATTACCATGAACGATGTTCTTATCTTCCTGCAAGACAGCTACATGTTAATGCCAATTTATTATTGCATGGTCATCAGCATTAGTCAACTGAACTGAAAAAAGACCCAAACTCAAAATAAAAATGTCACCAGGACAGGAATACTTATCTTTTTTTATCTGCAAAGGATTTTTTTAATTCAACAATCACTGTTATCTAGGCACTAGTGACATATAACAACATGGAAATAAAAATAAATGATATTTCAGTTTTATATTTTACACACATATACACAGGAAACAAAATCTGCACACTTAATTTTTACATGATAAAGTTTAACCAGCCAATCCTGCTGTCAGTGGGGTTTTTGACATTACTTTTGCAATATCTAGTTATGCTCTGCGCCAGACAGTTTATCTTACCAAAAAGTTCAGCACAGACGCAAGCTGTTTGGCTACATCAAGTTTCCAGCTCACTGAGACAGACTTTCCTCTCTTCAAGTAAAGGTCGAGGGCCCCATACTCGACAAACTCCTGCACCATGATGTCTGTAAGGCACAGCGAGGTTTGTTTCAACAGCTGCACTTCAAACACAACACAGAGACAAACTGCTCACCCACAGACTGAGTGGGGGTCACATGAGGATTTAATGTGAAGATAGTTATCTTGCTCAGTATGGAGAAAATGACTGTTTCTCAGTGTTCGCTTGTTGTTCGCATACACGCTTTTACAAATTGTTCTCCTCTTGTAAAAAAAAAAAAAAAAATTGGAAAACAATCATTAACATTTATTTTCACTGAACACCATAAGTCAACAGAGCATGAACACGTCTAAAGAGTGCTTCACCTTCTGTAGCTGAAAAACAATCAACCAGATGTTGCAAACAAGGAGATAGAGTTAAAGAGTTGCGGTTTTAACTTACTTTTTACTCCATGAACACTAACACCATACACAAGGAGGAGGTGTTTGTGTGAAATCTGACTCATCAAGCTGGCAGCTTCAAAGAATGACTGACGCAAGGCAGAGACACAAAAATAAACAAATGTGTGTATAATAATAAAGTTCATTTGTTGCATCACAAAAAATATTTTACATTTAGGTGTTTCTTTAATCTGAAAAAGCCTACCTCCCAACAGTTTTTGTGAGCAACATCAAGCTCTTTCAGAAAAACTTCTGTCACATGTTTCTCTCCTTCACGAATGTCTGTTTTGTACCCTTTAAAAATGCGAGTGAAGGATCCCCGTCCAAGGCTTACATCCTTGAGGAAAAAAAACACACTGAAACTATAAATAAATTTGCATTATAAATAACATTCTACTTCAAAAGTACCTATTTATTAGTTTGACTATAGTATTATAGTAGTGGCATTTGTTGAATAATAGTAGTAGTGAAGCTGGTAAGACCAGTTGGAGCAACAGTACTGTAGTAGGAAAGAGTACAAAAAAAATAGAGTAATAGGCCTATTGATATTCATATCAGCAACAGGTCTGGAACAGTTGAGGTCCCACTCACCCACTTCAGGTCCTCATATTTAATCATTTGGAACTGGATAGAATTGAATCTGCTCCTTTCAGGTGTTGGGGACCCTTGAGCTTCTACTGAGCTGCTATTACGTATGATGATCAGATTTGTGAGTTCTGTAGAAACAACCAGAAAACACAATTATTGTTATACTGTCTGTAGGGGTGGAAAAATACATATAACAGATATTATATGTGTATATATATATATATATATATATATATATATATATAAAAGCACACCTTGGGGTCGAGGTGGACAGCAGTGAGCCAACCTGACAGGCACTTCAGCTACTAACAGTGTGTTGTGTTGGCAATAGCTGGTGAGCTCTCTCAAGCTGGAAAATGTTTTCTGGACACCAGGGAGACTGTACTGCTCATTCTTGATGATGAGACAGTCTTTATAATCAAGTCCAAGTGGAGTCTGCAGACACATAAACTTTGCATAAACTTCTCACAATACTGACAAGGCTGCTTTAACAAAAATTTTTATCGAGACTTTAAAAAGCAGATTCTAAACACTGATTTGTGCAAAAACTGAGTTAAAAATGTGAGTGAAATAGTAATCACTTTTGAAGACATTTGAGAATGTAGATGTTTCTCGCACAGGTCTGTTACTGTTTATAAAAACAAGTGTATCATGTGCAGAATTAGACTGAGACTCCTTGTTTCAAGAAACAATGCTTGCAATTATGAGCCTTTAATGTTTGCGTCAGTGCAACTATGCTTGGCAAACACAATTTAATTAAACAGTTTTTCCATATGGTCAGCGAATTACAAAGAAGCATAGAAATAGTTAGTAATAGATTCCAATCAAGTTGCTTCAACAGGAAAATTTACCTGAAGACAAACAGTGAGGAAGAAGTTGTCATAATTCTTGGGACTCTGTCGCAAAAGGAATGTACCACCTTTAAATCCCGACTTTTTCAGCTTGTTAACTGCAAACTCTGATCTGATCAAACAAGATGCAAAGTAAAAATCTAAAACAGGTGCATGTGAATGACGGTGTTGGGTTTAAGTAATTATGCAAATGGCTCACGTGATCGGGCCATGACAATGGTTTTTGATCCCCTCCAGAATACTTGGAGGAGCAATGTCTTGACAGAAGTAATGGCTAGAGTCTGTGGTCAGTCTGAAGTAGCCATCAACAAGTGACACAAATGAAAGTGCTTCCTTGAGACTCTGGAACTTGGCCTCCTACAATGTAAATCATGGATAAAAATGCAAGCAATCTTTTACATCTAATTAAAAAAGTTACATTGAAAATAAACAAATACATACAATATAAATTAACAGAAAACAATGTCTGCAAGTGTTTAATGTTTCTTACCAAACATCTGTCATCTTTGCGTGTTATTGTCACTATCATGCTGTCTTGGGGAACCTGCTCATGGCATGCCCTTTTTATACTGATGTCAATGATTTCTTTGAAATCACAGAAGGTTTGCCACTGCAAGAAAAGGAGAAGAGGTTGACACTACCAAAGAGCCAAGTAAATTTGCTTTGAAGGTTTTTCAAAGACTAAATGGTCAAGATCCAACTAAGTGAAACCAAATACCAAAACAGAACATGCACTTTACAAGAGAAATAAAATAAGGCCAACTCAAAGCACATTCCTACAATAACAATGCAGAGCAGGAGGAAGCATGGAAAGGTAAAGTCCTCCTGAAATGGGGCAGTGCGATGCTTTGTTCTCACCAAAATTTTAGGTGAACCTGCTCTTACCATTGTCCTATCAGGATGACAGCTTCCACTGGTCTGAATGCCAGTACTTCCTGTGACTCGCAGGAATGAGAAAGTTGACTTGGAATGGGAGGAGGAAGGATTCACTTGAAAGATTTCGCTCCCCAAAGAAGGTTCAATGTCACTCAGTTCAATCAGGTACTTGAGCTTTAAGCTGTACACATCTACTGAGCAGTCACCAAGCTTCTTTAAGAAACCCTTGAGTGTGGTTCGGATTCGATAACGATCCAGGCGGTTTCGCTTCTGGATGTCATGGCGATGTGACTTGGGAAGGCATGACTTATAACTGAAAGAAGAAAAGTATAAAATCTGTTTAAATTACTGAAAAATAAACAAGTGTATATTTTATTTTGTAAATTATGTAAAAGAGAGACATTTTTTATGAAAGAGAAAGCTTTAACTACAAACAGTTCTTTGTTGTGTAAGCTTAACTTGCAACTTGTCTGTAGTCAAAAACGACACATTATCTACGTACCTGACAGTCTTGCAGAGGTCCTTTACACTCTGATTTTGCTCTTTAGCCATCCTCCACAAATCCAGCAGTGCAAGGCCCAGGCATTCCTCCTGGGCACTCAAGGGTGGAGACACTCCTGCCTCGCTTGCAATAAAGTCACTTCGCAACTACAAACCAAGAGAAATTAGTAATGGACATACTTGATGATATGTAAATAATCTGGGCTAGGATTTCTGTATTTCAGCTATTGTAAGGTGTTTGTTATCATGTTCAAGACAAGTGACACTTGCGCAGTGTGAGGAAGCAACCTGATTGTTTATGGAGAGGCGTAACTGTGAGTGGAATGAGTGAAAATGTAATTTACATTATGAGAAAATCCAACCTTTGTGTATTTTCTACACTGATGTGACCATTCTTTGTTTTCTAGAACATATCAGGAGATATCTGGGTCATTGCATCAGAGTTTCAAATGAAATATGTCACAACAGTGTTTCAAATGAAATATGTTACTAAATTACATGTTTTGAAATATTGTTTACTTTACCTGAGCAAAGAGATACTCAATGACTCTGTAGTCAAGCACTGGACTGATTCCGTCTCTGGTCAGACTGTAGCGGAATGATGGTCTCAGTCCTTGTCCAAACCAGTTTCCAAAGAAAAACCTGCATACCAAAAACTTTATAGTTTTCATTCCATTGTTCATCGTTACTTTAAAATAAAGCCACAAAGTTAACCTAAGTTTAATTCACCTATTTTGACGTGCGTTATGTGAACGTGCCATTGCACTCGATTTGAACATGATAATCTGGTGATCAAATTCTTCTTTTTTTTTCAAAAAAACTTTGGATTAATCACATATGACTTCAAATACTGTTGCTGATACAGCTTTTATTAGACTATCTTGAAAGTAAAATGAGAATTGTGACTACAAAAAGTGCAAGAATCTTTCTGTAAGATGACAGGGATATATGAACCACCTCTAGCCATATTTTCTCAGTTGCTTTGTATCCAGCTTTTTTCTAATTTACTGGTTAGCTATTTACACACAGTTTCCTAAAATATCTCAACAAAGTGCGAAGTACACAATGTGATGGAGTAAATGACTGAGTGAGAATGTTATACGTTAGTGAATTCTTGCCTACCTTACTCTAAAGTGTACTTGTAAGTTTTCCTCTGTATTGAACATGTGAGACGGAGGATACCAAAAAGAGAAATCAGCAGCTGCCAAACCAAAAAGGCTCAGGTACACTGGTAAGATTCCTGAAGAAAGAGATAACAGAAATATCATCATAGGACGACTGACCAGCTGATGTTATGAATATCGCCCCTACAAGTAGCCTTTTGCACACTTATAAGAACAATTTTGCAAATTTAGAAGAGAAATGTATTTAAGCATAAAATGTAGTGGATCTTATTTTTCACACAAATATCGTTATTGGGCATAAGAAGCCTTCAGGTGGACTTATTGGTCAAATCTTACCACATTTTTTGCCCGCTTGGAAGCAAACAGCCTCAGCAGAGATTTGGCCAGCTGAAATGTGTATTGTTGTTTTGTCCTTTGTGGTTGTGAAGAAGTAAAGGTGCACTTGTAAACTGGGACCAGTGCTAGAACTGGACTTCTGGCTACCTCCCCGCTCTCTGATCATCAGAGGGGCCGACTCCTCCTCGCTGAGATCCATGGGTGCTTTTATGCAGCAAATCAACAAAGTGTAAATATTTTCAGACAGCTGTAGCAGAAAACTTATGTTAGGAGACAATTTTTCAGTGACCTCTGATTCAAATCAAGTTGTTAGATGATCTTAAAAAAAGGGGGTCTATGACTCTCTTTCTTTAAGATAATGCTCTTGATTTTTTGCTCAAAACTTAAAAATATACTCAAAGGTATAAACCTTGGTAAATCCCACTGACACTAATGTAACAAAGTTACATTAGGTAAATCATCTCTGCCATATGAGCTCATAACATTGCAACACTGATATCAAAACAAGAGGGAAATGCAACCCAATGTAGTACCCTTATGTAGCCACAGTGAACATTTGCTAGCTGTTTCTTGAGAAGTTATTTATTTATTTATTTGTTTGTTTTATTTTCAAGGAGGAAGCAAACATATAAACGGAAACCCAGTGTTCTCTCTTGATTGATTGTCCTTTTTGTCTTTTTGTTCAGTTCCCCAAAAGTTAATAGCAGAAAAAAAGAGACTGAGGTCTTTTACTAATGTAAATGTACCAATAAACAGTAACAACGCATATTTCAAAAACTTGTGTTTTTCTTACAAAAGTTGGATTTGAAAAGTAACTTGTGATTATAGCTATTAAATAAATGGAATAGAATGAGAAGTACAATATATAACATGCTTAACATTTCATCATTTACAAATGTGGACTTTAATTTTGGCCTTTTTTTAGGACATAAAGATTTAATTGATTGTAACATTCTAGTAAAATTGACCAGGCGCCTTCTCAAAAAGGGATTGTTTTAATCTTTTTATAGTCAAGGCAAGTTCACTGAACTGATGCAAATTTGTATGGTTTCTGTTGTATGACTTGCTTACAGGCAGACCTGCAGCTACTGAGATGAGAACAAGTGATTCAGTGTAAAGTTCCCCACCAAAACTTATGAGCAAACCTGAAAATCCCATTCAACAAAGCTAAGACTCATGAGATGTATCGTATACATGTCATATGAATATTGATCCTTGTATATTTTGACGCCACATCTGTGTGTGAATATTATCACATTATCTCCTTGACTGTTAGTGTCATTTTTAAATGTCAATTTGTAGATTGCAGGGACTCTGATTATGTCAGAGCAAACTGCTTATCGTCATCATCATCTGCTGTGGCTCAATCAAGAAAGCAACATTTGAAGTACACCATACTATGTACTAATATTTAGCATTTTTTCACTTTTCCTTGAATGGTTTTAAAATACTTCGCTTTGTTTAGCTCAGTAACAATACAGATCTGAGTCTTTTGACTTGGTAAATGATCACTGACCTGAACAAAATTTAAATAGGAATGTGTATATAATGTATCACTGTAATCAATTACAATGTAAAACTAACCTCTCATGAAGCAAAAACACTCTCTATCATGGCCAAATTTGCCAAATAAGTGGTGAATACTTGCTACAGACCAAACTAAACTCAGAAAAGGCACATTCTCCACATTGTATAGTGGGTTTTGTTGATATAAAAGAAACTGACATTTCTTCACAACAGTTCTATATTTAGATATTTTAGAAATATAGATCATAATTCTGTGTTACTACAGATATTTTGTGGCGTTTTACCTTCACTTTTGTACCGCAGAAGTCCTCATCTCGATCATTTGTTCCTGTAAAGCACGGAACTGTGAGTGTATGTGTGTGTTGACAGGAAGTTCAATAGGATTTCCTGATTGAGATGAGTAGATGCGTCACCATCGACAGTTTCTTGTCATCTTAGTCAAACTATTGCCAGTACATATTGCTCTTTTGATTAGTCTTTGACCTCTTTATCATAAAAAAATGCTGTGGACATTTTTGATCCACAGATTAAGATTCTTAATGTCTTCTTGACCAATGCCTTAAATGTATTGACCAAGATTTAAGCTTAGGCTGAACTCTTTTAACTTTAAGTAGTTTTTTGCCTTTATTTCCTTTCCTTTCTCCTTCTATCACTGAAAATTATGCTTAAGGTATTAAATCATTGGATGAGCTTGTTTTATTTGATTTAAATTTGACCCAATGACCTTTCCTCTATTGTTGCCCTCAAAAAAAAGAAGACTCAAACAACTCAAAGAATATACAAGCAGAATAACAAGCTTCTTCCAAGGAAGGAAAAGCAGAATCAACAGCATCTTTAAATTTGCTGAATCCTTCATTCAATAACTAGAGTCACAGTGAGTACAAAAAAGGAACTTAAACAGTTTAAGCATAAAATAGATCATTCACAGACACTTCATCACAGATGAAGTAAAAACATTTGCATCTGCAATTCAAATGTTCACATGAAGTAAAAATGTTAAAACACTGTTGATTTTTTTAGCTAATTTCTTTTGCATGCAGCAGTATTTGAACCAGCTTTTGCCAAGTGTTAGCTTTGTGCATGTGTAAGTAAACTTTTTCATTGTTCAATGCGCTTTTGTTAAAGTGTTTTGGTGAGCAGACACATTTTTTTCAGCAAAGTCTGACAAATAAATAATCCACAGTTCTGCTCCCTTCTGTTTGTTAAGGAGGGTCATCCTACATTTCCTTATAAGATGTAATAATAACTAAAAAAGAGAAAATGCATTTATACAATATCACAAAAAGTAAACAGATAGCAGTTCACATTATGAATGAATGAATGAATGAATGATTTATTTCGGTCATGTCAGCACACTTAATCAGCATCACACATTGTCAACAGATGATCACATTGTACATGTCCGAAAGGGAAGACGGAAGAAGCAAAGCTTATCTCGTCCCGTCCCCATTTCCTCAATATTTAGTCTCCTCTTTTTTTTTTACATATCATCAGATTAATATAAATTTGTATTCCATTCACCATTATGCCTTAAGACTGAGTTTTGTATTAGATAGAAGTATTTCTATCGATTTCTTTCATCAGTTCAGAGATTTACATGGTTAATTTCACACTGCAGGCTAATATTGTGGTGCATTAGGTGGATCTTTCATTTAGACCAACTGAAGATTAAGAATAAAATCTTCATTGGCTTTTTGATTGCAATTTTGGGAAGAAATATGCACTGCTATACAGTGCTGTAAGTAATTTTGAAGACAGAGTAGAACTGAAACAGATAATTACAGTAGGCAGTAGGAGTGGCATAAGCTGTATTTCTAAACATAAACAACAAGCAGAGTCACCAGAATGAAAGTCCTTTCTCTGGTGAAAGCAAATGTAGCTCTGCTCAGAAACACTTATTTCGACATTACAGGAAAAGAGAACCAGCTGACAGCTGCGGTTAGTTTGTTCAGCTGTGAGGCTTTTAGCAGTTTCCTGTTTAAGCTGTTCAAAAACCACACGCTACAAACTGCAAACATTTGAATGGTTGAATTACTTATGACTTTTATAATAGTTTTTCTGTTTTGTGTTATAAGCTATTGGCTTTTTGTCCTACTTTTTTAAAAACACTTGTTTCTCTTGATGATGTTCCCATTTTTCTATGTTAATGTGTTTACAAGATTTACATAAATGATAGTTTTGGCAAACATATTTATGTGATTCAGAAGTTATGCACAAAATATGTAGTTCTCTTTTTATTGAAATATTAAAGGAGCAGTTCACCCAAAAATGAAAATGCATTTATTATTTAGTCACCCTCATTCCCTTGGAAAGTAAGGTGAAGTTTCTTGGTTCGCAAAACATTTCTTAAGCATCACAGCAAAAGTGTCGCAGTACAAAACAGTCAAAGCTCAAATGTCCACTGCTGCGGCTAAGTGTTTGCGCACCAGGCACACTGTCTAAAGTTGGTGCTTGAAATTTGTACATGAACTGTCAGAACATATGAGACATTTTAAAACAAGTCCATCAACGTCATTTCAGGTAAAAGGTTCCTTTAAAACCAATATCCTTATAATTTTTTAAAAGTTCTCATGTAGTTTTATCCATTTCTCACATCTATTTGCTCAATATGTTTTAAAAAAATGATCGTTTAGCTATCTAGCCAAAATCTAGCCAAAAACTCAAGGACTCCAGCAAAGGTTAAGATCATTGATGAGTGTTAAAACAACACATTTGGTTATGTTTGTTACATTTAGTTATATAATTCAATATAATTTGCTTTAATAAAATTTTAATTATGCCATTTGCTTCCTCTTTGGGCTGTTCTGCTTTTTGCTTTAGAAACTTTGCACTGATTTAACATAAGACACAATAAACACATTACCCCTTTTTTAACCTTCCTCTCATCTCATGTAGTGGACCTGAGTGAAGTTTTAAATCTTATGACAGAACACTTATAGTTGTTTCAAGGTCCAGAATAAAGGCCAGTGATTCCAGGCATTTTATAGTTGAGTTCATGCATTGGATCATCCTCATTGAGGCCTACAGACTAACAAAATCCACTTTATCATTTTAACCTTGTTGAGTACTACAACAAGCCCAAACACTTTTAAGATTTCAGATGAACTAAAGTCTGTTGTCTGCTATTTTTGATTTAATTAGCTATAAATGTATGTATGCAGCTAAGACTGTATGATCTTTCACTTTTATTTTAGAAAATATACTTTATATAACTGTGTTCTGGATTTTGCTTAAGTCAGCTTTATAATTTACTCTCTTTGATATCATGGTCTAACTGCATATTGTGTTATGCCCTGATGGGTGTAAACAGTGACACAGCAACATCTGATCTTCACCATTTTGAGTTGGGTTATGTAATAGACTATTTTTTTCATGAGGGAGGAAAGTTAACACAAATACTCCAGTATTTAACCTCCATAAAATGCCAAACTGTCTTTGTTATACCTCTTGCATACACTGGACACATAATGCTGGCAGGCTTGTTGTTTCCACCTACCTCCAGTCTTCGTTGTAAGCTGATAAGTGGCCTTAGTATATGGATACTTGAGTGGAATCTCATCTCATTCTGAGCTAGACAAAATAAGTATTTTTCCTTAAATAGTGGACTTTTTTATTTTATATTTGTAGAGAAAGTGAAATCAGAAATGAATAAAAAAAGTGTACAGGAAAAGGACAAAGTAGAAGTGAGAAGCAGAAGAAGCAGGAGACAAGCTCGGGTACCACCGTGTCACTGTCCACATCCACCATGATATGGTACAGTTGGCAATACAGCTTGTTGAGAGGTTAATAAGGGGTTGATATTTAAACTCTGTTTGGTTTTGGTGAGCACTTAGGCTGCAGTGTTATCTGGCTGTTTGTTTCGGGTATTAAAACTGCATTACAGTAATCAAGATGACTGTAAACACAGGTGTGACTTTCAGGTTTGGTTTTCACCACAAGAGGAATGATGGTACATTCAGAATGCTCTTTGAAAGGCAAAACACTGCTTTAGTGTCGTTCTACAGTGGGCTTTCAAATTTTAAGTGTTTTCAAAGATTATCCGCGAAGAAGTTTTCTTTCGGCCTGTGTCTTGATAAAAAAAATCAATTTTGTCCTTATTTAACTGTATCAGTTTTCAAGCCATCCAATTGCCAATTTTTGATATGCAGTTTGAGACTGTCAACAACGCTAAGATCATCAGTTGAGCCTGAGATGTAAATGTGTGTTGCATCTGCATAGATGTGGAATCAAATGCCATTTTTGGTATGAAAGAAACAAACAGCAGGCAAAGTTGTCCTGTAGTACGTGGCTTTTTAATTTTTGGAAAAAAATATGTACGTGGCCAGATTTGACTAAGCTAGAACATTACTGACATTCATATCTAACAATGGGATTCAAAGATCCATTGTTATTGTCGACTGATATAAAGATTTGTGATTCCTAGAAGTTGTTGATCAGTAAAGAAGTCATTTGTTCAAAAGCTGACATGCCTTTCCATGTCCTCAGTTACGATTAAAAATGAGATAAAGTGAAAAATTGTCTTAAAATTTGTTATGGTTATATTTTTATTTAGTTTTAACTTATTTCTACTTAACTTTTGCGTATGTAAAATATTTTCACATTCTTTCTGCTTTATGAAAGTGGAATAGCAACTGTTAATTATATATTCTTTGAGAGGCATTTACATTTGCTAGTATATTTAGAAGTGATACTTCTTTTTATATTTTTGTTTTTCAACATCAGATTGTCTTTATATCAGCCTGTCAGTCTGCTGAGTCTGTTGATTTTTCGCTGCGATCACTTAGAAAAAACTATGTATTCTCAGTAAGAAGGCTGAACTAGAACAAAAAAATCTTAATTTAATGAAAACGGTGACCTCAGTCACTTTCCAACAAAAACTTCTATGGCCTCCTGAAAATTTTACAAAGATGCTGATCTTTTGCTCTTGAGAACAATTTTTAATACTGTGCAGGGTCAGTTTTAAGAGTTATTTTGAATTGTTTGATAATTGAGGGTACATATCTATTTTTTTGTTCATAGTAAAGCTTAAATCAAATGTGAAACACGTTTGACAGGATATGTTAGAGTAATGATGTTCTGACTGACTGGGACATCAAATGCAAATTTTTATGGGGCGAGGAGAGTATGGAGGAGAGGAGGAGAGTATTACCAAGAGAGTCCAGCAGAGGGCTCAGAATCAAAAAATAATCATCCATTTATTTCTTTCCCCTTCTCCCTTCAATCTTTTACTCTATTATTTTGTTCTTCAGAAGCACACACACACAGACAAACACACGCAAACACCCACACACAAACACCCACACACAAACACCCACACAC
>JAPZDY010000021.1:11104130-11120310 GCA_029783645.1 Ctenochaetus hawaiiensis
GTCGGCTGGTTTCGGCCCCCCCCCCCCCCCCCCCCCCCCCGCGACCCTGCAGAGGATTCAGCGGTATAGAAAATGGATGGATGGATGGATGGATGGTTATTTTGTTTAACAATGAAGATTGGGAAGTGAACTTAAAAAAAACAAACTTTAAAACAACTAACACAGTCTTGATATACAATAAAGAGGGATCACCCTACACATGCCAAATACACGGTAAACACTGTACACGCTTAGAGACTCGATCAAGTCATTACAGTTAATTCAATCTCCACTATATCCAAATCATTATTTGAAACGCGTTACTTCCTCGCCAGCCTTTTTGACCACCTTGAGCTTCCGTAAAGCAAGAATCGGTTTCCATAGAGACTGTCTACGGTAAATGCGAGTGAGCGGCTAGGTGAGTTCAGGCACAACGACAGGTAAAAGACCATCATCAGGCACAAGACGACGTTATACCACGATAACTAACCGCTGATGAGGTATTTCATCTAAATATCAGTTAACAAGCTCGCTTACTGCTAAACTTTGGCTGTGCTAACATCCGTCTAGCTACAGTCTAGCTAAGCTATGTATCGTTAAGCTAATGAATACTGTGCCACACTGGTGAATTTGATGTTTTGAGCACACAATTGGTTGCCGGTGACACATTAACCATTTAATGTTGATAACTAAATAGTTAAATTCATTATAAATCCGTTAAAGTGCGCTAAGATCTTTTTTACTCACTGAAGTGGCGATGTAGATTAGTGTTACTAGTAACCTTATAACGTTAACGTTACTTAGTGTTCATGTAGCCCAAAACCAGAAATCAGCGTGCAGAGTAGGTTGCTCTTTTGACTGTAAATAATTCCTCTCTCCTTTGCAGCCAAGAGGAACTAATGCGTGATCTGCTGTACAGCACTCACAGGTCAAGATGTCTTTCAGAGAATTAAGAAGTAAGTGATGCTCGTTGTTTGCTTTCCATTGTATGTAATGAACATATCACTTATTAATGTTTGATGTCTTTATCGATTTTGCTAATTGAAGTTGCATCATTTGACAGATTTCACAGAAATGATGAGAGCCTTAGGCTACCCTCGATTGATATCAATGGAGAACTTCAGAACACCAAACTTCACCTTGGTGGCAGAGATCCTTATCTGGCTTGTAAAAAGGTATGCCTAGATGAAACAAATTCCCTGTACTGAGTTTAGAATCCAAATTCTGTGATGGTTTTTTCATTAAACACCAACAAGTAACCACTTCATTTTCTTTGCTTTAGAAACATAATGTGGAAACGGTTCTGCAATAAATTAAATAAAAATTGTACTTTGTAGTATGCGCAACCCAGGAAGTACATTTACGTACTCTGGAAGCAAATCTCAGTGTGTTGTCTACTTTTCCTCCTTTTTTTGCTGGGGGGTCTACATCCTGGTTTAAATCAAATGCCTGTGTTTTCTTTAGATCAGCTAAAAGACGTCATGTATATAATGGCAATATTGTAATATAACATGCTTTTTCTCTCTTGCTCACTGTCT
The DNA here is from genome assembly GCA_029783645.1 of Ctenochaetus hawaiiensis. Classification (NCBI taxonomy): domain Eukaryota; kingdom Metazoa; phylum Chordata; class Actinopteri; order Acanthuriformes; family Acanthuridae; genus Ctenochaetus; species Ctenochaetus hawaiiensis. The sequence goes on from JAPZDY010000021.1 coordinate 11,105,648, forward strand.
CTCTCCTCATGTATAGATATGAGCCTCAGATGGATATTCCCACTGATGTAGATACAGAGTCAGACAGAATATTCTTCATCAAAGCTGTGGCCCAGTTTATGGTCAAGTATTTGCTTAACTTAATACAAAATGTACACATTATTCTTATCTATTGAATGCTGGCTATTAGTCAGTCTGTCATAACCAGCATCTTATGTTGTTACAGGCAACTAAAGCTCACATCAAGTTGAACACTAAGCATCTCTATCAGGCAGATGGTTACGCAGTGAAAGAGATGCTAAAGATCACCTCAGTGTTGTACAGTGCTATGAAGACCAAGCAGATGGCCCTTGGAGACCAAATCGAGGAGGACAACAGCAAGTTCAAGTTTGACCTCGGTTCACGAGTGAGATTTTTATATTGGGTGATCTTACATTACACATACTGTTTGTCATATGTTATATTTGGTACTTTACCTTCTGTCTTATCTCAGCTAAGTAACTTAGCTCTTAGCCCTAAGAAGTTTGAGTGAGACAAAATATATTAAGGGACATGTAAACTCAGTCATTATAACCATATATTGTATGGTTTAGCAAATGTGAATGTAACCCACATTTACACTGGCTTTTAATCCATTTTGATGCATTTCCTGCTTTATACAGCAGACCATTGTATAATTAGCTTTTTCCAGCTTTATGCTCCACTTCCTGTTTGCTGTTCTCCCCTTTTTAAATCTACCTTTTATCACATCCAAGAGAGACAAGAAAACTGAGATCTCACTCTGTCTTCACTTTAGATTTCAGATCTTAAAGCAGCTCGGCAGCTGGCATCAGAAGTTACATCAAAAGGAGCATCTTTGTATGATTTACTGGGAAAAGAGGTGGACCTAAGGGTAAGAGAAACCACTTATATCAACAGGCACACATACTTGTTTTTATTTTCCTTGATCTAAAAATACATGTTATTTTTTAAGTTTAAAAAGGTGATAATATATGTGAAGTCACAGTTTAGAAATGATTCTAGAAGTTATTTTTAATGTGACATGACATAGAATATTTTGCTGTTTGAAAGCTTAACTTTGTATGACACATTAAATGCAGTGATAAAATTGCCTTTAAGGAAGAAACATTTGACATTTTGGTCTTTAAAGAAAGATTATTGCAGAATCTTTACATTTACTTAAGTGAAGAGAGAATTTTCTCAACCTTTTTAAAGAGTCATAAAGAAATCTGCTTTAAATAATCTGCTGTGATAGCTAACGAGGCTGGTACCATCATATTACGTCGTTTTTCAGCAGTAAACAAAACTTGAGATGATAACTGTGGTACACTTGCAATGCAGTCTATTTGAAAAGACATTAGTGACACTGATGCAGGAGTTTACTCCCATTCAATGTCCCGACAGGAAATGAGGACTGCAGCCATTGCCAGACCTCTGGAGATCAATGAGACTGAAAAGGCCCTGAGAGCTGCCATCAAGGAGGTTTTGGTATGTATTTATCCTGACAACCCTCATTTTTTTAAAATTACCTTAGGACCTGTTTTTATCCATAAAACGTTACTAAATCTTCTACCTGACTTTGTGCTCATTGTCAAGGAAAGTGTGGAGAAAACTAAAGACATGCTGGCTAATGTGGTTTCTGATGAAACCAGTCTTGACAATAAGATAGAAAAGAAGAAGCAGGAGCTGGAGAGGAATCGGAAGAGGCTCCAGACACTGCAAAGTGTCAGGTCAGTTCAAAAGCTGAAATGTAACACGTGGAAATTCTCCAAATAAATTATTTTGGTCCATCCAAAGGGTTTCAGCACAGACATGCTTACTTGTTAGTTTTTTTTGTCCCTCTTTCATTTTTTTAGACCAGCCTTCATGGACGAATATGAAAAATTTGAGGAAGATCTGCAGAAGCAATACGACACCTACGTGGAGAAGTTCAGGAACCTTTGCTTCCTGGAGTCTCAGCTGGATGAATACCGTAGACTAGAGCAGGAGAGGCTTGATGTGTGTGTGTGTGAGATGCTAAATGTGAAACAGTTATTCTCAAATATTAAAAAAAAAAAACTGTTTGTATCAAACCCCTTGAATTACTTTTGCTAAAACATGGTGCGTCTTTGCTTTACCAATCCTTAAAATAACTCAGGGACCTCCACTGGTCTTTAAATATAGGTTTAAGAGCACACAAAAATATAAAAATGTAAAATACTAAAATATGGAACAAGTCAGTTTTTCTGTGAATGGAAGAAATAACTTAACTAACCAAGTCTTACTATTTGGCCTAAAATGAGAATAACTTAACCTCATCTCATGTTTTAACTGCAGTTATGCTACTACACTAAGACGTCTCTGGACATGTGCATATTAAATGAATTAGATTTGACAAATGCAGGGAGGTTCATGCAAATATACAAAACTATTCTCTCACAAGCCCTCTTTGTTGCTGTGGTGTGTACTAATTCCTTTCTTTCAATTGCAGGAGGCTGAAAATGCAATGAGGATGATGCAGCACAAACTGAGAGAAGAAGAGAGGGATCTGATGAGGAGTTCATGTGAGACAACCAAACACAAACACATAATCTTACCTTCCTCCTGTGATTGCAAAAAATGTGTTTCATAAAATGAGTTTTTTGCAGTGAAAGATGAGAATTCTGATATGGATGATCCAGAGGACGAAGGTTCAGACAGCGACATGGAAGAAAGTCGACCTTCTAAGCCCCGACTCACACGTAATGACATCATTGCTGGTACACATACAAGTTGTTATTATTAACTACAAGTTGTAAACTACAATATAAAACTTAAATCATTCTCAGAATTTGAATAAAAACAGTTCTAATCTTATGTCATAGAAGATTACGTATTATTTTATGTATTATGTTATGTAATGCAGAGATATCTAACTTACCATCAAACTGGTCTCAACTTAAGAACCTCTGTTGACATAAATTGACAGACTTTTTGTTTGCACTACAGGAAGAGGGGCTCGATTTATTGGGAACATGCAGGGTGATGATAGTGATGAGGTCAGTACTGTAATGCCAGCATCAATGCAGGATTCCTTCTTTTTCTTCTTCAAGACCTTTGTTTTTGCTAACTCTACTCCTTCCATTCTGTCTCTAGATGGTCCTAATAACACGCTGTTCACTCATGTGTCATCGTACCATTTTAGTGCCCCATGCACCAACTCTGCTCAGTTTCACATCTGTTGGATGTAATTTGTACACACTATTCCATATCTTACCTTCCCCTGTTGTTCACTTGTATTTTTAAAAGCCCACTTTAGCTGTTTCCAGAAGGTCAGTCCCTCATGCCAAAACTCAGCGGAAAGGAAAGGTTAGTTGAGGACCAGGATCCAGTCTGCTCCTGTTTTCCCTGTGTATGTAAAGGAAAGAGTCCATTCTGACATTCTGACACAGAGTAAGTTGTTCTGAAACAACAATAAACAAATCCTTGATTACAAGGCATAGTCTCCATCCCCCTACAACAACTCTCTGGTGTTCATACAAGTGGCAAAAGTATGCAGTAGTGATCATATGACTGTTTTTGCATCATACTGCAACTGGAGCACATATCCAGTATAAACCTCACTACCTGTCTTTTGTGTGGTGAGACACATAGAACGAGAAAGACAGAATTGATTTAATTAAAAAATTACAGCATCATTGCATTCTACTCCACTGATGCATCAGTCAGTGTAAAAAGTAGAGTTTTTGTCTCTTCTTAAATAATAATTGTCATAATTTTGACCTGTATAACTGTTAAACATTGGTGCAAAAGTTTTGGTGCAGATGTTTGGAATGGATTTTTCTTTTGAATTAGGTAAATGGTGTAGCTGGTCCCTGTAGTTCTGTAGCTCCAGGTGGGCGTGTCTTAGTTCCGTGATTCACTGTTAAACCAGTTCTAGACTGGGAATGCTTTTATTTCAGGTAAAGATTCATTAGTTGGATCTTTCTGGCTAATTGACAGGTTTGTGAGACTTCAGCTGGCTCACTGTTTCATTAGACTGAAAACATGTCCCTCCCAGTTGTAGTTCCATGTTGTGTGTTTAGCACTAGAGCAGCAAGGTAAAGTTTATTTAAGCACTATACTAGACCCTGAAACTATGAGCTTTTTGTAGTTGTTTTTGAAATTATTTGTCCCTGCTTATCCCTGTTTACTTGCCTGGTATTTCAGACTGAGGACAGCAGGATTGATGTGGACGAGGATGACGAAGAAGATGAGGAAGACGATGAGGAGGAGGAAAGCAAGGATTTGGAGGATGACAGTCTAGAGGGCCCGGTGTCCAGGGTTGCTCGCTCCTCAATGAGACCACCCCTGCTGGAAGAGAGCGACAATGACTTTTGAATGAAGAATGCACATGGAGTTGGCCTCGCACAGATGATTTTCAGCTGTTTTCTTGTTCAGACTAGATCGGTTTATTACATCTCAGAAACATCCATCAATTTTTTATGTTCCTCATGTTGTTATTGCAGTTAAAAGCATCATTATAGTTCTATTTTTAATATTTGTGTACACTGTTTACCATATTAAAATATTAAAAATGTAATGTCTATTTTGTCTTCTTTTACCCAAGTGAGTCAATTAAGCATAAGCTGGGTCTGCACTTTTTGCATTTTTACACTTTTAGAGAGAGCCAAGCTGTAGGCTATGGATAAGTCGCACTTGATCTGATTTTACATTTGTATCTGAATGAACAGAACTATTTTTTCTTTGTTACATATTCAGTATATGACAGAACCAGAAAGAAACAGAAAAAAAAACAGAATAACAGATTTAAATACCTCACAATTACAATGTGGAGGATTTGCAACATTCTGTTCTTAACTGGAGCAGGAGATTCATTGAGCAAATTTGCCAGGACAATTGACTTCCTGACAATGGGTCACATTGTGGCAAAAAATATCTTCAATTTGGGATATAAGTTCTTGACTGGACTTATTAATGGATTTATGAAACGATAATGCCTTTTAATTTTACATGGTTTTTATTTTCTATATTAGACAATTTAGTTTTTAAATTAACATCTAGTGGAGTGTAAAGTATAAATTGTCCAAAACTGAAAAATTTTCATTGAGCAAATGCGTAAGCGCAGCAGATCTACGTCATCAGAGTGCGCGGTGGTTACAGAGAGGAGGTGGCAGATGCCTCTTCGTAACAACCGTCAACTTTCGTCTTCTAACTTTCCCCCCTCATTCTGGTATGGAACCATATATTATTTGAATATTCTAGTAATGTGACCATTATCCGCTAAGTTAAATTTCGAGAAAATTGAATTGGAAACGTCGGGCTCTTTGACAAACAAAGCTAACATCAGTCAGCTACAACGATAACGTTAGCTAGCTACACTGACAAGCAAAACTGCTGCCGTTTGTATAATTTCAGAGAATGCATTTATGGTTTAACGTTAGTTAACCTATTTTTTTTACCGGTCTGCGTGTTTTCCTAGCCTTCGTGTTACCTAACCCATATTTTCAAAATGATGGATAGTTCCGGTATCGATCTATCATAAAATGACTGGCTTTCGTTTCTGTGATTACAGTTAATTTTGTTAGATCACAACGTTTCCAATTATCTCAAAATTGCTGTAGCATAGTGTCCAAACAAAATGTAAACACTGGTAATTTAAAAATCATGTTATCTGAATATGGCGATCCACACCAACAGCTTTTTTAAAAAAACAAATATGTAGTTTCAGTTGGGTTTTGTTGGTATAGTTTGTATTAACAATTGGTCGTATTTGGTTAGGTTATATTTAAAGCTGGCTTAATCTGTATTTTCAGATCGGCCCTAAAAAGTGTCCTGTCATTTCAACCCTTTATCTTTTCCTTGTCTCTCAGCTGAAGAGCAGCTGTTGGGATGCCAAAGAAGTTCCAGGGCGAGAACTCCAAGGCAGCCACAGCCAGAGCCCGCAAGGCAGAGGCGAAGGCAGTGGCAGACGCCCGCAAGAAGCAGGAGGAGGAGGATGCTCTGTGGCAGGAAACTGACAAACATGTCCTCAAAAAAGAGCAAAGAAGGGTGAGCTCTTTCTAATGTGGTATCATGTTCCAATTTGAGAAATTTTATAGTTGTGCTACTTCATTAAGCTCTAGGAATTCGCTGTTCAATCTGTTTTGTCACTTTGATACTCTTTTAATGTCCTAGATTATGTCCAAATTATTTTAATTGCAATAATTGAAATTTAAATAAGAAAAGGAATGTAAGTACATGTTAACACCAGATGATAATAATGCTCTGTTTTTGTTCTGGTCAGGTACCCTGTTTTTGGCCTCATATTTATCCCACATATATCAGCAGGACTAAGTTGAACTGGATTAAGTGTCAGTTATCCCCGGCAGGACATTATACAGTAGTATTAGCAGTTACAGAACAAAGAACAATAGAAATGTAGCACATGAGGTAATTTAAGCATTTCAAGATCAGTGTGTTTAAGTAAACATGAGAATACCAATGTATATGGTGTGCAACATAATAGGAGAGCAATGTAAATATTGCTTATGCTTGCTTTTAGCAAAGGGGAAAATTATTTCTTTTAGTGTTATATTATATATTTGTACTGAACTTACTGTAGCTATCGTTCAAACTGACAATACTTCCCCTAAGTTTAAGCTTGACCAAACTCCAGATCTTATCAATTACTTGAAGAAGTAAAATAACAGTAGCTGAAAGTCTTCACCATGGGATGTTTTTCAGCTTTTTTTATTGAAACTCATTGTATTCAGTACAGAGTACTGTTAATTTGTCCAATCCTTAGTTGTATCAAGTAAACATCAGTGACACTTGTTAAATAGTAAAGCATTTTGCATGTGCTGTAACACATAAAGTGTTCAAGGTACGTGAAATCCTATTTTGAGAAGCACAAAAGACAATGAGATCACTTCATGCTGTTACAGGATGACAAGGAAAAAAGGAGGCTAGAGCTCCTGGAGAGAAAAAAGGAAAACCAACGACTTTTGGATGAGGAAAGTGCTAAGTTGAAAGGCAAATCCCAGAAGGAGTCCATGTCTGGAGGAAAAGTGACTCGTGCACAGATTGAGGAGTTGCTTCAGAACGAGCAGCTTCAAAAAGGGCAGCAAGAGCTCAAGCCAAAAGGTAAAGCTGAGATTGAAGATGATGACAAAGTATGCAGCTTAGAGTAAAAATAAGATGTTTAATTTTCTTTACCTTAACTCTACCTTTTTCATGTTTTCAATAAAATTTCTTCCCACAGAAATGAGCCACCTGGAGACTCCACTAGAAGAGAATGTGAACAGAATTATCCCTGAAGAAGGAACTGTGGAAGCAAGAACAATAGAAGATGCAATCGCTGCACTCAGGTACTGATTGTTCTCCATTGTTACTGTTCATCCTATTATTCTGTGACATAATTGTGCTTTTGAATATTCTAATGTTGATATATATTAATCAAGTTTCTAAGGCCTATGAAATGTGTAAAACGTGTGTGTATCCTGTCTTCCTGTCTCCAGCACGGGGCCTGAGGAGGTGGACCATCACCCAGAACGGAGGATGAAAGCAGCGTTTGCTGCCTATGAGGAGGCCAACATGCCTCGCCTAAAAAAGGAGAATCCCAACATGAGGTTGTCACAGCTCAAGCAACAGCTCAAGAAGGAGTGGATGAAATCACCGGAAAACCCTCTGAACCAACGCTTTGCTACTTACAATACAAAGTGAATGAACTGTTTCCCCCCATTACTCCATTTGAAAACTGTCTGCTTATGCACTTAGGAGATTTTCACAGAAAATTTGAGTGGTTTCATCTAAAGAATAAGTGTTACTGATGAGAGCCTCACAATGATCCACCCAGAAACAATCTCTTCAGTGCCAGAGGACTCAGCTTTATCGGTCCATTTACTAGCCAGAAGAAGCTAATTTTCCCCAATCAAGGTCACAGCTGATCATTATGTCTGTGCACGTGGCCTCTAATGAGGCATTCCAGCATCTAATGAATTTAATTGCATCATTTTTTTAGCACTTCTGGGAAGGTGGAAAACCAGATGTTTTGTGAGTAACTTATTAAAGTTTACCACTTGATCATCAACATCTCTTGTTGCTTTTAAATGCCAGACTTTTTTCCTTCGTGTTTGGAGGTACATTAGAATTAGAATTAGAATTAGAATTAGAATTAGAATTAGAATTAGAATGCTTTTATTGTCATCATACACAATGTACAACGACATTTAAAGACAACTCTGGTGGTGCAAAATACAGGTATAGAAAAATAGAATAAAAATAACAATAACAATAGAATAAAAATAACAATAAATTATATAAATATATTTACAGGAGCCAGTAAGAATGTAAAAAAAAAACATAAATCAATTTTTACACACATTTAAGTCGAACATTTTGTCAGCTGCTGATGAAATGCTGTTTTTATAAATGTGATGGAGTTTCAGAGTTCAAACTTTATGTCTTGGTCACAGATAAAGATTAGAAAAATGACTACTGAAGAGAGAAAGGAGAAGGGGATGGGAGAAGGAATGACATGAAGCAAAGATTCTTGGGCTGAAATCAAACCCAGGCCAGTGCAGTAAGAACTTAGCCTTGGTGCAAAATGCGAGCTCAACCCAGTGAGCCGCCCTGACTAACCAGTTTCTTTGGAGGGGATTGTTTGTTTAAACTGAGAAAGTTTGACAATGAACATTGAAGTCACTGTCGATCTATGATTTAAGAGCAGTGCACCTATATGCAGTGTTTTTTACTAAGATACCTTCACTCAGTGTTTTAGACATACAACAGCACTTAATGTAAAATATAGCTGGAGTTTCGATTGGTTAGAGAGATGAACCGTTACAACTTTTATTTCTGTTATCATGTCAGCAAGCCAAACAACCAGCAACCATGTAACTGTGAAAGAGAGTCTGTTAAATGCAGTAAATGTAAAATGTGACATTGTTTATTCTTGACTGTCAAGTAAGTGCTGTCTCATTACCTGCTGTGCAAGTAGCAATTGAAGGAGCTTGAGCATTCTTACAGGTATGATTTGTTGCCCAGATGTTCAGCTTTCTGGGTGTTTGATGTAATAGTTAAATGATGGCTGCCTTTCAGTATCAAAAGATGCCATCATCAGTAGACCTAGTACCAGTATATCAACTTTTACGAATAATATAAACTATTGCTTCACTGCTTTACAACTCAGCTGCAGAAATAGAGAAGCAGTTCAGATATGTTTACTGGCTGACCAATGCTCCATGATATTTAATCAGTACAAAAATTAACTTCAGAAATAAAGCCCTTGTTAGGTTTATACAACAAATAAGGCTGTGTTGAGTCAGATATTAAAGATTTATTTTATTTTTTTTTTTTTTTACGATATCCAGGCTGCAAACTGTAGCAGAGTTGGGTGTTCCTTATCTGTTCTAGCAGACCATTTGGCCTAAAGTCAGCTATGACTCGAGGTCCTATTATCCTACTAATTTATTGGGCTTGGTGACTGACCAGACAGAGGACCAGGATCCAAACACCCAGAGGGCTTTTGCTGTGGTGGTGGTGGTGGTGGTGGTGTGCATTCATGCAACTAACCTTTTTGTCACAGACTTGATTTTTTAAGTCATATAAAATGCAGAACTGGATCAAACACTGCCATTTAGAGAAATGTCTCTTGGAGCCAAAACAGCACAACTTAAATCCAGTAAATGGCACAGCAAACTTAAGGAAAAACTTTCCTGTTTACTTTTTTCATTCTTTCTAGAGTGATGTATGATTTAAACTAAAACAAATCTGTGCTAGATGTTGTTTTTGAATTACTTTTGTATTCATTTATACGACCAACAGTGTTGCCCAGTGCAGTTGCTGTTCACAAAGGTTTTCTCCAGCACAGCAACATTTACATACGGAGCTGCTGAGGCAGCAGGCTGCAGGCTTTGCCGGTCGGTCTGATGCCTGTTGGATTGACAGAAAGCAGGGATAAAAACTGAGCTTTAGCTGCTGAAAAGTAAGTAGCATATAGGCAAAATGAGATAAACTAAAATATCTGCAGTTTTATTTGGGTAGTGGGGTTTAACTAAGGCTCTTCTACTGGCCTTAACATAAAAGGATATATGCAGAGCTAGAGAGTATAACGTATTAAAATAAATTATTTTAACCCCCTTTTTTTGGCCAATAAAAAAATTCCTTCTCTGGAAATAATACACTCTTTTTATAATGGCATATACTTGACATTGAAAGGCAGCACACATATTCAGTGTTTACAGGGCTTTATTTCTGAATGGCAGATGTAAATGTAAAAAAAAATTTAAGGAAAAGAAACACCACTTCTGCCAACTGTGTATATTTTGAGTTTCTGGGATGGTAAACCTCTAACTTGTTTTGATAAACAGTGATGTCTTTTTTAAGTAAATCTTTTCATAGGTTTATTAGAAAGTTTTTAGTTCATGGAGGACACATGAGAAGGCCGTGCACTCACTGGCTTGATTCATTCAGAACCAAATTTAAAAATGGCCGCCTTTGTCCAGCCAAGCTCTTGTGGCGGAGGAGATAAGAGACTGTGCGAAGGCCTTTGAACCACAGAGCTTCAATGACAAGTTCAGCTGACCTTTTATTTTCTTTTTTTCATCGAAAGGGACCAGTTCTCTTGTCTTTCTCCTAGCAACCAATCAGCCCACTCCCTATTCATAAGGATCACTTTGAGCTTGTATGTGTGATGTTCCGTCTTAAAACTCTGGTCTGATGTTAGAGGTTTTGTTTTTCTGCATCCTAACCTGTTGCTGCACCCTCCCACTCCATGTCAATTTGCATGGCAACCCTTTACCAGGTCAGCTGCTGCCCTTTTCTTGTTGAATGTTGAATTCTAATCACTACTTTCAAAGGAAAGCGTCTCCAAAGCTCCTTTATCAAGCGTTCATACTGGGAGGAGGCAAGCCGCTGTCCAACACCCACACAGGCTGCTCTTCTTCTCCTTAACACTTCTGTTCTACACACCCGGAGCGCTGCTTTTTAGTAACCCGCTTTTTCAAGTTTGGAGAAAAGAACGTATGGAAAAAGAAGGTAAGGATCCCCAGTTGTAGGAGTACATTAGTATGTTGCTTTAATTTAAAAGGAGAAAATCATAAAAATTGAGATGTTTATTTAAATTGTGGTTGAAGAGTTAATTTTCAAAGTAATTATGAGGTTTACACTTACAGAAAATCATTTTTATACCTACAGAAACATAGCTAAGTTTTGAAGCATGTTAATATGGACTATTCAAGTTCTCGTACTTACATTTACTCTGGGATTTATTTAAGAGAGTGTTTAGCTCACCTTTTTATTCTAATTGGAAGTATGACAGTGTTGCATGTTTTGGGCTGAGTTCTAGAAATGTAACCAATAGTACACATCACGTAGTAATGCTAAAGTATGCCACACAGAAATGAGGGGCTGTCAAAATAAAAGATAAATCTGCACTTTTTGGTTGTTAAAGATGATCAGTGACTGGAGGTCTTAGACTTGTCAGTAAAGTGAGAAAATAGAGAAAACAAAAGGTTGCATACACCTCCTAAACCTTAGTAGTAATGTTAGAAATATGTACAATAATATGATTATTTCAAATTGTGGGTTGTTTTCTGTCAAAATAGTTCTATAATGTGTGTAATTGATTTACATTTCCAGTAGACTAGCATCACAGGGGGGTCACATCTGTTTCTGACATGTGAATTCAACATGACTGTGTGTTTCACATTCATAACCAGCTGAACACACAGTTTGAGATTAAACAATTACTGTTTTTATAACCGCTGATTTTGTACCACATGTAAACAAAGGAGTGTCTATTATTAGTCAAATAATGGCCTGTTATGTTTACATAATGATTACTTTTGATTAATGGTGCCATCATGTTTTAACTAAGCAAAGCTTATTGTGGAAGGCAAACACATATAAAAATCAAACAAGAATGGAACAAAAGAGTTTTAAAATACTGAATTTCTTAAGAAAAAAAAGGTTTCTATGTTTTTCTGTTGCCAACAGACGTTATTTTCCCACTTAAAATAGTAGAATATTCTTTTAACACACATTTAGATGTTTCTGATGGGGCATTCTGGGATCCTTTGGCAGTCTAAACATTACAACTAAAGCTCAATAGTGGGTTATATTTGTGTCACAAAAGGAAAGAAAAATTTATCTCTACTTAAATGTAACATATAATCATATAAATATATTTCAGGACCTTTGTTTCTTCTCACCTTCTCTTCCAGATCTTTCCTCTTTCTGTCCAGTTACATGTTAAAAATTGTGTGTGTGTGTGTGATGCTATTTCAGCTCTGCGCTGATGCCATGAGGTTGATTTTTGTTAAGCCCACCAATGCAACCCGACGTCTTGACTCAACCGGTGAAGTCCTCCGTGATGGGGACCATGAGCATTGTGCCTCCGGAGGTCCATCACCTCTGACCAAATCTCCTGAGGGGATGCACGATCGATGCTCAGGTACCTCCATGGAAGCATCATCTTCTCTACAGGAGGCGAGTCTGTACTGTGTTTCATCTTCACCCCACAAAAGCTCTAATGGAATCGGTCAACCAAGAGGTTCAGCTGAGATATCGTCACTTAAAACCCGAAATGTAACTTTGTCACAACTGAGTGATCAGGACTGGCTGCTGCTTTGTGGTCAGGTTAGTAATGTAGGAGATGATGCACCCTCAGCAGAGAGAGCAGGGACCAGTGTTGGACTTCCAAATCACTCTGGCAGATGTGGTTGTTCCTGCCCTGATGCACACCAACACTCAGAGACCTCTAGCTTTCATCTACAGTCAAAACAGGGCACAGTCCGAGACTGCCCCTCCAGAGTTTCAAACAAGAGAAGCCTTGTAAGTACCCAAGCCTCGATCACTTGCCAGGTTATACCGCAGCAAACCAACCAAAAGGATCTTCTGAAACTTGCAACAAACCATCCACGGGATAATTTCATGCTCCAGAGCAGCGGCCAAGAAGGTCGAAAGGAGCCATCACAACAAGAGCCTTGCAATCATTTTAAACTTAAAGACAGCAGTCAGGCAACTTTATTTAACATCCCTCTGAACTCTGTTGAGTGTGCTGAAAAAAATCAGAAGCTTCACCAACATCCCCAGTCTGCTGTTATGGCAGACCTCAACTGGAGGGAGCTTTTTGGCAAAGAGCCACTTTTGGTTCAGCAATGTCGAACACAGAACTCTCAGTGCTCCATAAGCAGCGATCAAACCTGTAAGTCATCTGGAGATTCTTCTACCATCCCGAAGTGTCGTCACCTCCCAAACAACCCTTTAACCAGCACTCAGCATGTAAAGAGGTCATCTACTCCAGCCAGTAACAAGAGTGTGCAGTCTTTCTCCATTAGCCCCTATAGTTCACTTGAGAACCAGAAGTTAGTGGAGGAGAGACAGCGACAAACTCAGGTACATGAATTTTCTTTAAATCATGTAGCTTCCTGACTTGGTGTCAGGAGTAAATTTTTTGAACATTTTAAATAAATCAATTGTTAGGCAATTTTGTTAAACTGCAGCATTATAATGTAACTCCATTACCTTTGAATATTCTAAAAATAATGGTTGTAGCACAGCTTTATAGGCATCTTATCAGTCTGTAATTAAAAAGGTAGTGATGGAAAAAAAAGTAAAACACATAAACAAATTTCTGTTATTGCACTGATTTTAGGTTTTTAGCCAGGTTTGTTGCCTAAATCTGACACTGGAATTTAATATGAGCAACCAGGGTGATTTCACAGAATAAAAGTTTTGCATAGATTCTGTCCTCTTTTAGCATCTTTCCTTAACAACTTTGATTGTTGTCCCATAAAATCAATTTAGAGTGCAAAATATAAAGTAAGCATTTAAAAGTTATTTTATTTGCTGCATTTTCTTCCTTCTAAATGCCCAATGTCTCATTGTAAAGGCTAAAGACATTTTTTAATAAATTCTATTTTGCAGTCATCCCTCTCTCAGCATTCATTATGTTTTCTGTATGATCACATGCCACATCATCATCATCTTGCTTTCTTTTGCAGACAACCTCTCAGCACCTTAGTGGATCAAAATTTTCCCTCCCCAAGCATACTCCTCCACCTTCTGATACTTCAGAAACTGGTGACGTAATAAACGGGAATGCAGTACGGCCGCTGAGCAGCCAAGGTGCCTCAAGATCCAGTTCCACAGATTCCCGCTCAGGCCAGCAGCCTCTTCAGCTCCTCCACAGTGCCATCCTGGAGGACGCCTTCTCCAAAGTCATCAGAGAAGATTCCAGTAAGGCCAATAGTGAGAACCTGACCAGGGAGGAAGGAAATGCACCACAGAAGAAGAGCAAGGATATCAGCTACCGACTGGGTCAGAGAAAAGCTCTCTTTGGGAAACGCAAACAGTTGAGCGACTACGCGCTGGTCTGCGGGATGTTTGGCATTATCGTCATGGTGATCGAGACGGAGCTGTCGAGGGGGTTTTACAGCAAGGTTCTGTAGTCCTCTTCAGACTCTCATAATTCATAAGGGGTAACAGGTGTACAAAGTTGTGCTGTTATGTTAATAGTTTAGAGAATTTTGACCCTTTACCTAAGCGTAATGAGTTCTGATCAAAGTGACCCATTAATGCCAACATAGCATTTCTTATGTGGCCAAAACTGGAAACTTTTAGGGCCTTATAAGCTGCAAAGATTTTGTGTGCAGAAGTCCTGCACATTACTGCTTTTGTACAATCGGTGTGTCTTCACAAGGGACTGCACTCATGATTTTGTCTTGCAGGAATCCATATAT
>JAPZDY010000021.1:11149049-11171110 GCA_029783645.1 Ctenochaetus hawaiiensis
CTTGGGGACACATTCAAAGTTTTTGCAATTTTCCGGACTGACTGACCTTCAGTTCTTAAAGTAATGATGGACTGTCGTTTCTCTTTACTTAGCTGATTGGTTCTTGCTATAATATGAATTCTAACAGTTGTCAAATAGAGCTGTCAACTGTGTACCAACCTGACTTCTGCACAACACAACTGATGGTCCAAACTCCATTAAGAAGGCAAGAAATTCCCCATATGAACCCCTGACAAGGCATACCTGTGAAGTGAAAACCATTTCAGGTGACTACCTCATGAAGCTCATTGAGAGAAAGCCAAGGGTTTGCAGCGCTGTCAACAAAGCATAGGGTAGCTACTCTGAGGAAACTGAAATATGAAACATATAGTACACATAGTTATTTAACACTTCTTCTTTGCTACATAATTGCATATATCTTGCTTCATATATTTGATGTCTTCAGTGTGTCTCTACAATGTAGAAAGTAGTAAAAATAACGAAAAAACATTGAATGAGAAGATGTGTCCAAACTTTTGACTGGTAGTGTGTATATATATATGAGTATCAATTATACTTATAAATTTCTTCAGAATATTTGTTTATTTGTACCAGTTTGAGCTCTCTGTGTTATTTTTCCAATTAGATGCTAAATTAATGATCTGAAGGGTTCTTTTTTGGCAGTAATCTTTTGAGATAGTTGGTTTTGAAATTCTTAAATAAAGCTGAAATTTAGTTTGGTTTGTTATCTTTTCTTTATTTCCAGCTGTTGTGTTTCATAAATGTTTTCAAAAGGTTCTCTGTTTTGCTCTCACTTCAAGTCACTATAATATATCCACAGATTCCTTATGACTTGCAGTTTTATAGTACACCTCTGAAGAATGTTGAACAAAAGAAAAACAGTACATTCTGACCTAATTCTCACAAATTTGAACTGTGAAATATGAGGATTCATTGTAATTTCTCAATTTTAAATGCACAGAACAATGGCTGGCATCGTTAGTGATTTCAGCTAATATTGTCTTGCTTTCTGTTCTGTGCATCATTATTACATTTCCTTTGGCATCTGTCAGTCACCCCTGTGGGTCCCTGGTAGCTGCGGGAAAAAAGAAGTCTATTTTATCCTTTTCAGCCCCCGTGATTTTCAAGTGTTTGTGTTTCTTTTTTATTCTCCCTTCTTTACCCACATGTTGTTTTCCATCCATAGCACTGCAGGTGATGATTATTGCCAAGCCAGCGTCATAGCTTTCAGAAATACAGTATTATCTGTGTGTGTGTGTGTGTTTGTGTGTTTGTTTCTCTGTTTGCTCTCTCACCTGTGTTCCTTTCTGTCACAGTATGCTTCCCCTCCGCCTTTTTCCTTTCCTGTTGAGAGTGATATGTGTTGTGTGTTTGTGTTTTTGTTTGTGTTTGTGTGTGTGTGTGCGTTGACAGTACCCCTTCTTTGTCATGTTATCTAATTAATATTAATATGATATCACTTATCTGTCTCTGTTTTGCACCTCTCACTGACAGCAGAGAGGTATCATTACAGCTTAGTGTGTGTGTGTATAAAAAATAACATTAATCAAATTGTGATTTTCAGTCTGGCGTTCATTGAGCTGCACCCAGTAGTGGCATTACTATGCCTATGGAGCATGGTACAGTTTTTTTGCCTTCATTAAATGACTTATCATTATCGTTAATGACACATCAGATAACTGTCTTTGAAATTAAAGACTAAAGTATAAGTTTTACAGAAGCAATTATATAGAGTACATATAAATGTTACATTTTTTTTCTTTTTTTAAGTTTTCCTAATGAAAAGCTAAATCAGTTAAACTCAAGAAATCTTCAGGCGCTTTTCCGCTTAACAGGACAGAATTTGGATGCAGATTTCCCCCTTACTATTTTCTGTGTTATTTGCAACATCATATGATTGCACCATTTATACATGTCAGTTGACAGACAGAAGAAGGTGGGTACAGTGGGTACAATGGTTAGGATGTGAAGCAAATGTGATACAGTTGTTGCTTTTCTAAAGTGCTGATGCATTGTTGCACAGAGAAGTAAGACATTTGCATCTTGTGGAGCATCAGCTGCTATGACATGCATTTAAAGCCACTGTCAGTGTGATATCATTCGGAAAACAAACGATGCAGCAAGAAGTTTTGATATACAATTTAAGCTACTTGTGTGTTTCCCTCAACATACAATGATGATTGTCCTTGTTTTTTAGTAAGAATCTATTTACAAGTGGAAGAGAAGAGCAAATCAAGCTTTTAAAATATGCCAGTCATAATCTGCAGTAGGTAATAAGTATTTACAAAAGAAAGTGTTTGTTATATTCTCTTGGTTGTTAATGAACCAATTACTTGTGTGTGTATCACATTGCATGTAAAGCAAAAATGATATCTGCTAAGTGAGCAGTTTGCCAACACATTATTCTTTATTAACTTTCTTGCTCTGAACCTGCTCTCATGCTCTTTACACTTGGACTTCTTTGCCCATACCCATCTTCCCTGTCACTTATTAAGACTAATTCACCTCTAGATAGATAAATACACACCATTCACTTAATTTTAAAAGACATGCCTTTTCCTTCGCTTCTCTTTTCCTCTCTTTCTTTTGATTTCTCTTCCTGCTTTTTGTTCTCTCTCTCTGTCTCTCTCTCAGCGCTCTCTAAGCCTTCCCACCTTAATTTTTCTGAAATTGAATCATTTTCACTTTTACACTTGTGTGTGGTGGGGTAATTACAGGCTGTTAAACAGAGCATGCCCTGTTAAAACACATACTCGCACACCCACACACACACTCACTCTCTCTGTTCCTCTCCTTTCATAGTGCAGCCGTTTGTGAAATTAAGTCCATTCCCCCTGCAACTCTCCTCCCATCAAAGTCAGACCCCACCATAACGACTACCGCTGCTACTCTCACTCATACACACACATACACACACACACACACACACACACACACACAACATAGACCCGTAAAAGGCAGTCTGTCACATTCTCCATGCTTTTATCCCTCCATCATCCTTCTTCTCTTTATTTTTATTGCTGAAACCCTCTCAATCAACGCTCTACCTCACCTCAAACCAGTGAATGTGCTGTCAGATTAAAGATTAGCCTTAGAGCATGTAGGAGAAAAGTAGGGAAAGGCTGACGAAAGAGATTTAAAAGGGATATTTTGAAGTGTGTCCCTTTAACTTCCTGGATAGGGAGGAGTTTATTATTAATCATCAGTCCTCAAGCTCCTCTGTAGTCCAAAGGTTTTGAGTCATTTTTGTTTGACTTGGTTTTTGTGTCCCAGAAGAGAGAAACTAAGAGATGAAATTTGCATGTAGTATGAGCAGGGTTGGATATCGGTTTTTGTACTGTCAGTGTTCTGGACTTTTTTTTAATGTTACCAAGTCCTGCAGTGGTTGCTTTTAGTAAGCTTTAAGTAATCTCTAAGATGTTCTAAGATCTGCTGCCAGAAGTATTCCTCTCATCAAATATTTGCATATTCATATACCTGCAGGAAGAGATGCACAACAAAAGAGTTTTGCATGTGTGGGGTTGGTGTAGACAATTAGAGATGTCCGATATAGTCAAAGCACAAGAGATCCACCTTCCAGGCACACTGTCCGGCCATGAATGAATCATGCTCTTCCTCAGAGAGGTAGAAAAGTTTAAGCCTTCATTAGCTGTGTGTTGTTTTATTTGTGTGAATCTCTCTGTGCTGCTAGAGTGATAGACGTGTTGGTGCCATGGCAACTGTGGCCTTAGGAGGGAGGGAACGGGAGAGTTGTGATCGGCTGATTCGTGTAGTTTGATGCAGGGATGGCAGGGATCATCTGAGAGATGTTCTGGACTGCTCTGGGGCTGATGGGTACTAAACTTCTAATATCTACCAGCTGCTTTTATTTTTAATCAGCTGCAATTTTTAATTTTTATCTTGGTCATCATTTTACTCTTTACAAAGTATTGATTAAAAAAAGTTATTCACTTATCGATTTTCAGTTCTCTCTCCCTCACGGTATACACTTAATATGCACAACAACAAACTTTAGACACTCAAACGGCAGTGCACTGTATATCCCTTTTAAATTAGAGCTAAAAAAATCAGGAACTTTAAGTCTTCAAGTCTCACTCTTCTTAATACCTTGTACTAACTTGTCTATGGTTATAACCATTAATGCAAAGTTGTGAGTTTAGCATATGGACAGTTTGAGGCAGGGTGCAGGAATGACGATGTGGATAATTGGTTAATGTTAACAAGAACACCCAGGGTGTCCCTGTGCTCTCCAAGAATGCCACACCACAGCTGCAGTCGGTTGCTGCAGCACATCAGCATTTTTTAATGTCCCACATTCCACTGAAAAGTGAAACATGGTTACTTGTGACAAAAAAGTACCTCATATAGCAAAATGACCGGCCCCTAAACTGACACCTTACTTTCTTCTTCTTCATATCTCCTGTCTTATTACTTCAGCTGCAAAACCTTGACTAACAGTTGAACTGTTATCTCTAGGCTTAATAGGCTACTCTGTCTGCTCTCTCCCCTCTCTGCTGCTGGTTCCTTTGCAGCTCACTATGCTCAGATGATAGACTGGTAACAAGAGCAAAGGTGATATGCTGTCAACCCAGCCCAAATTGTGAATGGCCCACCAGGATTTGCCTTAGTGCTCCCAATGGCCAGTCTGTTGATCGAGTTGATGTTTTCATAGTTTACAGTTCTTAGGTATCCCCTTTTTGTATTTGTTGCTGTGGTTAATAGGTTGATTGAAATCACATGCCACTTATGGAATTCACATGCTTTTGGTCAGAGGTGACTTGGAATTCCCAGGCCTTGGAGTTTAATCTAGTAAACAAGTTGTAATGTTTGTTTTTAGCTGCATAGCTATAAAAATTGCACATGTTACTAATGAAAATAGTGCTCGCAATACACAGACACAAATATGCTTTGGGACAAATGTTTAAGTAACACAACAGCAGAGAGGTTATATGTATTGGGTAAATTTATGTGGAATACTTAGTTGCTTAGATACATCTCTAAAACAGGCACAATAATACACATGTTAACAAAGCCAGTGTCATGTCTGGTCATATATGCTTTCACAAAATGCCTAGGTTAATGCAAAGTTTTCAGGTAAACTGTAAAAAATATGAAATAAATTAGAAAATTAAATATGTTAACTGTAATCAGTGACGATGGTCTCACAATCTAAAAAGCAGGACAAAGGTACACAGATTAGTTATTTTATCACTCTCTCAAATAGGCCAGCTCCAACTCTGAGACCAGATATTTAGTACATCTGTTCCTTTTAGAATGTCACTTGCATGTTTCAAAATGCTGTAAAGGAATTCAGTCATTTGCCTCTGATTGTGGGATTTTTTTTTTTTTAATACAGGCAAGACTAATAAACAGTGGAGGAAGTTGCACCCTAAGCTTTTGTCTATAGGTGGCAGTGTGGTGCCATGCCTTGCAGCCTCTACTGAAATTGGCTCTGTCTTCTACTTTCTTTGTGTTTCTTATTTTTTTCTCTCTTGCTCCGTCTTTGTCGGGTGCTCCTTCTTTTCCTTTTCAGTCTCCCCCTCAAGTGTTGTTGCTTCTCACCTTCACTCTATCTTTGCTCTTTTGTTCTTCATATTCACTTCTCTTTTTCCCTCTAGTTTTAAACATACATGGATTTGTTGAGGCCAGGGAGAAATGTCAGCTGTTTTTCCACCTCTGCTTCATTGCCTGATGTCTTTGGAGGATTAGGCATCCAAGAGGAAATAATTGTACTAATAAACAACAAACAATAACAAACAAATCACATTTGAACTTTGTCAGCTGCATTCCACTCTGTTTTACAAAAATAAACTTACTCTCTAAATGTAGCACCTGACATTTACTGGAATGCTAAAGATCTTACAGTACCAACCTCACTATATTAACTTCATGATAAAATAGTATCTTAATCCACATGAACCAGTGTTCCAGGCTTAGAAGCAAAAGCAAAGTTGAATTAAGAAGAATACCAAAAATAAAATAATTTAATAAAAACTTAACATTTGTCAGCTTAAAAATGTAGCAGAAATTGATAAAAAGAAAAAAGAAGAGTACATTAAACCTGGTAGCAAACTTAAAACCATCACCCACCAAACGCTGATAAGAATAATGATTAGTGTGCACTATTTGTGCATCATTGAAAGATATGGAGAGGGAGGGGTGGTGAAGTGTACGTCATAGGTAATTTCATTTCTTCAAACGGTGAGTGCTGAGGGCAGTGAAATAACCCAGCACTCCCAAAACAGTCATTTCTCCTTGTCTTGCCCTTCACTGGTCATTTAATCTTTTCCACAACCATACCTTTTTCTCCTTTAAATTATAACTTTAAGTATCTACACAACACTGTAATGCAGGGAAGCATTTAATGATTGATACTTTTGTCTCAGCTATAATTCTTCAGGTATGTCCAGAGAGTTCACTTTGAGCAAATTTAAGCAATTTGATTGCTGCAGTCTTTATGCATTAATGACAGACAGCGCAGAGGAGAGAGGTGGAAGGGGTAAAGTAACCTTGTTACATTTTTAGCCTTTTCTAGGGTTGTTGCCCAAAAACATCCCAAACCCAGCAAAATGTGATAATAAAACACAGGGTTTTTGCAGATACAGAATCTGTTACATGCTTTTAATGGGTAATAAGTGATGATTGAAAGGTTATGATGTCACTTCAGCAACCCAACACCATATTTAGACATTATTTTAATACTTTTTGAAATATATTCTGAGATTTATAGAAGTTGCACTTCAAGATTAGCATATGGTAGAGGACAGGACTATTGACCTTGGTTGGGTATGCACTCTCTGAGTGCCCGTCTAGTTTAATCTATTTACTGGTAAATCCTCAGGCCATTGTAAGTCTTAAGATTGTAAAATCAACAGAAAAAAAATGTGATTCGTGGCCAATAAGCTGAGGAGCAGAGAGAACCCATAGGGGTTTCATAGATCAAAGATGTTAAAATCTTGTCATTCAAAAATGATAATGTCTGAGAATGTTTTATATAAGTTATGCGAGAAGTTCTAGAAAGATTCAGAAAAAAAATAATATTCAAATATTCTGAGGAAGTTGTGCATTTGACAAGAGGATTGGGGCAAGTGTTAGGGAACTTGAGAAAGATTTAGAAAATGAACTGAATGGGTTGGAGAATGTGATTTGGTTTAAGCTGTTCTTGACGTTGCTGTATATGTCAAAATTGTGCAGTTAGACAGACTTTCTTAATAATAGGCCAACCTTTTACTAAACAGATCACCTTTTTCCATTATCTGCAGGTATGCTGTCCCACCTGAGCATGGCAAGAGGCTGGAGAGGCTGGCACAAGGTGAGGCTCCAGTGAATCTTTCAATTAAAATCCATTTGTGTTTGCCCTGTTTTCCATTTCATACTGTTCCTTGGTGTTCTGTTTGTTACATTTAGTGGCAAAGATGTGCTTCCATTTGTTCGACACATATCATGAAATCGTGCACATGCACAAGATACACACGAGCACTCGTCCAATACACTTTTGCAGTAGGTTAGAAAGTAAAATAGCACATCTCAGTTACACCCTGCCTCATTCCTCTTGGGCACAGCATGCACATGACTGTTAAAAACCCTTAACCAGTGACAATACACAACCTTGCTGCAGTTCTTGTCTGACAGAAACAGCGGCCTTCACTATGAACAGTGTGGTACCTGCTGTGGGCCACACATTGAAAAATCTTCTGCATGTAGTCAGTGGGTGAGAAACTATGATATCCCACTTTCTCACTACATACAAAAACAGATTTTTTGTCACCTGGCTGTGTTTAAACAGAGCTTGAAAAGCAGAAGCAGCATGGAGCACTGGGTGTGCTGTCTCTTGTACTAAAAAGATCAGGAGGGCTGTAGATTCAGAATTTGGAGCAGAAACAGGTTGAACTGAAGCCAGCAGCATCAACTGTGAGTTCTACAAAATGAGTTGGAGGAAACTTTCAAAGCCCAACAATAAAGTCTGGTTGGTCCAGACTGTGCTTTGATGGATTGTTCACAGTGCCAAGAGGCAAGCATTGGCTATTGCTGCTTGCTATGTTGTTTTGTGTGTCACACCCCAAAAGCACTGCAGATTTCACATTTCATATGTTAAAATTGCTCATAATGTGTTAGAATACATCTCTAATTAACTTAAACATTACACACTTTGTTGAATGTTCTTGCCTGAGTTGGTTCTTACACAAGTATTGTGTCTCAAATTCTGAAGATGTTTTATGGCTGAGATTAATAGGGCTTGAAGTGAAATAGTCTTTTTTGACTTCAACTTTAGTATTTCTTCAACCTTCCTACTCGTTCCTCTGACACAAGAATTCTCCGTGCACCTCTCCCTTTTCTCCAACACATATGTTCTCCTCCTTCTCCTCCTCCAATCTCCTGCCCTGATTAGTGAGAATTAACTTGTGTATTGTATGTTGTTCAGGGTGAGGTATGAGATGTGCAGATGATGATAGAGAGATGCCCAATCCCAAACTACATTATTTAGACACACTGTTTGTCCTCGTTGTTGTGAAGAGCTGAGAACAAATCAATAACCGTTTGCAATCCCTCTTTTAAAGCAGAGTGGCTAGAATATGTAATGCACAATATGTGACATGTGACTGACAAGCAATCCCTTTAAAGTAAAGAGACCCAAGACCATCTTTTTCATATTAAAGACAAGATTTGTTGTGTATTCGGTTTTGAAATACGCTGTTAGGATGATCAGAGATTTCACTTTCTGTACATACAGGTGCATTATACTCTTTTACTGTGACTGTGGCTAGAGCTACATAAATGGAAATCACAGGGGTCACAATAGCTACATGGAAGATTAATTTGCCAGTAAATCATGACAGAGTTACTGGGACAGGTACACCTGAACAACATGCATCCTTTATTCATGTTGTTAGATGTACCTATTGTGTTAAATCCTGATATCAACTTTAGGATAACCCCATGCTTTTAACCTCAACCCTATAATCAGTCTGATGAACACTTCCATGTAAGCTCTGTACCTGATGAAAGCCCAACACAATTCAGTCTAACAGATATTAAAAAGAAACCTTGTCTTTGATAAACTAAATCAATTTCACTGCAGACAGGAATAACTGTCACAATGACTGCTTCTTATTTTATTTTATCAGTTCAACATTCCCTGTGTTGTTTCTGTTGACTTACTGGCCCACATAAATGGAATAGAGCCATAACTAGTGTTATTACCAACATTTGTGAAGACAGTGCACAAAAAAAGTCTGCTGATTGAGACAAGTACTCATATTTTTATTTTAAGTATATCAGCTGAATTGTTCTGAATCTGGATCACCGGAAATAGGAACAAGTAGTTTGAATCAGTGAAACTAATTTTATTTTCAAAAGCTGAAGTAAAAAAATTATTTAATAAGTATCTGTTTAACATTTTAGTATAATGTTTTGTGTAATACTAATGGAGCTGTCTAATGAGATTTTTTTAAATCAAGCCAACCAGTCAAACCAATCAAGAGGGTCCCAGTTTGTTAGCGAACTCAGTACTGGATTTTGAAATACACCCTGTAGACATTTTTTTATCACTTGTCATGTGCTACTGAGCTTGTGGTCACAGTCAGATTGCAGCCTACCTCTCTCATCCTATCAAAGTAGCTGGCATTGAAAGGAAAGCAATGCCAGTGTTATTTAACAAGCGTCCACTGACCTATCAAAGCCATCATCAGCACAGGTAGCCAACTGTTTACGAGGTCCTAAAAAGACAGTTATGAGCGCAGTAAGATTGTCTAATGGGGCTGTGACAATGGTCTTGTTACTTGAAAATTCCTCTCCGAACATTTGACAGAGAGACAGCCATTGCTCTTATCGCTCCTCATCTCCGCATTATTTTAGTCATGGCTTCAGACTTATTGGGACAGAGGAGGCTGGTAGGGGAGGGGACAGGGTTGGAGGCAGAGACTTTATTTCCAAATTCAAAAGGACAGAATGAAGCCTTTAAGGTAATATTACCCCACGGAGAGCTCAGAGACCCAGCTGCATTTTAATGGGGATTAATACCCGGGCTCTGTCGGCACATTATTCACCTTTATCAGCTCCAACAAGCAAGCAGGCGATGCGAGAATAGAGGCCCTCTTTCCCTCTCTGGCTTTGTAGGGTAGAACAGAGGCTGAAACAATGCAGGGAAAATGAAGGATGAAATGGGTGACGATTATACTGTCATTCACATTAAAGTTTAACTGGGTGGAGGCTTGGATGGACCCCCCTTTGAGGCACTGACAGGCACAGACATTAAAGAGTGAGAAAGTGAGTGATGGAGGAGAAATCCTTGCTTTTGATTATGCAGAGGCCGTCTGAATCTCTGTCTCCTGGAGCAAAAGTGAGTCTTTGTTTAATAGGGAGGGTTGGGGCTTTGAAAACCCAAAATGTCAAATGGGTATATTATGATCTCAAAGCAGACTGTGTTTTTAAGAAAGTGGGTTGGATGTTTTGCAACACAGAAGGTTACCATTGCAATGTTTTTGTAGCTATGTAAGTGCACTTTTGCCCACATTTTTGTTGTAGTAATAGTTGAAATGACACATTTGCACAGTATACAAGTACATGGCCTTTGGCACATTCAGGGACAATGCAGACATCACCACAGTAGCTTTAGACCTTCTGGTATTGTTTCAGGATTTATTTTAACACTGTTAACAATAAAGACCATGGTAGCCTCTGTCTCCCGATCTTGCAAGTGTTAATGCTTTTGAAAAATTGATGGCGGAAATATCTGTACACAGAATTTTCTGCCATTGAAGTGTAGAGAGCTTCAGGTTGTTGTTGTTTTCTTTTTGGGTTGTGTTGAAGGGGATAAAGATTTTTGGAAGTGACAGCACTCAGTCCCAATTTTGTGCTGTAGTTTCTCTATGTGACATGATTTAATCCAGCAGATATCCCCCTGAAATCCAACCTAGAGGCACCCGAACAATGCATTTACATGCACTGTGGTAATGTGATTATAGCACACTTTGGGCAGTAAATTAATTCAGAGGCCATGTCAACGGGAAACAGGATTTCCTTTTCCAGGTTGTAGGATTAACAATAAGATACTAAGCCTAGCTTCGTTTCTGATGGAGAAAGAGGTTTAATTAGCAAAGCTGATTTTGAATTCCTTAAATGCGTACCTGTCAACTAATCCCTCCTCTAAAACTGCCAAAACCTCTCATAAAGCAGCGTATCATAATGAGACAGTTTTCTAATATCCGTTCACACAAAACAGTGGCAACATTACAAATCAAAATGCATTTACAAAAATTTGAACATGATTTGAAAATTTTCACCTATACATTCAAATAAAGTTAAAAGTGTGAAATTCAGATCATTTAGCATGAGAACATAGGTTTAAGAGTAATGGGACTGTGCATTATGTGACTTTCTGCAGAAATTACTCCCAGTAATGTGGTTTTGCTTCTTATCGTTTTAGTTACACGAACTTTCACTCAAATAGTCTGGTTTTTGTGTTGTCATGCAGTCAGAGTTTATAAAACGAAATTATAGAGGCTGGCTGTCTTACTTTAAATGATAACCAGGTATACCACACATATGGCTGGATGTTTTTTTTGTTGTGGAGCCTCTAGTATTGCATGTTTTTTTAATTGTTTTATCAGACTACTCAGTTTTTCTTGATTGTCATTGAAATGTCTGAAATTTCCTTGTGTTTGCTATCACCTCTTCTTGCAGGCTTCTTCCCTGGTAGCTCCCAAGGCTGTGATGCCTTTCTCCGCCACAAGATGACGCTGATATCTCCATCCATCCTGAAGAAATATGGCATTCCTTTTGACAGGGTAAGTGGCAACTTGTTCTCATTACTTGACATAAAATTACATTTTATGGGTCACTCTGGTCTCTATATAATCTCTATTTTATTGTTGGAACCTTCTAGAACCTGTAGTAAATGTTATTATCTAAACTGGAATTTCAGTCATTATGCATGCGTAAAGTTAAAACCAGCTTTTTAACTTAAAATGGGCTGAAACAACATCAGAGTACCAACAGCTAACTCGGGTATCTAACATAACACTCAAGTCAAGAAAGACAGTTTTTCATAAGCTACTATGTCGAGTGGCTACATCTACTACTGCTAACAGCAATAACCTGCAAGATGTTTTTTTTTTCCCTAAAATTATTCCTAATGAACAGGCCACAGAAAAGTTCTCATCACTTAACAATGTTTCAAAATAACATAAGGAAAACAAAACATATTGTTTTAACATCTAGTATATTTCATTCACTGCTACTGATTCTTGCTACTCACTCTTATCCTCAGTCACATACAGAGGAGGCAAATATTATATTATAATATAATATTTATATTAAGAGAATGTAAAAAAAGCTTGAAATATATAATGTTTAAATGAGAGACTTAAGTAGTGTATTCCTTACTGTTTGCTCTCCTATATTTGTGGGTCTTGCTTAAATTGCAGAGGAGGTGGGCTCATTTTGAAAGATAAAACCACAAGGGAGGTTTTGTGACTCAGCATTGACGCAAACATCTCAACTGCTAGAGGCTGCAGTAATAAAACAGAAAAAGTAATGATCTTCTCTTGTGTCTGTCATTGGGAATTAATTGGTCTGCTTTCAAATTTCTGCCTTTGTTCTATTCAACAGACAATATAAACCCGCAAAATGCAAAAATTAATGGGAAATTGAACCAAAAAAACCCAACTCACACAGCAGGCATACAAAGTTCTCCACAGTCAGCAGAAGGTTCCCCCTCACTCCATTTATCTCTTCACTCCCCCCTCAGGATGTCATTATCACAGTGAACATGTTACTTGTTACACACCTACAGTAACTCTCTCGATTCATGTGTAAAAATAAACCGTCTTCTTGCGTTCGAGCAAGAGCAAAAAGGGGATGTTTGATATGTGAACCATTGCCTTTAGTTGAGGAAGTTTATTTCCCACTCTCAGCCTCCACTCCTGTTTTCCCTTCATGCCTGTCACCTTGCCTGGCTTGATGTGTCTCTTGATTGCCTGGATCCTGGCTTCTCAAAGAAGTTGAGATCCACAGTCAGACATACAGGGCTTAAGTTTTGGGGCAACACATAAAAAAGAAATATGCTTAACTTGTCCTTACATTTTTAAACATTCTCAGAATAACCTGAGCTCATGGGAAGACACTGAGCTCTAGGAGCAGTAGTCTTGTAAGGCTGAATTAATTTTGCTTGCAAGTCAGAAAAGTTTAGAGAAAGTTGTTTCTGAAGATTTGAACTCCTAAGACCTCGGTGACACTTGTTATGAATGTGAAACTCATGAGCAGTGAAAAAAAATATTTTTAGAATTTTAATCAGACGATATTTTAAAGGTCAGAAAATTGAGTCACAGCTGCAAGTAATAATTTGGTAAATTGGACAATACATCACAAGTAGGAGAAAAGCAAAGAGGGTAGCAAACACAGAAGTGATTACATCAGCACATAAAAAAAGAATAAATGAGTAAAAGTGAGAAGTTGAAAAACTGCAGCATTCAGATGATATGCTTACTGGACACTTAGTAAAGGCAGGGGTGGATTGAGTAGTTAACAAAGTTAAAAGTGAAATGACTAAAAATCAGCTTTAAATAGACAAACTTTTTAACAAAAGGTATTTTGTGTAAGGGGTTTTTATTTGATCTTTGCAAATAAAGTAGAAAGCATGTTTTTTTAATGTTAGTTGTTTGAAGTTAAGAACGAATTTATGAAATAAATATATTTTTTACAAAAAATGTCAAACTTTCAAGATATGACCTTATTTATACTGACTAAGAAAAAACCTTGAAACACACACAATAAGTTTTTATTGTCCTTGATATTTTCTAGGCACTTAGTTATTGATTCATGATCTGTTTGGACTTACAGCGGTATTCAGTTGGAATTTGCTACACATAATAATAGTGGCAGTATTACAGCTACAGTATTAGCTGTAATACAACAATCTTGTATTACAGCTAAACAGTTTACCAAGATATGTTTTTGAAAAGATTTTAGGCTTAAAATAGTTGACGCAGTAGCAGAATCTTAGTTCGTACTCAACTAACACTGTCTTGTTTACAGTCTGATGTGACTTTGACAAGCTGCTCCTCTGGTGATCAGGAGGAGAGCAGTGGCTCATTCTCTTGATCACACCTGTATACTCTTAATGTCTTAGTGTGTGGAGGAGAGCATATAAAAAAGTGGTACAATCTATAGTTGGAACAACAGTCACAGAGCCATAGGTAGGCACTGACAATGGAGTGAGGTTAAACATTGATCATTTGCATATTCCACCCACATTGCAATGGCACAAAGCTTGCTAAGAACCGAAAGATATCCCATAAAGAAATCTTTTGTACACATACATCTTTTTCTTCTTAAATGAATTGTTGCCTTAATATGTAATTTTGTTTTTGTGTTTTCTCTCTCATCTCTCCATGAACAGATTACTCAAAATGAAGGGGAGTTTATGATCACCTTTCCTTACGGCTATCATGCTGGATTCAACCATGGCTTCAACTGTGCAGAGTCCACAAACTTTGCCACCTTGCGCTGGGTGGACTATGGCAAAATGGCCACCCAGGTAAGATGAGACAGACTCACAGGATATATATTTAGTTCAATGGCATGAAGACAGTGTAACAAAGATATTGGGGATAAATTCCATGTAGTACAATCTGTACTTTTAACAAAAAAAACACTTGTAAGCCGAGAAACTTGTATTTCTTTTTTTTCTAAATAGTAAACTATTGGAATCTGTAGTGTAAAGCTATGTGAAACAAGGTTATGAGAGCTTAAAGAGGAGGGAGACATATCTCACTCATGAACTACTACACACATCTGACAGCCATTTGAAGAGGTTTGCTGCCTGCCTGGCTGCTTGGTTCTCTGAAGGGACAGAGTAATAGATCGTATTGAAATAAAAGCTGTGTCTGGTTCTGTTCTGCCCACCATCTGTTACCAACACTAACCATACCCACACATTCTTACATTGATGCAAACCGCCGCTTTGCCTGTGGGCTGCTGAGCATGAAATTGACAGGGCATGGGTTGGCTGTTGACGGGAATGTCCTCTGGAAGAATCTCATCCCTTGTCTCTTTTCTATGCCATCCTCTTCATTTTCCTGTTCAGTTCCCACTCTCCTCCCTTGTGTGAATGTGTGTTCATCTATATATATGTATCTGTGTGTGTGTGTGTGTGTGTTTGCGCATGGGTATATGTGTGAGTGTCCCTTTCCCTGCTTTCTCACTACTTGACTGCACGTCAGATTTATGAGGTGCCAGTTTGCAAAAGTACATCTTCCTCCTCTCTCCCTCTTTCTCATTTTCAGCCTTCCTACTTTACCCGTGTGGCTGCTTGTAATTTAAGAACCAGTATTCCATGTATTCCTGGAGTCTTCCCTCCATCCAGCCCAGTGCTTTAGGGAGCATCTCCACTACACTTGTCTCTTTCTGATGAAGTAGAGTGGTCAACTCTGCACTGCTAATCCGAGCCAACAAGCCGATAGCACAGCACTAGAAACAGTCAGAGGAATGTGAAAAAGAACAGCTTGGTTCACAAGACAGGCTCATTCTGCCAGTCTGTCCCTTTCTCCCTCTTTGTCTTCCACACAGATGTTTTTATTTTCCTGGGGCCTCACGGGGGTAGCATGGATTCAGAAATTGTCCCAAGACCAGTGCTGCTTAAATTCATTTCCAGCAGTACTCATACTATACTGTAATCCCCCTGAGCTAGACCTTGAATCTGTTTGGGGTTAATTCCACTTCACTGGGTTCAACCGTCAAAAATAGCATGTGACCTGAGCAATTTTACGTATTCCTGTCTACATCACAGTTTTTCTTATCTCTGTTAATAAGCAGGCCCTTTTAAAATATTGAAGTATTTATAACCATTTGGAATAGATGTCAATAATCAAAGCTTTTCTTTTGATTGACATTCAAATGCTAACACTCTGAAATACAAAAAGAAATTGTACAAAATTATTGTCTTTAATCCCTTTTAATGCTGTGGCCATTCTTTTTTGTGCTCATCAGCTGAAGGTGGCAACATTTGCTCACAGTTACTACAAACACATATACAGTGTATATGTATGTAGAAACTGTCAGTATATTGACTGGCATTAATTAGAGTTTAGCTACTTGGAAAAATTGCACTGCATTTCCCATACAAGCAGCTGTGATTTTATTTTAGTGTCACTTCAGTTTTTTTTTTCAATGTTTTGTGTTTTGTTCAGTTGTGGTTATATAAAGCTTGCCGACATCAACCGCATGCTTGGCATCAGCAAAGTCTGTCATTCTCTCCTGGTCCTTAACTTGACCCCACCCATCTTTTGTCTTTGACTCAAGCAGTGATCTGTTAACTCGTTCGCCCACCCCCCCAAACCAAGCCTTATACTGTCAGCACCAAACAGGACAGTGACTGATTCAGCTCGGTTTGGAATTTGTCACAGTTTTAAGGCTGCAAGCCTACGACAGAGAGGAGGAAGGAGTGAACCTGGACATGCTTCATGTCTCAGTTCTCTCAAATAATAGCTCTCCAACTGCTGACCCATCTGTCTGACTTATTCAGCAAGCACACACCTGCAGGCAAAGTGCAGACACCTGCAGTCAAAGCAGGCCTATTCCTTCCGTGCTTTGTGTGCATGTAATTAGACTTCTATTATTCCCGACACTGCAGTCTTAATTAACCTTCTCTTCAACTTTTCTGTCTGTGCCTCAGGTATAGGCCATTTTATTTTGTAGTCCAGTGTCAACATCTCACTCAAATAACATCAGAAAACATGACTATTTACTCTTATTTATTTTTGTAGGGATAATCTCAAAAACATGTCACTAGTGTCATATAATATCTGTCCACATAATACACCCTTCCAAACAGATACCAGGGGAAAAGTTTTTTTTATTTTTAGCAAAAACTTGAAACCCCTATGGTAAGGTCACCAGCTCCACCCAATGTTAAGGAAAAATCTCTTTTGTAAAGCTGTTTTTACCATTTCATGAATAGCCACATTGATTTGAATATTAAGCATGCAGTCGTTAGGCAGTGTTGATTGAGTACAGCTCAGCAATGAGCCAGCAAAGTGCCAGAGATGGCAAGAAAAAGTCGGACAGATAATTTTTGAAAAAGGTTATGTCTCCTGCACCAATATGTTGCTGTTAGTTAAGACTTGTGCTATGAGTCTGTAGTAGATTCTCAATGAAAGCTTCTCTCTGTTTGTTTGATGCTCAGTCACAATTTTGCTGTTGTTCCATAAAGCCTCAACAGTGATTTTTTTTTGTCTGGTAGAGGAGCAGAAATCATCCTTCCAGTTCCCAAGCTAAATCACAGCACTTTTTCATCTTGAAAGTGAAATGCAAAGGATTCACTTTGTCTTTTTAATATTTGTTTGCAGAAATGTCTTGTTATGACCAACCCAAACATGCTGTGAATGGACATACAGAAGTTTTTTAGACTTTGTTTTTTTGCATTCTTTGTCCATGATAACTAATACACAAAATGCATTCACTCAAGGAAGTGTGGGTTTAGTGTGGGCTTGCCTACTGTTGGCTCCTGCATTTTTGTTTTATTAAACAGATAAAATAGTATGATTGTTCTTGTAGAAAACACAGCCTAGAGCTGAGGGACAAGCTGTGTCGACAAACACAGAAACATGATTATTTGAAACACAAATCTAGTAGCAGAAAATGATTCCTAGCATTTGTCCACTGAGTTTCACAAGGGCATTTTGTCACATTAGGTGTCTTGGAATTTCAGAGGAAATGTGTCACACAAATTCAATGAAAACAGTTTAGTAAAGTGTCACCTACATCTTACGTAGATGGTTGATGAGCTTATATAAAGAATGAATACATCAAATCCCTTCATGTTAAAGGCAACCTCTAAAATACTGAGTCCCCTCTGCCACCTGCAGCCATGTTGTGATGAGGGTTGGTCTTTAGTTGAGGGTGCGAGCACTTTAGAGACTTTACGCAAAAAGAGACAATAGTGGGAACAGTTTCATTACAGCTTTACAACAGAAAATTTGGTGCCACATATTTAAGACAGATGCAGTGCAGAGGTTCATATACCTTTTGTTATTTACCCAGTCAGATCTTCAGTCGTGAAATCCAAACACAACTTACTACTATACATTTTGAGATCTCTTTTTAAATCTCCCCTTTTCTATTGTACATATGAAGCATCTGATGTCAATTGAGTGTGTATAGGGAGATAAAGAAGGGAAAGATATAAGTGGGAGGGTGAGAAAAATTATAGCGGTTTTAAAATGTTTTTCTCTTGATCAGCATCCCTCCTTCAGCATGCATCTCAATTTAAAAAGAAAAAGAAACATTTGTGGGTAAGACACAAGCAAACAAAGCTTTAGATAAGTTTTTGTCTCATCTCACAGGAGGTTCTAACAGCATGAGCAGCTGGATGATATACAGTCCTGCTGTTCAGTCTAGTCTGAATTTTGCACTGTTACAAATTTAATTACCTCTCCAGTCATTCTCCATTCTTATGATCATCTGTCTGTTTTTTCTATCCTCATCAATGTTAGTGTGTTCAAAAGCAAGTGTTAAGATTTTTGGATATTAAAATTTTCCAGCTACCGTGGGTGGAGTCACACATGTCAGACTGAAACCCGGTTTTGCTATTAGTATTTGGTACATTCACTAAGTCCACTAATTCATAGAGAGTCTCGAGGCTCTAGATTTTCTGCGACTCTAACAATTTAGCTTCATTAGTAGCCAAAGTATACTTCAGGGCTCATTGACTGCCTGCCTCAGGGTGAGTTTATGTTTTCCCACATCTTGTGCATCTCCAAATCTCTCTTACTTCTCTAATTAAGTTTATACATAATAGTTAAGTCTTACTTTTCCTGGCCCATAAAAATGAAAACAATATCTGTAACCTCCTAATAGTTTCATTAAAGAAAAAAGAGCCTTTATCCTTTTACAAATGAAAATGAGACATTTTTCCTGAAATAATCAGTGAAAAGCAATGTTTATGTTGTGGTTATTTGTGTTTCTCGGTTTCTGGCATATTGCTGTTTCCCAAAGGTTTCATGGCAGTTAATCAATTGTATCCATGCTTACCCCTGCCTCTCTTTTCCCTCCCCCCTGCACACACACACACACACACACACACACACACACACACACACACACACACACACACACACACACACACACACACACACAGAAGCACGCACCATATTTCAATGTTTCAGTCTGTCAAGTGGTGTCTAGATGAGATGTAGGCTGGATATTGTTTTCCTGGGGAGGGTGAGCTTTTGTGTTTCCAGTAATTGAACATAAGGCTCTCTGTACAGCCCAGGAAATAATAGGACCAGAGTGTAATACAGCAAGCAAGGCACAAAAGAAAATATTTTCATCAGTCCCTCCTTCCCCATCTTTCTTTGTTTCATTTCCATCTTTCTTTGTTTCCTTCACTCCTAAAACTTCTTTTTGCTGTACCTGCCATTTTCTCTTACGTTCAACAGCACTTTCATTTAACAGCTTTGCCACTTCCTGTTTTCTAAAGTCAGCAGAATGATTTACTGAGTTGTAATGTCATTATAAATGTTTGTGTGGAGTTTTCTCAAGCTGTAAGGACAGGATGCAGATATCACTCACCTTTACTTCTGAACTATCTGCACATTATCTCATTGACTTTAGTCTTATTACCTGCCATATTTTACTTTATTACCTCACTCAGTGAATTTTCTTTATTAAAATTTACAATCTTGCTGTTAGTCAGCCTTGGCCACTCCACTGGGCTCTCATGGCCTGTTTGATGTGTGTGTTTCTTTTTTACAATTGGGTCCTAAAAACTTACAGAGATGGTGATAAGAGTGGTCTATCATCTAAACCCTTTCAGCACGGTTACTGTCTTCGTACCTGAGTTGCTCTTAGACAAATTAGGCAAGCTTTTTTACTATAAGTAGCCAAATGTTGCATTTTCAGCTACTTTCATAAAAGTCTTTTTTAAAACTGTAAAGAATGACAATAGCCTCCACATAAGGTGTGTTCTATATACTATATACTTCTATAACAAGTACCATCCATAGCAGGGATCAGCAGCTGCTCTTGATTACGCTTATACGATTAAAAACAAAGTGCTTGTTTTACTCCACACTACACAAATGCGTATGCATAATACAGTTGTTATACATATGAATATATGTACGTCAGTCATTGAGCAATATAGAGTCTTTATACAAATACATTTACAATTAAAGTTCAAGAACCATCTCTTTTTAGGTGCGATTTCCTGCTCCTCGCTGTTTTTGTACCATCTTCTTCCATGCTGTTCCACAGACTGTTACCTCCTCTTTTAATTGCTTACTGCAGTTTTCCATCAGACATCTTTTGAGTGTAACTAAGAGTGTCACCTGTGGCACCTGGACCATATGTAGGCAAACTGCAGTATTCTACCCCTATGGAGCATTAGGCTTGTGTAATTACTGCAGAACATAGAGTTTGTTTCATGTCCTACCTGCAGCTATTCTTTCTATAGACAGTCATCTTATTTTTCTCTGCTTTTTCCTCTCAAGTGCACCTGTCGTAAAGACATGGTGAAGATCTCCATGGACGTTTTTGTGCGCTGTTTGCAGCCAGATCGCTATGAGCTCTGGAAGCAAGGCAAAGACATTGCGGTGTTGGACCACCTTAAGGCCACAGAGCTCACCAGCCCTGAATTAGAGAGCTGGAGGCAGCATCGTGTAACCCAACGAGCAAACCTACTGCGACGGTAAGAGGAAAACATGTTAGGGTTATGTTAGTTAGTTATGAGGTTCTTATACTGAGGTTACACTTGTGTGCCCATTAGTCATTTGAATACATTGAAGAAGTGTTAATTTCTCTCTTGTTATGGGATTTGCCATGTTAAAAAGTTCATCTGCTTGTATCTGCCAAAACACATTGCAGTAAAACGCAAGAGTGGCTTTTTAAACTGCAATGATATAGTGTAAGGTCAAATGATAAATAAAAAAGAGAGTGTTTGTCTGTTTGTCTGTGACAATGAGACACCTTTCCATGTTTATGTGTAAAGTATTTAATTTGTATATCAACTGCGTGACAACTGTTGCCAGGTAAAGACTGAAAACATGTGAAATCAGGTTAAAGGATGAGAAATAACACCAAGGAGAGACTGGAGTCAGTTTCTTGTAAACATGGTTCTGTTTCAAACAAAAGCCTTTTCACACATGCAGTATATCCCTAAAATGTTCATTAACATTTCCTGCATGGAGTCATGTGTGAATGAGAGCAGGCACTCACATTCAGCAAAATCTGTATCGCCACATTGCCACATTTGATGAGATTTTATTGAAAGTGCTGTTACTGCTGTGTTTAAATGAAAGCAGTAACATTGCACAGACAAGCATGTCTGTTACATCTGTCTGACAAAAGATATGTTCATGTTGAGCCAGTAAACATGTCAAAATAAAACTATTGATGACATATATAGATCAGTGACTTGTCCATGGATCCATAGATCAAGAAAGAACATTACTTGTCTTGCTAACATAAATGTATGTCATAACAGCTTTCAGTACTTGAAAGGGTATAGCAGTAATTTACAGGGAACAATGTCTGAAAGAGGATGAAAGTGATTTTCAAGTACAAGCTGCAATGTAGCCAGTTTCCTCTAACTGTCATGTGCCTCTTAACTGAACTTATATGGAGGCTGTCGTTAGCGAGTAATAAATAAACCGTAATATGTTTTTATACCTATTACATGAATTTCATTATTTACTGCCCCACCCCAGAGCAATGCAGAAGATGAAGCAGGTCCGTCGTCTTAAGCTGGGAGAGGTGAAGGTGCTGGCAGAGGAAGGCATTGAGCTGAATGCTGCTGAATACCAGCGTCAGGTGGAGGAGCGTGAGGCTCAGCGGAGGCAGGAAAGGGAGGAGCGTCTTGCTAGAGAAGCTATGATGACCCTGGAGGCCATGGAGCGAGAGGAGCAGGAGGCTGCTGAGGCTGCCGAGGCTGCTGAGGCCGCGGAAGCCGCAGCCAAGGCAGCAGAGACTCCAGATTTAAAGGGTGAGGACGATATAAGTGGCAAATATTAAATTAATGCACAAATTGTGCTTAAATTAACATCTACACTACAATTTCATGCAGC
>JAPZDY010000021.1:11171448-11190801 GCA_029783645.1 Ctenochaetus hawaiiensis
ATTAAAATGTGAAAAAAAATTAAAAAAAAAAAAAAATAGACAGAGGTAAGTTGTAATATAGCAATAGTCGTGAGGGGGTTGCCTCTATATCCTGACCCTCTGTGTAGACCGATAGGCTGGTAACAACCATAATAGCATAACATAATAACATAATAACATAACACTTGACAGAATGTCAGGATGAACAATCTTATTTCTGACAGGATTAGGTTGGTAGTGAAACACAATACTTTTAAGCATACAGTAAATTAACTACTTGAATTTCAATTAACTCCAATAACATAATTGCAAAGATTTGCTTATCAACACATTTTAATCACTATTAATTGTATTAAAAACTCAAATTAACTGATTGCAATATAATAATAGTCTCAAATTGTAGACATATTTCTTTTTTCTGACATATGAAATATCTGAAATATTTTTTGATTGAGCTAAACTGCATACAATAAACAATCTGGGACTCCCTTAATATGAGGGAAACTCATGCTTGCAAGTATTAAAGGTCTACAATGATAGAGAGAGAGATTTTGTTTTTTGCTTTTCTTGCATAATGTTTCACCTCATTTGATAGCGACTGCTTTTCAGTTGCTATGACAGGAAGAAAAGACCAAACAGGATAGCATGGGGTTTTATCCCAGAGCATGACTGTATTAGAGTGGATATCATAAAAACCAATACAGTAGCTTTATTTATATCAGACGTGTTTCTTCAGATTTTCTAAAGATATGGAAAAATCTGATCACCTCAATAAAAAGACTTTCCATATTCAAATTGAATCAGGTTTATCACCTTCTCTGCCCCCTTAGGTTCTTCAGTAAGTTGTCGATCCTCTACTAAGGTTTTTTTTTTCTCCCACTTCTCTCTGCTAGATGAAGAAGCTGAGGCAAAACCACAGAACTTCACAGAAGACTCTGATAAAAAGAAGCACAAAAAGCCGAAGAAGATTTCAAATACCCAAAACGCCATCACAGGTTTTGAGGAAGCTTTTGAGCAGTTTGCAAAATCTGGCATGCAGAATTCAAACAACAGTGTGGTCAGTCATCCAGAAGTGGCGAGCCCGAGGCAGAGTGGCATCCCTGCTGACAGCAAGCCAGATGTGACTCCCACGCAGGTCAGATTTTTGTCCCTTTAAGCTCACTTGTTTCGTCTTTTGTGTTGTCACAAGTTATTGTACAGCAGCTTATATAAAAATAGAATTGACCTTCAAATTTTATTTCTTTTTTTTGTTTTTGCCACAGTGTTAATAACCAGTTTAATTGGAACAGTTGCTAATATCATTTTAATATAAAAGTTACATCCTGAGAATTGAATCTAAATGTTTGATTGATGCTTTTGTATTGCTTAACAAATTAAGTTATATTTTATGGAATTGTGGTACAAAACACTTATGTGTTTTACCAGGCATGCTACTCCAAGATGAAGATGCCAACAGAGGTAAAAAAGAGTCGCCGTCACCCCCTCAGCAAGCCACCAATGCGCTCCCCCCTGTCCATATTAAAGCAAGATCCAACAAGTGACAAAGGTGTGTATCTGTTCTTATACATTTATGTAATCTTGAGGTTTTTTTTTGTTTTGTTCTAATTTTTGAATGTACTTTGTAAAAAAAATTACTTCTATCACGCTGTTGTAAGCTTATCACTTGAGTATTCCAAATACACCCAGAAAGGAAGATATTGAATATAGAATAATACAAGTATATTCAAAGATAAAGATTATTATTATAAAGTTCTTGAAAAGCATGATCAGAAAGAAACCCATGTCAGTCGTACCCTGATTGTTCATCTGTTGCTGTGGTTATTCTCCCTATGTCCTCCTCATTATTCATCTCACTCATCGTCTGCTCCATCATGGTACTTAAAATGAAGAAGAGATTTTTTTGTTTTGTTTTGATTATCGATCTGGTGAAAGAAAAGCAAACAGGGCTAAAGCTCCCTGTGGGGATAATGAAATCAGGACTTGAAGGCCTCTTTACAATCCCCCCTTTCTGTCTTTTTCTTTTCATTTTCTGACTGACACGTATTGATCCAGGGATCATGGCCTCCAATTATCTGCTTTCAAAGTCACATTAAGTTGGTGGCTGGGGACCCGACTGAGGGCCTGTCCTTCTTCAGATGCAAGGATGGGGGACAAGGAGAAAAAGAGGACCACCAGAGAGAGAAAAGAGAGAGTTAAATAGCAAACTTGTAAAGGTTCCTCCTGCCCTCCATCTAGGTTTAGCAAACAGTCTGGATCAATAACTTCAGGGGCTTCACTAAAAAATTAATTTTGGAACCAAAACAGCATGTTGTTGATGCCTGTGCTATTTTTGCTCATAAGCTTAATATATCAGGAGTGGTGTTGTTATTGTCTGGACCAGAATTAGCTATTTTTGTCTCTTGGCAAGGGCTCCTGTATTGAAAAGGAGCCTTGTGCTTTTCCAAAATGCTCCACATGCATTTCAGAAAGAAATAGAATCGTTGCCAATTCTGAAACTTCCAGCATCTCTTCACTATTCGTCACTTACTTCAGACAGTGAATCTCTTCTTTGGAGCAGCATTTCTCTGATGTATTCTGTTTTTTACCCGCAGAGCTGTCCTCCCCCATGCCACTTGAAAGCGACATGAAGAAACAGGAGCACCTGTGGCAGAATCAGTCACCCAACTTCCTGGCAGAGAAGGCCTTCAACGCTGCGGTGGCAGCCCTTCCACCACACTGTGCTGTCTGTTCACTCTTCTGTCCTTACACAAAGGTACAGAAACAGCAGGGGCCAATATGTGAGAGTAAAGTAAGAATGGCAGTGATAGAAGTAGCAGTTGAGCAGGTTAGTGGGAGTATTAGTGATGTTGGTCAGTCTGTAGTTAGAGTGTGGGACTTGTTTTCCTTTAATGAAGAGCGTGGTCTTTCAATTTGAGAGCATTGCTCAAGATCTCCGATTAAGATTTTGAATTGCTTTGCCCCAGAACCTATCTCTTGCACAGTAATAGCTCATACATGCACTTAGATTTTCACTACTTCTACTTCGACTTCCTGTGTGCAAGTTTAAGCCCTTCTTCCTGCACCCTGGCTGCATTTGTGCTCTTGTGTCTATTTTCATATTTCTTTTCTGCTCTGAGATTTGACTAAGGCTGACCAGTTATCACCAGTGATACAATGTGCTTACTGTATTATCTTTTTCCTCTGCCATCTGCAGCCAAACAAAAGCCTCATCGTTTCAAATGAGCCTCAGCGCACCTCCATTCCTCGCCATGGCAATCGGACCCGTCCTCTGGTACCTGAAATGTGCTTCAGTGTTGGTGCATGCAACACTGAACCTCCACCTACCAATTACCACATTGGAGAGGATGGTACCAGTATTCTGCTACGCTGTTCATCTTGCCACATGCAGGTTCATGCCAGTGAGTATAAAACCCCTTAATACAGTAAAAAAGATACTGGTTGTATTTGAGTAACACTGGGACCAAAAATAATTTGTTAAACCTTGTTTTCAGTGGAGAAATAACACCTGGGGAAAAATGTAGGCCATATCCCTGCATAGTTAAGTGGGCTAATTTAAGAAAAGCAGTAAAAAATAAATCTGTGCACAACAGTGTACATATGCTGTTAATGAAAAGTCAATTCTGTGCAGCTGAAGGCAGCTTTCTGGCAAAGATAACTTCATCTCTCTATGAGCATTGACACCAGTCTAGAGTTTGATATTATTTAATTCATACATCAGATAAAAAGGGAATGATCTCTTTTTTGCTCAACAATTTTTACAGATAAAAAAATAGGAATTGGGTTTTTGCTTTCTGTTTGTTGTTGTAGAAAAGTTTTATTGGATTCTGTTGAACTGTGAGACTAGCGGCTGTGTACACTGCAGTGTTTGATTTCTAACATTCAGAATCACGATCTCAGTCAGGTACAGACACATAGATGGACTGACAAGCTGGGCATTTCCCTACTCTTTCTATTCATAACCTTTTTTTTATCCCTGGACTCCAGAGGAGAGGGTTGGAAAAATAGGAGGCACAAAGGATGAGACTCTAGTACAGCAGTGCAACAACCTGTCTGCTCAGTTCCCTTGTTGCTACTCTCAGTGAGGCTTCCTAGTTTAACTCTCCTTGACTCAGGTTAAAACTAGCTAAGTGGCTGCTCAAGCAATTCAAGGACCTCTCTGAGGCAGCATACCTTAAATTTTCCCAGCTCTTATTTACCTTTTTTTTCTGTGTTAAACCATTTTTAGAGAGACAACTTGTGAGGGCATATGGCTTCTTTCAGAGCAAAGTGTTACATGATAGGCAGCTTGTTAACTTTGTATATGAGCATTGGGATTTCCATGCTTGTCTCTACTTTGTATTGCAAAATGTTAATATTGGTCATGGTTTGCATAAACACTATGAATGCTCTTTGAAAAAAAGAAAGTTTTACAAAAAAGACAAACAGATCTGCTCTGTGGACGTTTGGTGCCAGTCAGCACATACAGCACAGTACCAGATAATTAAAGCATGGATATGTGCACATGTGGTCAGTCAGCAACGCACACACATACACACACACACACACCAACTCTCCTGGGTTCTTATTATCCCTAAAGCTGGAGAGCACCTTCAAAACGCCAGTTCATTTGTCATCCAGGGATGAGCTGCTGGACTCAGCTGGAGAAGCAGCGCTGCTATTGATAAGAGGACATGAAGCAGAAAGAACCCCTGTAAAAAGCAGAAGCTCTTCACTTCTTCCCCATTCCACCTCATTGTTTTGGATTAAAGATTCGACTGAAAATCATTCAGACCTGTCCAGGTGTTACAGAAACATACTTGCCTTTTGGTTCAGGAGCTCATTTTGGTAGATAGTGGTAAGAAAATTAGACGAGTTCTATAGATGGTGGATGGTAAAGACAAAGCAATCATAAAAATTAGGAATTTGCACATTGTAACTGTACATTACTAAACATGAAAATGTAATAGGAAAGATATAGCGATTAATATGTTTCCTCTTATAGGCTGTTACGGTGTAAAGCCAGACTCAGTGAGTGAATCCTGGATGTGCAGGCGGTGTGCGGAAGGAGCCTGGACAGTGGTGGGTAGCAGCATTTCTTCTGCCTAAAAAACAAACACCCTAGAACTAAGATTAACAGCAGAATTCTAAAAAGCAGTTTGATCTTGTTCAGGTATACAGGTTTAAAGAAAAAATTGATAGTTCTAAGAGTTGACTAGACTTAAAGAATTTATGCACTTTGCCATTTTTGCTGTTGTAAAAATTAGTGACTATGTTCCACAGCAGCTATTACAAAACCAAATCAAGGTGTTGTCTGGAAAAAGAATTGGTTAAGGTGTTAGAGCTCAGAAGACGATGTCATCATGTCATTGTTACCCTCGCTGCCCAAACTTCTCACTTGCCTTGTGTTTTTCAGGAGTGTTGTCTCTGTAACTTGCGGGGTGGAGCGTTGAAGATTACCACAGACAAACGGTTAGTGGCTTAAGCTTGAGTTTTATTGTGGAAGTTTTTTTTAACTGGGCAAAACTCACTTAGAATAAAACAAATAACAAAACCTTTATGAGAAAATTAAAACGTCATTTCTGAATTAACAATTTGTAAAGTACTCACTGACAAGAAAAATACTGTTTTTATTTTATTGGCCTTCTGGTTTCCATAGGATTTCTCTGATACAGAGGTTTTTCTTAAAATATCTGGACTAAACCCTCCTAGCTGACAGAACAAACTTATGGATACAATATTACCAGAGTTTTTACTGTGGTAGAGGTGTTGCTCGAATAGAAATAAATCATATCACACTCAGATCACAATTAAAAATATCAAAAATTAACAAATTCAGTCCAGTTTCTGCAGATTGCTGTAGGAACAGAGTTTGTAATGAAAGCTCAGGAAATTCATAACACATAAGCTTTTTTTAATCACAACATTAAGTGATCTCATCAGCCTTGTAAACCTCTGTTGGATTCTCACTAGCCTGAAGTATTAAAGATGAGTCTTTCTCCTTGTAACCAGGTGGGTTCATGTCATCTGTGCCATCGCTGTGGCTGAAGCTCGCTTCGTCAGCGCCATTGAGAGGGAGCCGGTGAACGTTAGTGCCATTCCAGAATCACGCAAAAATCTGGTAAGTGATAACAGTAAAGTGTGAGGTGGGCAGGGGTCAAACCCAGGGAAGACCACCAAGTATTTAACTTGTTCACTGCAGTTATTTTTTCTTTTGTTCTAAGCATTATGAAAATCCCTCCTATTCCCTAATCTAATTCTCTCACTCCTAAGGCCTCTTCATGCACCCGAGTGACTTCTTGTTCTCCTGCTTAGTGTTTCTCCCTTACTCTCCGTCCCTCCCTGGCGGATGGATAGATCGTGTTTTTGCGAGCTGTGGAGGACACAGAGTAAAACATATGTGCTGAAGGGAAATGGCTGAATAATCTGCTGTCATTTCTCACTGCAGCAAATAAACTGAATCAATCCCATGGGCAGGAGGCAATTTCCCCTTCGCTGCCACGTCTTTGAACACAACTTGTACTCTCCCTCCCTTCATTCTCTCCATTCCTCCTTCCCAGTCTCCGCTCCCTCTCCACTCACCTGCTCCCACTTCACCGGCGACAGCAGTGCTTGCTGATGCATTATCACAAATCTACAAATAATGTCACTTTCGCCGTCCCCTTCCTGCTGAATAATCTATCAAAGAGAAGCTGGATGACATTTGCATCCGAGTGCTGTCAAAGCAGGTTTTCTTCATGTCTTCTTAAAAGGCCATGAGATCAAGCTCTGTGGTCTAATGATTCAGATGATTTCACTGATCAAATGTGAACATGCACCCTTAAAATCAGTTTATATTGCTCTGTATCTCGCTGTCTGTGTTTTTCCCTCTCTCAGAACATTTGCTTATTTTGGAGGGAGATTTTTTTTTACAACTTTCCTTTGTCTTACAGTAGTTGTTTAAGAATTTCTCAGACAAAGCAACGCTGTACATATCCTCAAATAATGTGCAGTTTCTTTCCCAAAGAAAGCGTTACATCTCAAACCAAGAGAGAGGACGATTTCTTTTCATTGGAGAAAACAACCTTAAGTTTCGAAAAAGCAAGCTGTTTAAATAAATCATCATACAACAGTTTTCCACCTACCACTCCAGGCCCATTCTTTTGTTACATACAACAACACATATATCAAAACAATAATTCAATGAAAAATAAAAATAAAAATGGAATGCAATGTTTCTCTCATGTTACACGAGACTAGTGCAAAAGGTTGACATTAAAAAAACTCTACAAATATCAGTTTAAAATGCATTAAAAGAGTTAAAAAAGAATCAGGGTTTAAAATGCTACTGATTTAAAATTGTAGATCAAATATACATATTAACCTGCAGGGTGAAATAAGATATAAACAAACAAACGGACAAGTAAAGTTTCTTAATAAATGTTTATGTCTATGGTGTCATATCACGAACCTCTTGGGATTTCAGTACAGGAAAAGTAGACCAGCCTGGAGAAAACAATAAACACAGCACAGCACTGTTGAGAGCTGTTGTTCATTTTTTTCCTGCACCAGTACAAAAATGAAGTATTGGCACTTGAATAAAGAACCTTATTTTTTATTGATTGGCTGTGTGCTGCACTACAGTTGCTCATGGTGCAATTTATCAAAAGAAGGAGAATCAAGAAGGATGAGAGAGAAAGCATGAGGGATGAGGAAGACATAGTCTACAAGCATAGATAAACATAATAATGCTACAAGTACATGGAAAAAACATGGAAAAATTAGACGAGACAACTGTCAAAACTGTTGTGGTAACAGGTCAGGTCCTTTTGTTAGATCAAAGCATGTTATCTTGACTTAAACATGTATAATTTAACTTTTCTCTCATCAGATGTATTTCTTGGCAGATGATATCTTAATAGATAAAGTTTCATTAGAATTTTGAAGGGAGCTAATGCTTTTGAAACACACCTACTCTAGGGTATTGAGGACATAATTCAGTTTGACAGGCTGAATTCTTGCAGATGCTGTTACTCTCTTTCCCTATTCCATCCTCTCTTCTCTCTGTTTCTCCATTGGTCTGTGTTTTAACTGAATTGAGGAACAAATGAGAGCACAGAGGGAAACTGTAAAAAGAAAATGGGGGGAGACACGGAGGTTAAAAGGATACTGAACTGAGTTGAAAATAAAAAGAATAAAGGTTATGGATGTGCATATGCAGGGTGGTAC
Organism: Ctenochaetus hawaiiensis; assembly: GCA_029783645.1. Classification (NCBI taxonomy): domain Eukaryota; kingdom Metazoa; phylum Chordata; class Actinopteri; order Acanthuriformes; family Acanthuridae; genus Ctenochaetus; species Ctenochaetus hawaiiensis. The sequence continues at coordinate 11,179,612 of JAPZDY010000021.1, forward strand.
ATGTCATATTGTCTTGGTGGTGTGTAGATTACGTTCCCAGCCAAAGGCGAAGATTTGGTTGGTTGGTGGTAATTTCACACTCAGGATATGGGGTTGGAATGAAGGAATTTAAAAAAGAAGAGTGCCTCAAGTGAGAATAACAAATGCTTTGTATGACTGTGAAAGAGTACAAGTTGGCCAAGTGATGCAAGTCACAAAAAAGAAATGCAAGAAAAAAGAGATAAAAAAAAAGTTCTAAAACCATAGTGACAGTTCAGGGTGCTGTTAGTAACAAATTTAATGTTGTTCTTTAAGAAAGTGTTGACGCTTCAGTGAAGGCTGGTAGAGAATCTCACAATGTGGCTGAGACTGATGACTGCAAAAACATGTTTTGTGCAAAACTGAACACATCCTTCCTGTTTTGAATGAATATAAACCTGTGAAAGAACCAGGGAGAATCATAAATGTGTGAGAGGAGAAAATGGTTACACTCCTTATTCTTCCATCATCTCTATTTCAAAAGATGCCCCACAAGCCTTGCAATTTGCATATGTGCCAGACTGGAGGAGTGAGTGGTTTTTGCAGATGATACATACTACCATCACAATTTTATGTATATGCAGGTACTTTTAATGCAGGTAAACAGTCAAAAAATTGCCAAATTAATCTTTTCCCATTGCAAATAGATGAGTTTTTCTGATATTTCACGCTCAATTTCACAAATGCACCAGAAAATAGAAAACAAGAAAAAGCTTTATAGAGGCCAGTGACAATGGTAATGACACTCACAACTTTTTTACATTTTTTACCTCTAATCTCTTCAGACACTGAAGTAAACATCAGCAGAAGCTCTCATTCGTCCATTGTGAACGGTTGGAATAGAACTGCAATTGCATGTTGTTCCAGACTGTAAAACGCAATGATGGCAAAATTCAGACAGAACATGGGCAAAAATCAGTGTGTCCACCAGGGTGTTAGGTTTACATCACTGCATATTGGAGCTGTATTTGATAACTACAAATAATGACTTTGAGTCATCTGACCCACACATGAATGCTGATTGTATCTGTTTCCACTGCTAAAAGCCTCATTTTAGTCCAGCATGAAAGGTATATAAGAGTAGCACGGTAAAGTTTTATGAGGTCAGCTATTGTTAATTGTTGCCATTCATGGCTCATTTCACACACCTCTTTTCTAAGCTGCTCATTGTCCTTTTGAATATTATCGACACTAACAACTTCAGTTGGAATTATGATCATGTTAACTCTTCCACAATAGAAATAAATTCCCCATTGTGGCAACAGAAATCTCACTGAAACGCCTAATGTGCTTCAGAGGAGGATCTGTAATTTTGAGCAATGGTGTTTGCCCAAGCTAGTGCCTTTCTCTGCTTTTCCTTTAAAATAAAACAGGAATTTATGTCAAAACAGCGCACCCAGTTGCATATATTCTTACGCACTGGGTCATCATAGACATTCTTTTACTGTCCATAAGAAAGAATGCAAGAAATAAAAATAAGCGCAGGAGGTCAAGGGGAATACATGTCTAACCAAAGTTTTTTATTTTCTGTTTTTATTGTAGAAATGTGTGTTTTGTCATGGAAAGAACCCCAATCAGAACCGTGGCGCCTGCATCCAGTGCTCATTTGAGAAATGTGCCACCTCATTCCACGTCACCTGCGCTCAAATCGCTGGAGTCGTTATGATGCCAGCTGATTGGCCCTATGTGGTGTCTGTAACCTGCCACAGGCATAAAAGGGGCCCTTCAAAGGTAAGTACAAATCAAAAAGAATAGCAAGCTCTTAAAGTTTGTGAGTGTGTCCTAAACCAGAAGAGTTACTCTTTCGGGATGTCAGGTATGACAGGAGAAGTTTGAGTTTTTTGTTTGAACAGCTAAAGCAAAAAAAATGTTGAGAGAGGTTAATAAGCAGTCACTAGTTTGACTTAAAACACCTTTTCTGAACTTCTTAAAAGTTAAGACAGATGACAAGTATTTAGCTGTAGAAACCCTTGAGAAGAAAATTACTGAGAACCCTGCAGAAAGGCTGCCTTCACTAAGTACATGAGACCGATGTATTATTAAGCCCCTGCCTATATTGTTATGTATGTTCTGCTCCTGAATTCCTGTTAACACCACTTGTGTTTTGTGCAAGCTTGAATCCCTCTTTTTACAACCCCTTTGACAAAAAAAAGAAAAAAAGCTAATAGCAGTTAATAGCTTCTACGGATGATCACAGTACAGACTGTAGTGAGGTTAATTTTAATTGATCCTCTCTTAACCAGATAATTTGCGTTTTTCTCCCTCCAGCCTCGGATAGCTCCCAAAGGCCCACAGGGTCTGAGCGTGGGTCAGAAGGCGATTGGTCGCAACAGTGACGGCTGGCACTACCACTGTACCATCATTGGCATGGCAACGCAGACGTTCTACGAGGTCAACTTTGATGATGGCTCATATTGTGACAACCTGCACCCAGAAAACGTATTAGTGAGTGTTGTAGCAACTTACTTCAGCACCCATGTCTGCACACTTTCATAGACAAATATAATTTCCCCTTTCAAGCCAGGAAGAAAAAACCTAGCAACTGTGAGATATTATGTTGATGGAACATCTTTGCAAATGAAAATAAAATGATTAATATATCTTTCATTTCGATGTGTCAGCAGTTGATATAACTAATAACAATGGATGATGGAAGTTCACATAAATTTAAGAGTGTAAAAGAAAAAAAAAATCAAAAATTAATTTAATTGATCTTATTTTGTAAATAACAAATTCATCATAAAATCAGTGAACTGTTTCTTTAGTTTAACATCAGCGGCCTTAAAAAAATCTTGCCAAAAAGTTTTTTTACTGTAAATTCTTGTATCTTTATCCAAAGACTGTTTGCTGTCTTGGGTCAATTTCTTTCAATATACCCCTGTAAATTCTCAGCATTTTAAAAGATAATGTTTACTGAAATGAAACATGCAGATCTCTAAATTGTCATTTTTCTGTCATTCTCCTTCATTTTCCTCTGTTCTTCTCCACCTCCCTCTTTTGTCTCTATCCTGTTGCCCTTTCTTGCAGAGTCATGAATGCCTGCGTCAGGGTCCTCCTGAGGTGGGGGAGTTGCTTGTGGTTGGCATGCCTGAGGGTCAGGTCCTCAGTGCTTCCTTTGTCAAACAGCACACCCAGAAGTTGTACCAGGTGAAGAAAAAAAAATCACTCAAAGTTTGATAAGTAAATTAGAGGTGTTGAGTTTCAGGTTTTAGCTAAAACTATGAGGCAGACACTCTGTGAGCAACAGCATCGCTTACATACATGTGTTGCTCTTGGACTTGGAAGTGTTTGAAACTGTGAACCTGTGGTAACAATATTCTTTGTTTAATTGCTCTGCTACCCTCTGGTTTGGTTCCTCTGTCTAGTATTTCTCAATATGTGAAAAGCTGGGATGCCCTTGCAGATTATGGTTGAACATTTTGATTCAGTGCGACATTAAAACATAGCATGGAGAGATTTAGCATCACTGGTGCATGCAGGGGAATTTATGGGGCAAATATGCAGAGTGCTTACAAAGTGGAAAATGTAGAATTGAAGACGATGATGCTCTGGGTCTGGTGTCAGGGAGTCCATCTTTATAGTCACCTACATACATAGATACAGAAATGTTTTTTATTATACAAGGTTAGGGCAAGTTGTCAATCTTGCTATGATGCTAGTTTTGTTAGCACTGTTTAATTTTTTAGTTTTCTGAAACTTGCACACTGTTTGTGAAGACTGAACCATACCAAAATTTGAATTACTGAGCAAGCTATCGAACCCTGTCTTCAGTAGATTCAACAGTCTTGTATCTTTGTCTGCTCCCTCTGTGTCCCTGTGTAGCTCGCTGGTTATAGTACTGAGTGTCCCCTTAGAGAGGAGGAGCACGGTTACAGTGAATTAAAAACATTAAAAACAAGCCTCCACCTGGTTACTGTGACAAGGCCACAACCCCCAACATCTCGCTTTTTTTAACATTTGAAACACTTATCTTATGCTCCCATCCAGTCAGTGAGCAGCTTTAAGGTTCAGTGCCATGGTCAAGGGCATTTTGCCAGGACACATGGTTGCTGATGGAACTATTTACTATGGATAAGATCCCATCTGTGACTTTCAGGGCACAAGTTTGTATTTAAGCTCGCTAAGGCTACATCAAAATTTATGTGTGCACATATAAAACATTTGAAGCTTCCACAACACTCCAGTGTTTTAGAAACCCTAAGATGGATTCTTCTGGGAATGCCTCTAACTCTGTTTTAATTAAACAACTCCAGGGTCGCATTGTAGTCTGGACAGGGAGAAAGGGAGGCTTCTAAAAGTGATGACACACGCCCCCACATTTTCTCCCTTATTGGGTCTTATTAGTCATATTGTGACACATAGCTAGAAGAAATCAAGACATCAGCCAATGCATATCTATGAGTCATGACGACAAAAAAGTAAATTCATTATGAATGATGAAAATGAGGCATTGCTGACCTAGTTGTCTATGCTAGCAGCTGTTGGTCACGTGATATGCATTTTCAGGCATGTTAATATGGATGGAGGTTTTTCTGATGCAGAACTATCATGCTTGTTTTCATGAAAATATTAATTTTAAAAGTTCTCTTAGCCCCTGATTAAAAACTCATCTTTTTTTAATAAAATGACACATTTAGATTTTTTTTCCTATGAAACAAATCTTTAAATGTCTTACATTGGCTTAGATGTGAATCCACACCTGTGCCTTTACGTATCATGCACTGATTTAAATAGTCTTGCTCTCCAACCACCCCTCCACAGCTATTAGCCTGGAGCTTCAACTCTGTGTATCAAACACATCTGTTTTGCTACCTGTCAGACTATTCTAAGAAAAAGTCCAAAGCCATAAGAAATATCCTGGTAACATTTGACATGAATTATCATGCAATTAGCAGCTAGCTAACCTTAACTTACATAATCTAGTACCAGTCTACAGTTTGACTCTCAGATTCTCAGATGTTTTGGTAATAAAGGAAGGCTTTCTATGTTTACTTTTGCAACTTTTCAAGCATGAACAGGTATACTGCAGTTTTAAGGTGGTAATGCTCTGCAACAGAATTACTTGCTTTTTTGACTTAAGAGATGTCCTGTAGCAAAAATACCATATTGAAATGTTGACAAGGTTCAAACCTGATATTTACTGAGAAGAAATCCTAAAAAGAAAAACATATAACTATGGACAGTGTTTGTGCCACCCTACTACTCACTACTCATCGATGATTTTTTTTTTTTTAGTATGCTTACTATATAGTTTCCTGTGTAGTTTGGTGTATGAGAAAATAATATTTGACCAACAATTTGGAAATGATATTAGTTTATTCATCTAAAGTTGCACTATGTTTGTCCAGGTTGAGTTTCAGGACCAGAGTCAGCTCCTGCTAAAATCCTCAGAGATCCATCAGTTGGATCAGGAACTGCCCAAGAGGGTCCGAGCCAGACTGGTGAGTACATGACTAAAATCCTGCCTCCTACTCTGGACAGACAGAAAAGAACAAGTCACTCAGTCTTTTTGTAATAAAAGTTTAGAGAAAGACAAATTAGTTTGGCAGAAATTTGACTGAATTAAAAACATAGAGCTTAGACATTGTTGTAGTCATCCACTTCAGAGTGAGTTTGAGCTTTTGCCCTCAGTCGTTTCAGGGCTCCTGTGAGGAAGACAAAAAGACTTCAGGTCTTATTCATCTCTAGTACAATTCATATCTAAATGGCAATTAGCCCTCAGATTGCTCCTCTTGCTCCTCTTAGTACTGCTCATTTACACACCTATACACTGCACTTTCCATTACTTGGTGGTAATTTCCATTTTGGTTTTAGCTCTTAATTGATTTTATTGTTTCTATTGTAGATTTTGCTGACTGTTCTTTATATTGTGTTGTTTTAATACTGTTGTTGTTGTCCTTGTGAATGTTTTTGTCTGTTGCTCCTGCTGCAAAACTAATTTCCCCTTTGTGGGACAATAAAGATAATCTGAATCTGAATCAGAGGCAAATGATCAGAAATGACAAGCTAGTATTCGATAAAATGACACCCAAGTAGTTGCAGATTTAAAAAAGTTGTTCTTTTATACTTCTGAATTTCTGGAGAAGTGACTATTTGTTTCAGACTATTTGTTTCAGGTGAAGCTCTGTTGACTACAAATCAAAATTAATTTTAAAGACACTCTGCCAACAACAAATTTTACAAATAGTATCTACAACTCTGTCTACACTGGAGGATTAATTAAATAGATAATCAATTGTAACCTTGCAGAACTTTATGCAGTCTGATATGAATGCATTACGTGCTGAAATACAATAAAGCAGACACTTACTTGTTGTGAGTGATTGAGAGGGGAGTTTAAACTAATATTTTCTTGTTAGTGTAAAAGCATTTTCTTGTATAACTGTAATTTGAGAACTCGCTGGCTGCAGGCAAGCATCACTACCAATGAAACTCAGATAAAATGCCTAGGTTCTTATTTTTTCAGGTAATCTTTTTTAGTTTTTAACATTGTTTTTAAATGACCATTTCCCACCATAGAATGTAAAGGTTAACATTAAAAATATCCAAAGATGTGCTTGTTTTCAGTGCAAAAACAATAGAGTATTTATTAGCAGATTAGCACAATGTTTTGGGCTAATAGTGGATACATTTTCACACTCTGCATTCATTACAGAGGCAGACAGTGAGTGTAGTGTACTGTGCAGTAAATACGGACTGATTTCAGACAGACATTTCACAGATTTTTTAACAGGACACATGGGTGTTATTAAGATTTTCTGGTCAAGTCTTTATCTTTCTTTCTTTTTCAGGCCATACCTGTAACACAGGAGGATGTTTCCTCAGCAGATGAGGCCCAAGCAGCCAAACGCCGCCGTCTCCCATCAGATTCATCCCTACCTGCTGAAACACCCATGGAGACAGCCAATCAGCCCGACTGCTCCTCCCCTACAGCCCCAGAAGCAGCACCAGCAGCAGAACACCACAGTATTAGTACACCACTGACCTCACAACCTCTTTCTGAGCCCGTCACAACCCTACAGGATGCCCCCAACCCAACCAGTGGGATTCACATGGACGCTGAGACCCCAATGGACACAAGTCTGGCCCTCACAGACACTCCAACGGAGGCAACCTTAGCCTCGAACCCTGTGCTGGCTCCAGAGTCGCCCCTGGCCTCGGACCCTGCGCTGGCTCCACAGCCGACCCCTTTTCAGTCAACTTTGAACTCAGACCCCCTCCTGTCTACCCCATCCCCTCCGCCTCCACCTGAGCACATGTCTGATGGCTACATGCCGAGCAGCGGCTACGTTTCCTACATGGAGGCCCTCCTCCATTCACATTTCCCTCAGGAGGATGGTCCCGGACCCCTGTATTAAAAACTCCACTATTATTATTAATATTATTATTATTACTGGGCCAGTGGAAGCTGAGCCGATAGGAAGTAAGCTAATGGAGTTGGATTCTACTGAGTGCTGTATTAATGGACAAAAATATTTCCTCCACCGGCTCTGAGAGCTCAGGACAGGAGCAGGAAGTGACATGGACACACAAGCACTCTTTTAATGCATGTTACGTTTTGGTTTTTGATTTAATGTATTTGCAGTGGCGCTTTAGCTAGCACTGCAGCAGCAGCTAAAGAGGACAAGTGTTTTTATTTGTAACATTGTTATTATTTGTTATAATTATTTTGTTGTTTGTTTTTTGTTTTGTTGTTAGGCTTTTTTTGTTTTTGGTCAGCTGCTGTGCTGTCTCCTCCATCTTATTATAAATACGTCTCTGGGTGGTATCAACTCCATACCTCGTTGCATTAATTGAAATAACAGCACACTCTCGTTTTCTTTGTACAGGAAGCTAATTACTATAACTTGCCTCTTAGCATTGAGGCCCTGATGGACTTCACTTCTGTTTTTTTCCCTTTTTTAAAATTGAATAACCAGCAACAAAATATCTATTTTTCAATCCAGCCTCTGTTGACTTTGAAACTGCTGGAATTTAAGTGTCACATTGTCCATCCACAGGATATTTTCAGTAAGGTGTTTTACTGTCAGATTGCAAAAGGTAAACATGGGAATGGGGTAAAAAAAATATGTATTGTAAGGGGAATTCAGTATTTAAATGTCTTAGTCAAATATTGAAAGAGTTATTTGTAATAGAAGAAACCTGTTGAATGCAAACACTAGTAGATTTGTCTGCAGGATGCATTTAATTTTCGTGAAGATGTGTCACAGTAGTTAACAGATGAGACCTTTTATGTATCGACGTCATTCAGTTATTTGGTGGCTCCAATTTTCACACCCAAAACTGTCTCAGGGTTCCTACATGTAGAAAAATGAATTAAGTTTTAACATCGAAGTCTTGACACAGTTTGAAAAACCCTATTATAAACTGCCTCAGAATATCCTTTATTCAGAAGTGGCTCTCTAATATCTGTTCCTTATATCCTCATTCTCCTGCCTGTTAACAGTTTGTTCATTACACTGAGTGATTTTTTGCTTTGCTTCACATTTCTCCTAATCCCACATAAACATAATTTTTAAAGGATGGAATTCTGGAAAAAATGTCTGATATTTGAAGAAAACTGAAAAAATGTAGGAACCCTAAAATCTGGAAATATTTTGTACCATTTTTAGTTAAAAATTGTATGTATAAATCAATATTGTATATTAATATTCTTGTCTGTTTTTTCTATTACTATATTCTTTATATGTTCATTTTCAGAAACGATTTCACAGTCTTGGCTGATGCGAAATATTAATACGTTTTTATTTTTGACACAGGCATTTACTCAGTTTGTACTGGTAAACACTGCTTTCTTTTCCTGGATATGGCCATTTGTGCTACAGAGGTGCTACAGATTATTAAACTACTGAGGAACTGAGTTTCCTACTGTCACCTTGTACATACTGGAGGCCTTGTGTGTTGTGATTAAATTTGTAAGTGTCCCACAAATAACTTTTCATTTTTCGTCATCATGACTGAAATGTTGGAACACATTTTGGTTCCTCCATCCAAATGAAATCCATCACATTTTGTTTCATAGGGATTAAAGTGGATCGGGAGTCGCCAGCTCTTCTGTGTTTTGTGTGATCAGTAGCCCTGAGAATCGAACATGTAATTCGTGTGGATCAGAATCATTTGAAATAAGACAATCAAAAAAAATCCTCCTACCAACACCCTCTGATGAAGTGTCATATTGAGAGAGATGGTGGATAAAAATGATCACTCTTTATGCATATTCATGTTGTGATATTAATTAAGAAATTAGTTTTTTTTTGGAAACTCAGTTCTCAGTTATTGATAATACAAATGTTTTTGTTAATCCAGTGAATTAAATACTGAAAAATTGATGTGCTTCATACTCATGTAAAATTCATGTAAATCTATTTATTTCATGAAAGTGCTGTTCATTAATTCGCAACATTATCAGCAAAAGCCCAGTATTTCCCACCTTTGGATTGAGTTTAACATGAAGACCAAAACCAGCTAACCTGGTTATAACTCCTGGCTTTAATGCCATTTTGCCAATGTCATTTACCCACAAATATGAAAATGATGTCAGTATTTTGAGTCCAGAGCATCAGGTGTAACAGCAGACATGCATCAATTACAAGCAAAACCAATAAGAGGGAAACTAAATGAAGCCAAAAGTATGTGACACTCTTTTGTCCAATTTCTCATGCTGACTTGTAGTAAGTCAAGTAATGAAAGTTCATGTTGACAAGGCTTCAATTTCCAGATTTGCATGGTTGTCTTGGACCTTTAAAACTAATATTTTTCATGTGACAAGTGTTATTAAATCCCACTGAAAATGTTGAAATCCAGTTAAAAGAAATTAGCCATCTTGATATGTGCCCCCCTGCCCAAGGCAGGTAGGTTTATTCATGAACTACAGACTAAAAAAAAAACAAACAAACACTAAAAACACTTCATACCTTAATTTTTAGAAAAGTCTCTTGCCAAAATATTTACTTTACTGAAACCCTCAAACTCTTAATCAACCAACTAACACAAACCTAAACAAAGCTTGTTTAACGTATTTGTTGAAAAACACAACTTGTTTACATCTTTCATTACCAAACACAACCCTTTGTTCTGGAAGGAACACTGGTGTCACAGATCTGTGTTGTGTAAATGCTGTTTCAAGACCTGATCCTCCCTGTCTGTGTCGAACTAAGAGAATGTATAGTATAGTGTAATTCTAATATTTGGCAGCATAAACAGCAGCACTGCTACGAGCCAATTGCATTTGACTGTGCAGATGTTTAGCAATTCTTACAGCAAGTGATATCCTTGAAAATATACAGCTGTACTGGATGTGTTTGAGGCCAAATGAGTAAAAAGGGTAAAAGATACCATGTACTAAGAAAGCAAAGATGTAGTAAATAGCTTAAAAATAGATATAGATGCATATAAAAGTAGTCTATACAGATGGGATAATAGAAATATAGATATTAAACTAGGTAGAAATATTTAATGGCCAAGACTCATACCAAGAAAACTGCGTGTAGGATCTTAATTTCATATGGGATTTTTTTATGCTTTATTAATTTTGACTTTTAAGTCTTAACTTTAGAGGGAATTTTTATACATGCGAGAGAGTAAACAAGCAAAATGAGGAAAGCAGACTGAAAAAAATGGACTCTTTTTGGGTAGATTTCCCTTTGCTGTGACAAATCCATAGAACAAGTAGTTTGCTTAAGAGTGACAATTTTTTTTTTCTTTGATTCTAACAAACTGACAACAAAATCTGTTTTTACAGTTGTTTTTTTTTATATTGCTGAAGCATCTGCTGATGTAAAAAAAATATGTTGCAGTTTCTGGAGAAAAGAAATGATGTCATATTCTCCCCGTTTGCCACAGGACAAAAATACACCACTAACCAACACAATGGGATCATTAGGAGCAGTTTTTAATAGCATCAGTGTTTTTCTCCTTCATGTCCTGAGACTAACAGGATTCACTTTGACTCTTCAGTGTTAAGAGCTTCTAAATTTGGAAGAAGCCCAACAAGAAAAAGGACGGAAGTGGAGAGAGAGAAGGTCACTGAAAGTACAAGAAATCTCTGTCTTATGGACAAATCGTTAACATGAGCATGTGCTCACACAGACACACACACAGACACACACACACACACACACACTAGCCGTACATATGCCAAGGCTGCATTGCCCTCGCAGGATCACGGTGGCC
>JAPZDY010000021.1:11198222-11213468 GCA_029783645.1 Ctenochaetus hawaiiensis
TGTAGACAGGCTGGGGATGCATATTATTGTTAGAAAACCATTCTAAAGTGAATTTTGCATAATATGGCCCCTTTAATACTTTAGACCACAATAATCATCTAATGAAAATCTGATAATGTCGCAGTCCTACGCTACAGAATCATTTGAAGCAATATTCGGTCCATCTTTTTTTCAAGCTGCATGATTTTTATCTTCTGCTGTATGAATTCACTTTCATTCTGTGACTCACCGTAAAAAGTGCTCTGGAGAACGGTGTCTAAATGACTGAAATGAAAGAGGAATACGCCAAGTAATGACAGGGTTTGCTCTTCTAAGTCAGCCTAATTAATCACCAGACGGCGTCCTGTGTGGTTTAAAGAGCTGCACAAACACAGAGTCAGACTCTCAGAGAGCCGCCGTGCTTATCTGTATGTGACCTGCGCTTATTTTCCCTCCATTTTCCTTCCATTTCTCAGCTGCCGTGCGCTGCACCCTCTGCTAATTCAGCCGCTTAAAATCTCATTTCCGACACAATTAGCCTTTAGCCCATCCAAGTGCCGTTGCCTGTGGTATTTTTTTCTTTCATCCTTTGTGAACATTTTCTCTTTCACTACCCGATAAAGATCATTATTGAGGTTACTGAAAAGGAGTTTTGATCATTTACAGGAGAAAACACATTAAAGGGCCTTTTAGCAGCCCCATTAGGAGACTGTTAAAGCCCTTGGTTGTTGCCACGCCAGGGTTATCAATGCTACTGGGAGCCTTTATTCATTCCTTTGCCAGGTTTTTTAATTACATGTGAAGGGAGAGATTTTACTGAAGCAGAGTTCGGCCTTGCTGCTGTTATTTATTTTTTTGTGAAACTCTCAACTGCAGAGCTTGCGGAACGAGGATGCTCATCATTTTTACTTTGCAGATCAGCCACAGCATTATTTTACTCCATCTGTTCTGCAGCTGCCTCGAAAACGGGTTTGTTTGTCAGCAGTACATTTGGGGTAATTTTTGTTTGGCTAAATGCACAGATTTGCAGGATTTGTCTGTAAAGTTTCTAAGAGGAAATTTTTTCATTCATCTAATTATGTTTAATTATTAACCTTCTTCAAATCCTTTGACGTCACAGTTTTTTAGAGTTGAATGGATAAGATGTCGGATGGTTAGTCCAAAAATATAACATTATATAGCTAAAAGAAACTTTGAATATAGTTCAAAGTCTGCATGATGTGGATTTTCGTGGTGATTTTTATTAAACTTTTATCTAGTTAGTCTGTCAGTCCCTTCTCCTGGATTTAATCACACAATCTGACCTGACAGCTTCAAGTTTTTGTCGACAGAGAGACAAACTAACTACACATCAAAAGGTAATAAAGCAGAGTCTTTTTGTTAAAAGTGACTCAACCCTAGCTAAAAGCTTTAGTTCATAATGTGTGAGTGCTCAGCAGACTGAGCTCTGATGCATGGCATGCCTCACTCTCTCCACCTGCCTAATGACTGTTATTTCCTGTTGTGATCAGCAGTGCAGGGTGTTGAGCAAGACAGGAGCATCTTGGTGCAACCAGGGAGGAGGCCGGGAGGCGCGTTATTGCAAGAGCTGAAGGTAATTATGCACCAATAGCTCTGCTGCCCCAAGGTGAAGAATCAGGGAGCCACCATAGGAGACAGAGAGAGGGGAGGAGGCTCTGCAGGTGATGCTAAGAGAAAGAAGAACATTCAGACAATGTGGTGACAGACAGGGATCTGAAGAAAAAAAGCACAGAGAAGTGGAAAACATAGTGTGCTTTAATAGATTTGTATAAAAAGGTAGGATGTGAGCCTTGGATAGAAGCTGCATTACAGTGGGTCTGATTGTTTTTTACATTCTTCCATGCAGCAGTAATGTCAGCAGCAGATTCTGCATGCAGGGCAGGTTTAACCCCCTGTAGTCCACTTTCAGGTTGGTAAACTTTTTTTTTTGTTTGTTTATAAAACATTATTGTCTTTTGAACTGTCTTTTGAACTGTCTTCATCCCATAATCTCAGTTATAAATCTGTCAAGTTTTCTATTTTTTTTTTTTACGATAAAGACAAGAATGACATGGATCTTCCATGATGCAACGGAACAGTCTTGGAACTTTTTGATCTCACCTCATTCCCCATACTGTATTAGAGGTGACAGTATTGTAGGTCTAGATGCACAAATCAGAAAAAAAAAAAAAAGTTTTCATTAGTGGGTTTGTGATTGCCTCTGTTTGGAGTTGTGAGGGTCAGTTTAGAGCAAATCAGGTGTTGGGCTATCACTGCAGGACTGTGCTTTGGTTTGAGTGTCAGCCTACTTGCAAATTCAAATACAGTTTTTGTACAACCTTGTGGCAGGGTTGATTTATTCTGCTTACTCTGTGATCTGCACTGTGATGCTGGTTGCATTCCTCCAAAAGCAAACTCTGCTTGAACTCTCAACTGCAGAGGGGTTGTTTTTTTTTTTTTTATCTTGAGCACCGAATCAATGAACTCAAACCACATAAACTGTAAAGGCCAGCCTACACCAAGTCATGTCAAAAAGACTTAAACATTTGAAAAAGAATATGGTCTGCAACTTTCTAAAACCTGCCAGTTTACCAATGGGAGTAGACCAGATGGTGTATTGGTTCCACAGCAATGACTCCATTACAGTGTTTCTGTGGGTTTTCTCTGACGCTACAAAAGCTGCAGCAACAATGTGCTTAGACTGGCTCTACTGAGAAGATGACAGACAAGATGGTTCTGTTGAGTGGGACCATTTGTTTTCAATAAGGTTGACTCGACAAAGACACCACTGAGCGTCAAGGAAGGAAAGACAGATATGGCCCCCTTTTAGAGTGATCAGGGAGCAAAGAAAAAGGAACACACCCAGAACCAGGACCAGGACCAGGACCATCAGCTCAAAATAATACAACCCAGTGCTAAACAGATAACTCAGCAGAGTGGACTCAGGAATCATTATGTCCTTAATGCTGCTGCTCTGTACCAACACATATGTGAATGTAGAACACAGCTTCATTAGTGGCCTCTGTGGAAAGTCCCAGTTCAAAGAGGAGGGAGAAGGTTGGAAGAGTGTGTACCTGCCTGCATGTTTTTGTTCCTGTGAGCTCGAAGACCGAGAGATTTCTTTACCATAATTAAAAAAGCCAAGATGCAGGAGGAGAGGGAACACTTTAATGTTCTAATTATCCTCCTCTCCTCGCTCACCGCACCTGCCGCGCCAGATTTCATTTGACTAAAACTGAACTAAATCAGTTGCACAGAGAAAAGGGTGTGTGTGTTTTTTTGTGAGTGGCATTGAGGCTCTGTGGGTCAACATTAACAACCAGGAAATTAATACAAGAGAACATATTTGTTCTGTTAACAAGAATCAATTTGTTGTCAACAAAACCAAGGCTGCTATATTCATTTGATAAACTGCGGACTGAGTCAGCAGGAGAGAAAATCCTCACATCTTTACCAGAGATGGGCCATCGTTTTTAACTTTTTCATAAAGTCATTACAAATTAAAAAAAACAGATATTCTATGGGAGTATTGTCTTGTCTTAAAAAATTATTTCCTTGTTTTTTTTGTTTTTTTTTAACCAGTGTTCATGCTGCATGGGTTGGTCATGTATAAGTGTTGAATAGTTCCCAGTGACTAAGTACTCGTATTCAGTTTGAAATCCTTTGCTGCCACAGCAGTCAGACCATTTTCAGCAACATAGAGTCTGTACAGGAACCTTTTAGATTTAACTCTAATTTATTAAAATGTTATAAAAATGACAGGGTAGCCTATAAAAATGCTACTCAGGTGATCTGTGATCTGTTCATGATTTAAACTTTATACTGAATTCTCTTTCAAATCATCATCATATCAGTTTGCTGCTTCATATGAAGCTGAGCTGACTTGTCCTTCTCAAACCAAATAACTTATGTACATCGAAGGCATTAATAGTCTTTAACAGAAAATATTCGAGATGATAGCTTTTGGTATCGATCTGTCAGGAGCTGCTCTAAAAGTTGTTTTAAAGTTAAGAAGTTCTTTGCTGTTTGCTTCAAGTTGCGGCTCTCTGAGTCACTGTGTTCACAAATTCAGTTACAACTGCTCCAGTAACTTGACTTGATTCATTTGAGAGACTGAATTAAGAATTTGTGGGTAACACACAGATGACTATTTCGAGGGAATTAAGAGAATTTGATTTAACACATCAAAGACTGTCTACAGTTCTTAGAGAGAACTACTGCATAAGTTAAAAAACTGTATAAATCCTCTCTCAGCTCTGAAGGGAGCTCTGTATAGTCAACCTGGAGGTGTGGAGTAAGAAAGAAGTGAGCTTAGCAGACCTCCGTGGCCTGATCCTCATCTCTGCCCAAGGCTAGATCAGGTGCTACCAGCCTAACTCTCCAACTCACCTGCTGTCAGGCATATTGAATTGTGGGTAGTAAAGGCGCTAGATTTTGACACAGAAGAATGTTACATTGTTTCCACAGAAAGACTCTCTGGCTTAACTGCATTAATTTTAATCTTAAAATTAAAAAAAGGAAAACTACTTTAGTCTTATGAGGTTTAAAGAGCTAAAATCGAATCAGAATTATTACACGTGATTTCTGCTTATACACAAGCCAACCATGGTTGATTCTACGTGTTTACCTTCAAAAAGTCTTTATCCACAACCAGTGGGTTTATTATTTTGGCCACAACAGGCTGCTTTATTACTCAAAAAAGCTCCCACAAGAGAAATAAATCATGAGACATTATTAGTGATAACCTAATTAAAACGCCATTATCAGATTGATTATTAAGTAACTGGAAAAAAGTTACAATGTATTTTTTTTAAAAAGTCACCAACAATACACCAATTTAAATCTTAGTTTTTTGTGTTAAAGCAACTGTAACTGTCTTATTTCAGAAAGAAACATTTCTTTTTCTTAATGCGTCTCCTACACACACACAAACACACAGAGCACAGCATCAGGTTATCACCAGTTTTGATGTATTACCATTGTAAAAAAAAGGGCCAAATCCAACATTTTGAGAGTTCAGGTCACATCTCATTCAAATAGCAGACCTCATTTTGTGAAGCAAAACATCCGATCCATACTTGAATCGATTTACTCCAGCTGTTATCAACCCCCTGTGAGCATCAATCTGTGCAGGGAGCTACATCTGCAGTGCTGATGCAACAGATGATGAGCCAGCAGCGTGGAAGCGGGGAAACAGAGACATCAACCTCCACCGTATCTGATTGGCTGTCCCACCTTAAAACATCTGACAGAAGTGCACCCTGGGATAAACCGCCTCTCACTGTGCTTAGATGTCCTCATGAGCCATCCCTCCCGGTCTCTTCCTGAGTAAACCTCTGCATCATTATCACATCCAACACCAACCTCAGCCCCCTTCAGTGTGCAGCCTTTTATTGCTCATGCTCTGTGAAATTGAAAGGAACAAACACTTTTCGTTCTCAGTGTGAGGTGTTCTCCTGTCTAACACCTCAAACAAAGACAATAAGGTTATTGTTTGTTTCTGGTGAGGAATACAAAAATTTACATCATGAGGAACATCTGAGAGGTTTATGCAAGCAAGATCAGACTACAGGAGCCTTTTGTCTGTTGAGGAACTTCAACTCCAAGAGAGTGTGGAATCATCTCTGTGGATATGAAGCACTGCCACACATCTTCACTCCATGTATGAGATTTCTATTAGTCTTTGGAGGGAAGTCACCTGTCCTCATCAAGATTTACAGTTTTAAAAATAAAGAGCCAATAAAGACAAAACCAGTTTCTGGTACTGAAGCAAGCACATAACAACAACAACAACAATAAGAACAACAAAACAACAAAAACAGCTCAATCAAAGGCAAAAAAAAAAAAAAAGTATAAGTAATATGAGTACCGTAATTTCCGGACTATATGCCACTTCTTTGAACCTTCCGGCTTAAACTATGATGCGGCTAATTTACGGACGAATATAAACGAATATAAACGAGAACGTGTTTGACGAAGTAATTCCAAGGCTGTTATATTCCGACACTAAAGAAGACAGCTTTAGTGGTTTTGGTTGTTAAATTTAGTGGGTGTGGCTTATATACAGGTGGGGCTTAGTCCAAAAAGTATGGTAAACTGAAACTTTCTTTTTCTGTGTGTCCTGCAGGTGTCGTTGTTGAAGCAGTTTAATCAGAATTTTAATTATGGATTTTTCCCTAAAACAGAAAAGTTATTGAATAAATAATGACAGGGGAGACCAGAAATGAGTGAAACCTTGGTACTGATTTATTTTTCAATGACAACAAATCTACAGATACTAAGCAGAGGAAGATTAAAAGCAGAAACAATAGACCACAGCCGTTAACTGCACCTCTGCACACAGCGTACCTCCAACAGCTACAGCAGCCTTACCATTTTCTTCTACCTGCTGTGCTGTGTGGTAAAACATCCACAGCACCAATAACAATCGAGGCAAGTCGCTCATTATCAGTTAAAGACAAACCTTCATGCAGGTAGTTGTGTTTCAAATTCAAATCCCTGCCATGCTGAGCTGATACACTAAGTCAAGTCAAGTCTTCACATGTGGAAAAGGTCTGTGAAGATTCACCAACTGAAGACTCACCTCAGTGTCTCTGCTAGTCACGAGACCAGCAAAGCTTTCAGTACCAACTTTCACTGCTTTTTCAGTATTTGTTTTTGCTTGGTGTTACAGATATATTTTGGTCAAAACTTGCACTTTTGCAAGTTTTACTGTTAGTCTAAATCTTTTTTTTTCCTTTTGTACACCATGCACCTGTACAAGGGAGCTACCTGCTCTCTTTGGACACAACCTGTAATGTGTGATAGAAGTGATTTTTTGTTTATTTGCTTCATTGCTGCTGCTGTAGCTGCTTCATCTGCTGTAAACAAAATTCAGCAGGAGTACTGTCGGAGGACTAAATGTTCCTGGACACAAAATACAGCAGCCTCATCAACTTCTCTGTGGATTACAGTTTATCTTTACTTTTTAAAACAAACTTATAGGTGTTAGTTAAAAAGCCATGAACATCCTTTTTAGAATGAGTCTTGTGTTGTGTTGACAGTGTCAAAGCAGTCAATTTTGGCAAAATTTGGTCAATTTTGTCTGTGAATCTACATTCAGCCTTTTCTTCATATAGGTGACATACATGTGCGTCACACCTGCCTTTTACTTTACTTTTACTCAACTGTGTCAGTGTTCAAACTTCCAAAAAAGCCACAGTTGCCCTGCAGCTGTGCCTCTATTCCTTTATCAATAAAGCTACTAAATTCATACATTCAAAATGCCACAGCCCCTTTTACCTCCCTGTCCTCTCTGCAGTGGAGGCTGCTGCTGCTGCATGTTACCAAATGGCTACTTTACAACAAATGGGGCTGGGCATTCGTATAATTAAAACCAAGATGCTGGGACATAATTCTTAATTAAGCACTAATGTGATAAAGTGATGTAGCAGGACAGGACTCTCCTTTAAGGGAAGGGAGGCCTTTGTAATGAGGTGATTAATGGACTTAAGAAGGGAAGGGATGTAATTGGCTAGTCGTCCCTCCCAGCTGTAAAGCAGGACAGTGCTCATTGTCTGCTGCAGAGGGCTGCTCACAGAGCACAGCATGATGCCATAGGTCTGCAAGAAGTAGCTTCGTTAGTCACACACAGATGCCTCTCAATCACAAAGAGTTTTTTCTTTAAACCTTTATTGTCTGAAAGACATTACAATTATAATTAAACTACGAGCGAGTGAAAGGTTAGGGGTTCAGTTCAAGCACAAAATGTACAGAACAGCACAGACTGTCAAGCTCTCAAAAGAAATACTGTCTGAAATAAATAAAAAAAAAATTTAAGCATCTGATGTTAAAAACAGAGTTTCACTGGTCGTCTCTGGTAGAGTTTGATTTGGATTTGTTTAAAGGTTTGTAACTACTCCTGTAACCACACACACACAGACACACACACAAAGACAAACACTCACACTCTGTCTCAGTGTATAAACACACACTCCTCTACAGCAAGGTAATGCAACTGAAGGTCAGTAAAGTCATGTTTTCAGCTGCTGTTTAATTTTTTTGTCACATTGAGTTTTTTTGAGAAGGTAAAAAAAAATGCTTAAAAGGTTTTGTGAGGTTTTGAGCATTAATACAGCATCATTTGACTGTAGCTATTAAAATACAAAGTGGGGTAACAGCTCTCTGAGCAGAGGATGAAGTCAGACTTCTTCTGTTTGTGTTGTAATCAGAATGTTAGAGCTTCTCTTTTCTGGTCCGATCATGTGCTCATGTCATGTGACTGAAGGAGGCGCTTCACTCCAACAACCTTTACCTAAATCATCTGAATAAGATTACAAATGACTTAATCTTTATATTATTAATATGATGCAGGTCAGCTATTCCAACTGCCCCACCATGAATTGTCCTATAGACGCTCCCATCCTCCTCTTAGCTGTTTTTTCACCCCAGACCTCGTTGAGGAGCAGATGGCAAACACAGCTGATATGCAGAAAATTTGAATGAAATTTAATAACATTTGTCTGTTGGTGTAAAAAAACAACATTCAGAATAAGAGGGGAAACTTTAAAAACCACAGCTGAAGATTTTTTTTTTCTCAGAAGAAAATAAAGTTTTACTGATTTACCTGATTCATAAAATAATGCTGGATACGCAGTCCTAACCCTCACCATAAGGGTTGTAAATAATGCAGCTGTGCAGGGCTGAATCATTATTTTTCTTTTTTTAAGGACAGAAACAGCAGCTACTTCACTCGGCCTTGTAAGATAAACACATGCTCTTTAGGCTGGTTCAAAAAATGCTTGAGGTGTGATTTTTTTAAGTGTATATGTTGGCGGGACTAACAAACTAAGGATGGATCATAGTCTGATAAAGAAAATTTGGCCCACCTGTACAGCAGATATTAAGACATAACAACTAACTAGCTTGATTGCTAACATTTAACTAGCCAAGGCTAACTTGAAAGAAAATGGAAGTGTTTGAAAAAAAAAAGTCCTTATGACAACCATTACAAAAAAAGGTGGCATTCATAAAGTATGGCTTTATCATTGCATGCTGTTTTTTTTTAAAATATCCGTAGTATTTTCAATAGGCTTATAGACAAAATGCAAAAGTGTAGAGTAGTGTAGAGACAGCTTGGTACACTATTGCCGCCATTTGTAATTGGAGGAAGTATAAGCCTCAGAGGGTGTTAGTATACGCTATGTGATCAGATGTAAGAATTTCTGCACATATGTTTGGTATTTCGTCAATACAGGCAATATAAAAAAACAATAATATTAGAACAAAACAAAACAAAACAACAAATCAAAAATAAGTTGCTTGGTTTTCTTGCTTGCCAACATAGAGGTTCCAGGCAGAGCTGTAGCTGCTTCTTGGCTCAGTAAGTAGAGGTTGTCTGTTGGCTTTGTTCTCTGCTCGGCACTTCACGACTCAACCTGGCAACCTCAGCACCTAATCGGGCTGCTGCGCCACTGCGACAAACAGCTTGACAAGGAGCGATGGCAGGAAGCCCCAGTGGAGTGAGAAGCTGATCCAAAAGTGGACGGACACAAATGCCAAAGCTGTATCTCAATCTTTGTCAAAGTGTCCTTCAGCAGATTTTTCTCTAACCTGCTGAAGGGTGGGACATCTATAATGTGTTGACAGTCTGATAGTCTGGCAGGAATGTTTAACTAAATAATCTGGTTTAACAGTTTTATCTCAAATAAATTAAGGTTTCGATTCATCATCACAATGTTAGGCCCCCTCTGGTTTCACACAGATGAAAAAACATTTACCTGAGCACACACCTCCTGCAAAAAGGCGAATTATTCAAATAAGCTAATTTGCAGCCTTGTGCAAAATAAATGAAGATTGAGTGTGAAATTCATAAGAGCCTGTTATATTTTTGTCCTGGAGTCAGTACAGATTCATGTTACAATGCAGTGTGTGACTTTAATTTCCTCATCTACACAGTTTTAATTTTAATTTTATTTCAATCCCATTTAGTATTGTAGTCAGCTAGCCTTTCAACTGACTACTTCTTTTTTTTAAACCACCACTGAGTCCCATGTTTTCCTTTCCTTGTTTAGTTGTTCTTACTGTAATAATGATGTGTCCAAACCTACCATGTTAGACTGCTAATAATATGTAGGCTAATTTTAAATGTGTGTCTCTCAGGTAGAGTATACTGTTCCATGAACACACATCAATCAAGCTGACACTCGCTGTTGTGTCTGTGAAATTTATACAGACACTTAAAATTCTCATAAAGATGAGTTTAGGTCCTCTTTTGGCACCTCGCCATGATATTTTATTGACACTTGCTTCACCTAACTATAAATAATAGAGTCTGTACCTGCTAATTTGCACCTTGTAAAAGTGCTTCTGAATTTACTTGACACTGCTCTGAAGACAAATAAGCAGAAAAAAGAATGAGAGAGTGAATTTTGTATTTGTGTTATTTGTGTTTGTATTATTTGTATTTGCTGCTCAGTCTCTCAAGGTACAGGTTCATCGACACTGCTGTGTATAAAGTGATAACTTACAGGAGCTGAAAAATGATGCCAATGTGGAAGTGCCAAAACCTGCCAAAACCTGTGGAAAACCCTCAAATGGCTACTTGAGTCTGGCTCCAAAGCAAGTTCTCTTAATAGAGCACCAGAATTAAATGTCCTACTTTAAATCAGAAATATAAAATTGTTTACTGCCTGGAACAAACCATGATTTCAGTCTCTCTAGCTAAGTTTTCCATTTATAACAACTGCACAGGGTTGCATTTTCTAATAAGTCACATATTTGAATTATATTACAGTAAAGCTTAAAGTTATGTATAGTTAAGGATCTGGTAGCTATGGGTGTCAGCAACAGATTAAACAGTCATTGGTAGCTGTGTGTTTCCTCCCCAGCTCTACCCTCCTGTCCATATATGGTCATTTAAGGCTAAAGTGATAGATAGATAGATGAGGTTGTTTTCTGACTCCGCACTGTTAGGGTACAATCAATCAATATTTCTCGTCTCACCCTGGACTCACTATTTCAGTCACATAGAAAATAATTCTTGAATCTGTGGATGAATGAGAGTTGAATGTTTGCAGACTGTTTCAAGTGTGGCAGAGTCTGTGCTCTGTCACTCCTCTGAACCTTCCCTCCCTGTTCTCTCCTTTTTTTTCTTGCTCTGTTTGTTAAGGACAGCCCTTCTGTGCTTCTCTCTGAATTTATCTCACTTCATCTTTCTCTCCCTGTCTCACTTACTCTTTCTCACACACACAATTACACACACATGCACACGCACAAACACACTCTGCTGCCCCTTATTTCATAACTGGTCAACTCTTCGACCACATGATGCCACTAGGGGGCAGTGAAAGTCCACATGTTGACACATGATAACATTGTGATAACACATCCACACCCACTCTCTCTCACACACACAAACATCCACAGTCACACAGAGTGAATTTATGGCTTTGAATGTTTTGGTTTAAAATTATACATTTACATGAGATATTTCAATGTTTCAGCCACCTATTGAGTCAATTCGCTTCATGCTTTTGAGCCTTTGGATTAATTCTAACCATAGACACAGTATTTTCTCTAGTCCTATTGTTTTCTGTAAAATAATATAAAATATTGTAAAAATGTCAGGACTAATATAAAAATGAATGCCACTGAAACAGTCCCTGATATGATTGTTGTAGAAATCAGTTGAATCTCAGGGACTTTAACGACATGTCAGTCTGACTGAAGCACTCTGATATAAAAATGACAAGTCTTGGTACAAAAAAATATACAAACCACAAATTCCACTTTTCTCTTCACATTCATTGTTTGTCCACACGCACTCAAAGCAAAGATAAAAATAGAGGACAGTAGGTTCTTGGATTGTGCGCATGCATATGTGTGTTTGTGTGTGTGAGTCTGTGTGAGCAGCCTTCTCTTTGGCTGCAGCATGGATCTCATTTCAGGAGTCTGAATTAAAGCTGGCTGAAACCTAATCCCAGCGTAATACCTCCTGTTTCCCCGCCCCTTTTTATGAAGCGAGGAAAGAGGGTGGAGGAGTCTGAGTGAAAAATCAGAGAGGAGGAGGTGTTTTGAGGGGTGGAGAGGTGAGTAAAACAAGGAGTGAGGAGATGTTTTGGATCAGAGGCAGGATGGGACAACAGTGAGAGGCTGACAAGAGAAGCTACATCCAGTTCAAACAGTGTAAACCTGCTTCACTGCTGCTGCTTTTCCATGTAAATAACAACTATTTACACTTCAGTCATCATAGAGGTAAAGTGTTGTGTCCCTAGAAGATTGTAAATTCCTCACAAACACACTTTATGCTGAGTGATAACAGGTGACTCTACTAAGAAGTGAGAAAACTAGAATGAAAACAAAAATGGTAGTTTTGTATCATGAACAAAATAAAGATTTATGAAATCTTATATATGTTAATGTTGGAATATCACCATAATTAAATTAGCATGTGCTTAGCAATGTGCTTTGTGATAGAAGATAAAAAGACAGTCATGAGGATTTGCTGCCTACAGATATGAATATCTGCTTTAAATTTTATTTTGAACTACATCTCTGTTTGTCATAGACTAGAGCTACTGTTGATTCCAATGAAAAGGGCAGGAGAGGGTTGATGATTTTAGCATGTATGATTTCTTTTAGACCATAAACAGTATAATGAGAACATTTGCTTCCATTAGTTTGAGTTTCTGTGAACAGTCTGAAATAAATGTACTATTATTTTAACAGCAATATTGGATGGAAACAACACTGCACATCACTTTGTAACACTCACAGAGAGGTTTGCCAACTCCAGAGTGTTATCATTTAATTGAGGTACACAGTAAAAATATGACATTCATATTACAAAGTATTTCAGATGATGCTCTGCTACAAAAGTTGAACCAGGATCAACTTTTTTTTGTTGAGTCTGCTACATTCAAATGAATGAGATCTTCTCTCTCTCTGTTCTGTCTGCCTCCTGTTTCTATCTCTGGAGGATCAGTGTCTCATGAGATGGGAAGTCTGTTGCTCTATGAATTGCTGAAATGTGTTAGCAAAAATAACTTTTCAAATTGCTGGTTCTCTATTTTCTGCTATTACTTGCTACTATCAGAAAGCCAAATTTAAATATTTTAATAAGGAGCTAAGCACTGCAGATTGTATAAAAGAAATGGACAAAAATCTTTAATGCAGAATGATTTTTGTTTTGTATATTACGGTTACATTTAGAGTGAAACAGATCTTAAAGCAGGGAATGCTTAATGATCCAGGTCTTCCAGAAGACCTGAATAAATCTTCACACAACAGAAAATGACATGGCTGGACTTTAGCATTCATGCAGTCATTTGTCACTTGACCGAAGAGTTGACCAACACAGCAATGTCTTCTAACCCTGAATGTGTGTGTTAACCGTGATCCTGGCTCACAGACTCACAGAAAGTGTAGGTACAAGTTTAGAGAGGGAAAATTCAAGGGGAGAGGACAAATCAATTTCTGCAATTGTGGGGGTTTAGAAGACAGCAAGGTGTAGGTCACTGATGTTGCACTACTCTGTTATTTAGGCTTTCAGGGATGAGAGCCAATCAGATTGCTCTAAAGCCGTTTTCCCCAAATCCTCATCACATTATTTCCCAGCATAAGCCCCGTTGAATCAGCGGCTATTGGACTAGTAATCAGCTTAGCTTAGCCCCGCTGTAAATATGCAAATAGTATTTGATGATTAATTGACCCCAGTTGGTGGTGCAGCCAAGCAGAGGGAGGGAGAGAGAGAGAGAGAGAAAGAGAGAGAGAGAGAAAGAGAGAGAGAGAAAGAGAGAGATAGTGAGTATGTGGCAGAGACAGAGAGCATTAAAGAAGGAGAATGTGCAAGGAACATGAATGAATATCAGAGAAAGTCAGGAGAGTTAAATGACTGTATGGTGCATAAATGAAAAAGTGAAAAAGTACAGAAAGAAATGACAGTAAATTTGCTGACAGCATGTGTGTTAAAAGCCTTATTAGTCATTTTTAGTCATTTGTTTGACCATAGAAAACAAATTATTCACACAAAGAGTCAAAGTTTACACTGTAAAGAATAACCATTACAGCTGGATGTGGTCAAAAGTGTGCTTTAATGCCCCCTATAACAACAATCAGCAGTGATGGCAGGGAGTCCTTGAGTTCACCTGTACGTCACTGCAGCAAGGTGAAGAGTTAACAACTAGAGGTCAGAAATAATGATATTTTCAGAGGGCGTTGCAGTAACTTATATATTAAATATATAGTTGCCTTTGCTGTTTTAGAACACGCCTAACCAGACTACATCTAGAGAATGAATATGTGTTTGGTGTAGTTCTCACACATTTTTTTTTCATTTGAACAAAAAAAATCAAGCAAATCAAGACTCTGTGTGTGAGATTATAAGAGAAATGTCACTCTTTTCTCTGTCAGAGCCACAAAATTGGGTACAAATGAGGTGATTAACTGATTTGACACCTATCAAGTATTTTCCTAACTGACTTACTGTTTTTAGTACTTTGTGAAAAACAACTTGCCAACATTTTCTGGTTCCTGCTGCTTAAATGAGAACATTTACTTACCTTATTTGCAAAGTGTTCCTGTCTTCTCAGTCTATGGACAAAATAAGACATTTTAGAATATTACAATGGACTCTTTGAAGATGTCATGCTTGTAGAAACCTATATGCTGACAGTATATTAACCCAACGATCAATTATTCTTGCATCCAGTAAAATAATTAGGGTGAAAAAAGCCTTATTACTCCTATTAACCTCTAATGCAGCTTATGTGTCAACTGAAAATGACACCAGCAGGACGAATACTTCAGTCATGATTTATTAAAATAAGTTCCCTTCTTCAGAAAACAGCTTAGTGGCAGTAAAGCAAAGTGAAAATGCTGTTGAGTCTAATAGCAAGGCTAAAAAAATGACAGTTAAAGGAGACATTTTATTCTTACAGCAATTCATATCACATAAATCTGTGCTTGTGTGTGCATGAGGATGTGTAATATATGTGTTTATGTGCTTTCATATACACTGTTTACTGTTATTTATTGGTCTGAGGTGAGACTGAGGACAACTATCTCACTCTGGTTGAACAAAAAATTAAAAAAAGCATTTATAATGAAAATATTAAAACATTTCTCTTACACTCTCCTTTTACTGGTATACACATTTTCAACCATTTAAAAAAAAAAAATGTTTAAAACAGTGGAGAGGAGAGAGAATGGAAGGAGTGTGTGTTCAAGAAAGGGCACGATGGTGGATCTCACAGACAGTAAATGAAAAAGAAAGAGGAAAAGAAGAGG
>JAPZDY010000021.1:11227274-11255231 GCA_029783645.1 Ctenochaetus hawaiiensis
AAGCATGAAATTGAAAAGAAACTGGTTGGCAATGTCATGTTAATAATATTACCCTCAAAAGTAGCTTGTAAACAATATAGTAACCACATGGCTCTCTCCTATATGATAATTCATTAAACACTTTTTGTATTTTTTGACTCAGTTGGTACTGAACTGAAAGAAAATTTTATGATACTGCCCACTCACAGTGTGTGGAGGTTAAATCTTTGTTTCAGACCTCCAACCACTCCACATGCACGCTCTCCACTTACACATAAGTAGTCACTAGTGCAGAGGCAAAAGGCACACGATCCCTCACTTTACAGCTGTGCTTGATGAACCTGAACACAGGCCTTTGTTGGGGTGATGGAGTGTTTTTTTCCTCTCTGCCACCCAGGTGACACCTGAAGTGACTGTTGCAATATTGATCAGAAATTGTCTAAGCCTCACATGAATACATTACAATGATTTTAGTGAGGTAAAGTTACCTGTGAGTGGTTGCTGGGATTCAATGTGAATGAATGGACTTTGTTTCAGCATGTGTTTGCATAGTATTTTTATTGTATTTAAGATCAAATATTTTAACGGCTAACCGCTGCATCAGTCAGAAGATCCTTTAAAAACAGAAAAGCTATAAGAGATTTAACATAGTCTCTTCTTCCATGTTG
The DNA here is from genome assembly GCA_029783645.1 of Ctenochaetus hawaiiensis. Lineage (NCBI taxonomy): Eukaryota > Metazoa > Chordata > Actinopteri > Acanthuriformes > Acanthuridae > Ctenochaetus > Ctenochaetus hawaiiensis. Next base: position 11,227,922 of record JAPZDY010000021.1, read on the forward strand.
TTTATCTTCCTGTTCTTTCTGTTTTATCTGTGTTCAGGTTTTTTTGAAAAACACTTGGTTGTGCACAGATCATTATAAGAGTTTCATGACTACATTTGTCAAAGGCGGAGACATTCTCATATAAAAATATCCACCCAAATGGTCACTGACACTTCTATATTCCCTTTTATGAGCCTTCAGAAAAAGTGGATAGTGAGTTGCCTGACATGCAGACCTGTTACATCACTCTGACATGCAGCCAAAGCCCTGGGAAGAGAAATGTCTCAGAACTGAGTCTACATTATGCAGCTGAGTTTCACATTATACTTTGGGGGAAATATTTATCTGTAAAAAGAATGTAATCTTGTTTTGAATTGTTACACAAGGTAGAAACAGGTTTGAAATGAAACTTATTAATGTGTCTGAGTGTATCAAACCATTAATTGTTTGTTTTGATGTTGAAGGGGTAAAAAACTTCAATAGGATTAAGCTTATGTTAATTAATTTATAGTGTATTAAATTATGAAAAAATCCCATTCAATTAAAGATTCAAAATTATGATTGGAATTAAAATGGATTAAATCACTTACGGCAAACTCTGCAATGTGGACTTTGTTTCTCAGTTGTTGTGGTCTGGTTTTGTCACATGAGCTCAGTTAAATTAGAGTAATGTGAGTTTATTGATCACCGGTGGATATTAATCCAATACACCCACATTTCTAACAACCCTCTAGGACAATCAGAGGTTGGGGTCAGTTTAAGATTCTGCATCCCTGAGATGGGTAGATTTAAATACTCATTGAAGGGATATCTGGCATGTCTGCTCCACATATTCCTTTGAAACAAAATGTATCATTACATTACTTTTTAAATCATCAAATCAAACGTATGTAATACGTAATATGATAATCATAAAATGTAGTATGTGTTTTTATTTTGTTTTAGGATGTTTTTTAACAGTTGTACATGCTGTATTTATCCTTGTTGTTTTTATCTGTTCTTGGATGCCCATTAATATCAGGTGAAAGGTATGCTGATGAGAGTTATCCTCTAGCTAACTCAGGTGCATTTACATTTGTTAAAATGTTGATTAATGTACACTGTCCATTTTCATAAATAAAAAACTGAATTAAACTGAATCAACTCCAACCCCAACCAATACAATATGGAGCCCAGTAGGTGGGACATTTTTTGTAAGTGTGCTCTCATTGTTCTGTTTGACATTCAGGATCGAAATGCCCAGCAAATGGCAGCTTCAGCAAAGCAGTGTAGCATAGAGGTGGAGACAAATACCACATATTGTGATGTAAATGTAACAGTGATGAGAGGTTTTTTTTAATGTGAAACAAACTAACATAATTCTACATATTATAGTTTAAAATAAATAATCAAATTCAGACTTAAAAAGTAGCCAGTGTTTTGTGGAGGTGTTGGACTAAACTGACATCTAATGTGGTATTGTGGTGCATAATCAATTGAATATCATTATATATTACATTTTATATTTACGTTTTGCTTCTTTCTTTTATCAACTTCTGTGACACAAAGATTGTTCAGGGTCACAAGGTTCTGCATGTAATTTGCTGTTCTACTCGTTTGGTGTAGAGTGAAAATCAGCTTGTGCAGATGAGGTGATTTTTTCAATAACAATTCTCCAAAATATTTCATCAATGGACTTTTGAATAAAAAATCTCTGTGACTAGCTGGACAAAATTTAAGAAGAGATAGACATCATGGCAACTTCTACACTGTTACAATGAAACAAGATCTTTGGGAAATATAGCGTGGAAACACCTTAGCATTTACATTAGCAGGCTGACATGTAGCGGGTATAATATCTATTCACCACTGGCATGCTGTATTCTAACATTTGATGATTAACAATAAACACAGTATGCAGCCAATGCTGATAGGATGGTCATTAGTTTTGCCGGCATTTAATCATAAACCTAGTAGTAGATAAATTAAAATTTTGGCCTGTTTATGATGCTAGAGAATGAAAGGTGACAAAGTTTTGGCAAAGTTTTTCCTCTTTTCCTCTGCACAAACATTTATCTAATAGTTGTTGAAAAATTTAACTCAAAATGACAAATGACAGCTTAACAGTGTCGTTTCATAAAAAGTCAGGAATCACCAAATTCATTTGGATACTTGATACTTGGAAACCATGGATGTCTCTACCAAATTTTGCACCAATCATTTGAAATTATATACGGTGCATATTACACAGTACTGGACTAACTGAATAAGACCATCATGCTCACAACAGTTCTATTGTAGCTGAAAAGATTCTTATCCATTACAGAAATAACTTAAATTTGAAGCTTTCTATTCGTTAAGATGCAAATGCTCCTCAAAATATTGCAGAAACTGTTACTTGCACTTTTGATTAACTTTCAGTTACACAGATTTTACACAGAAGATCAAAACCACAGTGGAGAGTGGTGTTCAAAAGTGGCATCACAGTGTGCTTTAAGAACAAACAACAGAGCTGCATCTGGTATTTTTTGACATATATTAGTGGTGTGGACCAGGATTGCCTCTTCCTATTAGTTCCATTCATTACCCACTGGAGGGAGGCCTAATGTATCTTCTCCCCTGCTGCCGTCATAAGCCTCAGATTGGTTCTGGGTGGTCGGTAGACTGCAGCCCGCTGCAGAGGAAGCATATTGAGCTTCTCCACAACTTTACTTGGGGTCATTTCATTAATGGCGGGGCCTTCTGATTAACTTTCTCTCAGCCTCATTGCTTTGAGCTCCGAACAGATAGTTTTCATGGGGGCGCTACTGTCCCTTGATCTGTACATTAACATTACTCTGCTTGATGAGACGTTCAGAGAAAAGTTCCAGTCAAAGCAAATTATGTAAACAGTCGTCAAGGTTTGATTATCAAAAAGTAACTTCACTTAAAAGCTTCTAAAAATGTAGTTACAGTCTAAAAGTTCATACAGGTGATAGAACATGATTGCTAGTTGTAATACAAAGGTTAAGGTTTGGTCAGCTTTTTATAAGAAGGGCTCAGATTAGAGACAGAGGCTGAGTGTTTGGCCTGCTGGCTCAGGGTTTTTGTGTTTTCAGCTAAAAGCAGCTGATGAACTTTTGCATGGCATCATTGCTTTGAGAGCCAAGCAGATTTCTCTTGATCAATCTTCTGTTTGAAGCCTACACATTAGTGTTCCCCCACATGATGAGAAATGAGTCAAAGTGATGAATTTTCTCCAGCTAATGCTCCAATATAACTTCCAACAATTTGTGCAGAGCTTGAATTCAGCAAAGCACTGTAATCAGCTTAAATTAGGTGCATAAGTAGTATCAAGGGAACACGCTTTGTATTGGTTAAAAACAGCTGAAACTTCTATGCAGTTTCCTCCACTCTCTGCCATCCTAATGGCAGAGAGTGGAGGACACTAATGCCACATTAGTGTCATGAAATATAGGCTACAAGTTAGTATGGGATGTAAAGAAATTGGAATTAACTTGTTAAATGCACCAAGATAATGAAGTTTTAAGCAACACTACTTTTCATCGGACATTGTATCTTAGCGCTGCAAAATGTATTAGCCATTCGGATCTGTCTTTACTTCATTAATAGTTTTTATGTGTTTCAGATGTAAAAAATAGATCATCCAGATGTATCCAGCCAAAAATGACAGTCAGCCTCCATGTTTGTTTTTTGCTGAAGTCATGGAAATTTGCATGATTTTGTAATTCTCTGGAATCCCACACCAGGTGTGTGCTTCTGCATTTTGACATCAGATAAATCAGTTGTTACACCTGTGATCTCCAACATTTTTAAAAGATTAAAAGACCCTTTTAGGAGCACCAGAAATAGCAGAAGCTGATTTTATTTGGCTTTGAATTAGTTCACTCAGTTAGTTTGAACTCTTCAAGATGACTTTCACTTGGAATGAAATTCATATAACTGATTTAATTCAACAGTTATCCCCATTTTGAACCTGTTTACTGCAATTTAGTGCAGCTAAAGCAAATCATTTGTGTCACATTTGGTGGCTTTCAATTAATCTATTACTTTTATTTTTGCTCCACAACTTCATCACACGTGCCAGGCAAACATTTTCCCACAGGGAGAGCTTTGGAGTTCCACCTTTGGATCTCCATCTGACGGTATAGATCCTCTTGTAACAACATAATATACATCCAGAAACACTTGAACCCCCTGGGCAGCGGGTGTTGCAGGGGTGAGTTACCCTTCTGCAGGGCATCACTATGGTCTTGACAGCAAATGGTGTCAGCTTTAATTGGAACAAGCACAATGTAATGGAGCGTGTCGGATGGCTTCCACTGTGCCTGAGAGGGAGGGGAGGCTTAGAGGTTTCTTCATGGTTGGAAGGTCAGAAAGAGAAGGGGAGATGCAAAAGTAAAAGGCAAGCAGATAGAAGAAGGAATAATAATAATAAAAAAAAGAATATTCTATATTTCTTTATCATTGCAAATCAAAGATGACTTATGAGATCAGAACAGCTGCAACAGTATCTTTTACTTTCTGATTTGAATGTAAACGGGTGAAAAGACGTCAGTCTCTCACATATCTCTTGCATTTAAAGACTCTAAACATTTCAATCTTTTGAGAAACCATCATGATCAAACTAGTCTGTGGAACACAGGAATGATCTAAAACAACTTTCAGAAGACCAACTGTAAAGTTGCACTTGCACTGTGGATAGCAGTCCATAAATGCCTATAAAAAGATTAAATATGAGAGTGAGATCAGGGGATGAAAGATTATAGAGACTTGAAAGATCAACAGAAAGAAAGAGGTGAATAAAACTTTAAGGTTTTGCAAGTTGATGAAAAGAAAATAAAGCTTATTTTTTATGAAAATATCAATCCAAGTGAGAAAGGTAGAGGGGAAGATAAAAAAGGACAGAATAAAAGCAAACTTTGGTAACCTAAGGAAAGGCGATGTGTGACAATATACATTCTCCATACACCTGCTTTATAATAATAATTTTAAGATAATAAAGGGGAAACATTCTCATAGGTTCAAACTCTGTGTCGATGGTAAACGGTTGTGCTGTTGCTGCTCCATAAAAATAAACAGCTGAAACATTGTACAAAATGAACTTTTTTAAGAATGAAGTTTGTATCGTTTTATTAACCTAAATTCAAAAATATCTCATGCGACACTGGAGGGGTCATTGATACACAAAAAGATGAAATGTTACCAGCAGCATGTCCCATTTGTTTGAATTTTTTTGGTTTTATTGGTGACAGTAATGTCAGCAGTGTTGGTTTGACCTTCATTCTGTCAGTAGATATTGTAATGAAACTCTGTGGATTTCACAATATTTGAAGCAAACTGAATCTAAACTTGAAAAGGCCCCTTTCATAAACTGTCTACATTTCTGCAAAGAGAAACAGCTGCAGTTTTAATATTTCTACAGTGTGAGAAGCTGTTTACTCCATAATTTGAACACAGTTTTCGTTCTTCAGCTGATTTCTTCCTTTATTGAGAAACCAAAGTGTTGCCACACGGGCCTGAAAAACCAGAGTATTTTGTTTTCAGCTCATATCATCTGCAACACCATTTTTGTTTAGTAAAATAATATATCAGAAACATTTATTGGACACTCAGACTCTACTGTCAGCAAACTGCTAAAAGCCTCATGCACTGCACTGTGCTTTTTCCCTTCTGTTTGAACAGCTATTATTCCAAGGTCATTTCCATTTACAGATACATAAAGTCTGGCAGCCGGATCTTTTACACACCACTTTAAGCCAAATAAATTAAGATTCCACTCACATGCATCATGCATAAATGATCTTAAGTAATGTGAGCTCGACTTAAGGTTAGAAATAATAGATCAAAGCGAGGAATTTCGACTGCATCGATTTCGATTCATGTGTTACTTCTGATGGTAATAACTGATGAGACGGATGCTGCGCTGTTGCGTCAGAGGGGTAGTGATGAAAATAGCTGGCAAACGAAGGAATGAGCAAAAAAGAATCCAGTATGACTAAATCATGAACACATGAGGACACAGATGGTTTTGCAGGGGCTGGCGTTGGGATGATCAGGCTTTGAAACTAATCTCTCTTATATATTTATGCATCTTATAACTCTCGTTCTGGCCTGACAGATGGGATTGTTCACTGTGATACGGCCATCAGGTACACTGTTGTAAAAATTTACAGATCCCTGTGAAGCTCGGTGGAGCAGAGAGAGTTTTGCAGGCGGCCACTGGGTGTTGCTCTTTCGTCTTGGCTTTGAGATTCACAGCACCAAGACAACCTCTTAATCATGGAGTGATTACAAATGATTGTAGATACAGCATCTTCATAATAACTTGAGTGTTGCTTAAAGTAACAATTCTGTGTCATTGTTAAACCTGAACTAACAACCAGTCCTGTTTCTGCAAACTGCAGTAACACACACTGGAAATACTGCAGACATCTCTATATTTAAAGGCATAGTGCTGAACTTACACACCAAATGAGAAAGACAACACTTCTACACCATGCAATACTAAGCAGTAATGAAGAGTTGTTTAAAAATAAATAAAGTAAAGATGGAGATCTGCAGGCTCTGTATACAGTATTAATAAAGGACAGATGTAGGACAAATGCAGGAATATTAGGCCTTTTACGTGTCTATGTTTTGACTTATTAAAAGCAATGAGTTTGAAAGATTTATTTTTTCCTGCCTTACATGTAGGATATATAAAATTTTTATATTAATGTTGCTGAAAAAAATTTTAATTTATCTGTTTTGTCAAGTTGTACACTTACATTTTATCTCAAATGTTTTCATACAGTCTTCAAATCCAGAAAAATACTTTATTTGAGGTTATGCTGTGTTTCATTTTTTCACCTGTTGATAACTTTCAGGGTTACAACAGTCGGAAAGTGAGAAAGGAAGTCAGCAAAAGTGACAAAATATAACATGAATAAAACTTCAATACATCACCTCCTCCGTAAACATTTCTGCCAGAGTAATTCAGATAGATTTTTATACAGTGGTGACTTTAAAAATGAAATTAACAAATCCCACACTATTTCACAACATTATGTTTTTTGTTTCCATTGCTTTGATTGAAAGACCTCAGGTGGCAAACATACATACACTGCTTTTAATGGGAAGCAGCACTGTGCTCCAATCAGCCGTTTCTCTCCTCTGCTTCCTTGTTCCCTTGGCAGGAACAGGCGTTTAGCCTCTGCGCCTCCTGTTTGCTAAGCCTGTGACAGCTCGCTCTGCAGCACTGCTGTGGGAATAACTCCCTGCCTGGACCTTAACACCCTGGAGACCTTCCACTGCAGTGCACAGCCAGTTAGAAAGAACAGAAAGATGGTGTATATACAGTAGATGGACTCTATTTTCAGTGGTTTCTTACAGATGGACAGACAAATGAAAGTTTTTGGCTCTGCTAACAGCTCGCTGCTTGCAGGGGTTGGAGTGTGAGTGTGAGTTTTGGGTAGGAGAGAGAGAGAGCAGGAGAAAAACAGAGGGAAATTGGAGTTTTCTGTTGCATCATGCTGTGATGTGCTGTGATGATTGTCTCAGAGTCGACATTCAGCTCAGATTCAAAGTGATAACAACAAAAGAGGCGGCTGCAAATCAGAGAGATCTTGATCATAACAAACCTTCTCTACTCATATGGGATGTGAAACATTGTTAGTCTGTTGTGAGATTGCTTTAAAGGATGTTTGTCACTGCCTCCATTAACCATGCAAGCATTAAAGACAACAACTGAAGACTGAAAGTGTTTGGCCCAACTTGTCTTAATATATTAATGGAAACTAACTGAAATGTAACTGACTTGTCAGGGGAGACTACCAGAATAATTTCCCGAAGTGCAAAGAGACTGGGCACTTGGTTAACTGTCTCACAGAAACACAAACACAAACATGTATTCCATACATGAATGCCATACATGTAAATTTTTAACAAATACTAAAGAATGAACAGGAACATGTGGCACAGAAATAAAAGAAACTCAAACACTGAACAGTACAAGAAAATGGGGCTCAGAAATTGCAGGTACATCTCCTGCAGACATGATTTCCGAAGTGTTTTAGGATGTACTTTCATTCAAATTGTGTGGGTAACACACACGCATACAGACACACTGCAACTGCTGCACAGCTTCCACTCAAACTGCTGGAAATTAAGAGCCTAACAAAAGCACTGTGCTGCAGGTGGTTTGATCACTTTCATCAATGTAGGAAAGATTGGGATTTGAACTGGAAACCCTCTGGTCACAAGCCTGGGGTTTCTATGGTTACCACAGTGTTCACAAACTACACAGCTAAATTTGTGCAGTGAATGTAGCACAGGTGTTTAAACTAACAGGGACATTTGCCTCTGTTTCTGTGTGTCGGACATGATCAACATGTGCTCTGTAAAATGTACAATTTTATCCAACCATGCATCCATCCAGCCATCCATCAGAGGATGCACAATTTTTTTAATGCTAGATTTCTCTCAGTGAAAGCAATGAAAACAAAAGACACTGATGATGTTTAGCCATGTTTGCCAACTTCAAGTCTGCTTCTGTGGACCATCATCTTGTGTTTTCTGCGAAACAATTGACAGGGAACAAAAATGAAATGCACTACGTTACCTTGATTGAGTTTGAACACTGTCTGAAACATTTTGGGTGATATAAGTGCACAACTGAACTCAAATATATGACAGGTCGGGTCATTTTTAGACAAACAATGTCAGGTGTGAGCACACATTGCTTTAATACTAAATATTTCTCTCATTATTTTTCTTCACAGCTACTCAGAAGTCCCAAACCAGATCATCCCTGAATATTGGCTTCAAGTGGTTAGCTAGCCAGCTGAAAATGCACATCATGTAAATCTGACAACTTAGTAACCTGCAGCCATCCACCACATCCTCTACACCAAGAAACAGTAACAGATCCCAGATCAGTCTCTGTTTCTGACAATAAATATAATGGAAGTTGTGTTTCAAAATGCTCACATGCTATTAAACTAAAAAAAAATGCAATGAAATATAGCCAAAGAGTTGTTCTTGTAAAACATTAGTGCAAGATCAAAAGTCTGGAAGAGTTAAAGGCTCATCAGGATCTCTGACTGTCACAACCCAACCTTGCCATATAACTGTTGGTGAGACGGCAAACAAGCTAACCCCAAATGTGTCAAACTAACAGACTGTTTGTGTGATTAGTTACTGTGATGCAGAGTGCAGAATTTCAAACTGAATGGTAATAGCATACACTAATTAATTATCCTACATAGCATGATACCCAGTGCAGCTTTATTCTCTAGCCCTGCTCTTTTTCTCTGATATCTCTTCTTCACAATGCTGCTTTCCCTCTTTCTTGTCCTCCACTTTTATTTCTCCCTTTTCTCCTCCCACTCTTCACTTCTGTCTCTGTCACCTCTTCTGCTTATTGTCACCATCTCTGTCTCTTGCTCTCACCCCTTCACTCCATCTGCCACCCCCCTCCCTTTCAGTCTGTGTTGTTTCTCTGTTTTTCTCTCTCTCTCTTCTCTCTTCTCTCTTCTCTCTCTCTGTCTTCACCTCTTTTCTGGTCTTCCTCTATCCGCCTTCTTTCCACAGACAGTCCTCATTAGCAGCAGCAGCAGCAGCCTCTTTTTCCTCCCTGTTTGCAGCCATTGGGCCATTAGCCTGTTGTGTGCAGGGCAATAAATCGCATCAGGCAGGAACCCAAGCGCCCCGACTTCCTCTCCATGTCGGCCAATCAGGGCAATTTGCCATGGTTTGGTGAGCAGAGTGGACTCAGGAACAGTGGGCCTGGTGCTCAGTCCAGCAGGGGTCAATGCAGAGGTAGAATAGCCTCAGCAATGCAATAATGAAGGATTGGTGTTAAGAAGATGATTGGTGTTATACTGTACATGTATGTTATCACAGCAGAGATGGGATATACCTGAAGTTCATTATTGTGTGTGAAGTATATATAAGTTAAAATCAGCTAAAAATTATCACATGGACACAATAATCCCCATTAAGTAAAAAAGCCTCTCTTTAATGCAATTCAAATATTGACATTCTCTGCACACACAAAGAATAAGAGAGGAGTGCAACAAAAGTAAAAACAAATCAAAGAGTACAAATTCCTCTAAATTGCAAGGCTCAAATGAACAGGATTTATGTTCCCTCGTTAGTCTGGTACCCTTTGGTGCAAGGCCACATGGACAAACTGGTGTTGGGCAGAAATGAACAACCAAATCCTTTATGTAAGGATTTTTGAGCTGGATTCTGTAACAGGTTCACAGTGGTCTACAAGTCTTCAAGTAAACCATCCTCCTGCTTTTAGTCTGACAACAGCTTTTTCTGGGTCTGCATATTCACACAGGCAAAGGAGGCAAAACGAACCTAATTCAGTGTTCCAAACTTGGTCTACACTGTCTGAGTTACTGTGACAAATTGTGGCTTACTTTTAGCAGTGTGGGTGGTAACACATGTTTTTTCCTTTGGGGCTTACCATAGCCATAAAAAACTCACTGTAGTGAGCTGAGACCGTTCAATACTACTGGAAAACCAACCTGTATGGCAACAATCTGCTTGACTTGCACGCTGGGTCACATAAAAGTGAATTTCTCAACACTTGCTGGCTTTCATGACCATGCTGTGTGCAGTTTGCTTATCTTACAAGATGCTTCTGCAGTGAAGTAAAAACTTTTCAAAAACATGTTTCTCTTTCAGTTTTTGGGGCTGCCAGTGTGTGAAGTTACACAGCTTTAATGATCCCTGTGGGGAAGCTGCTGTTGCAGCAGCAACAGAAATAAAGAAGAGCGAAGGAGAGAATGGAATATAAAAAAAGAAAAAAATAGATGTAATGAGCACAGCACTTTTGACATTTCCAACAGTCAGTCATATTAAGTCAAAAATATGCAAATAAAAATAGTCGAAACTGGGTTAGATTGTTCACAAGAATGGTAAAATAAAAGCAGCAGACATGAACTTATTGGAGCAAAAGATTTCTACTTAATCAAAACATGGGAAAATATCAACAGTGTGTAACTGTGTAAGGAGTACAAATGGCAATGTGGAGAAGATTTCTTCGTGAACTCATTTTAAAGGCGTGCAGAAACATGCTTGCATTGCATTAATTTGTCATGTGACAGAGAAACTGAATGTGTAATATGCTTAATTTACACTATTCATAATTTATTGTTTAAAAAGACACTTTACATGAAGATCTACTAAGTTCATCCCAGAGTAGATAATTAGGTATCCTCAGCTGCACAACTTACTGCAATGTAAAAATTCAATGCTTACAGTGCACACAAAACATAAAAACATAACAGGAAGGACAGAGTAAAACATTTACTATGTATTGATACATTAGAGGGGTATATAGTATCATTTCAGCATTCTACCAGCTTATTTAAATGTCTTCTTTTTGTTGTTTGCCTTAACCTTTTCCAGATCTGTGTATTAGAACATTACCATAATGAATGTACGTTGATCCAGGCAGCAACATCGTCTAGGAGCAGAGAACACGTCCGGAATACAAGTCAGCCTTTTACAAGGATGAGGACAAACATGCATGTACTTTGCCTCTCTGATCATACCGCTGCTAAGGACTGAGCTGACCTTTAAGGTTTGGGTAAGACAGCCATTTGAATGTTGCCGAGACACTGTTACAGCAATGGCCTCATTTCCATTCAGACTCCGTTTCTCCTACAAAGTTGAATGATGGCATAATTATGACTGCAGTGGAAAAGATTGCAGGCAATGATTAATTAAGAGGAGGAGTGAGTACAGTGTGTGTTTATAAATGAGTAAGAATATGGACAGAGCATGCATTTGGTAAAAAATCCAACATGCTCACATAGAAGTTTGCAGGGAAATTGATGTGAGAGGGTTTTGTTTGGGTGGTGCAGAGCTGCACAAGTGTGTGTGCTGTGTGTGCATACAGTGTGTCTATGTTCGAGCTTTGAGTTTTCATTTGTATGCTCTTAGATGTGTGAATGCAAGTGAGAGAGGAAAGCTGGAGTCGTGCATCTGCAGTGAAATACTTAAAAAAAAATCTCTGAAAGCAACACTTACAGAGCACACACCCACACCCACTACAGACGAAAAAACTGAATTAAAAAGGACGCACCACACATTCAGGTTACTGGCCTGTTGGACAATTTACTCGCCCAAAATGCATCTGTCTCTACTGTCGATTACTGCAGTGTCTGCAGTTCACTGTCTGACTGTCTGATACGGTTTCTCACTTGCATTTCAATAAAACTTCAATAATGAGGAGAAGCTGTAGCCGCTCAGAAGCTAAAAGGTGACTAATCCCCCAATAAAATGGCATCTCACCTCCTTAATTTGATTTATTTCCTGTTTAAATTTAGGATGTCAGGGAAGAACATAACCTTGAAAGTGTAAAGCAAAGGGAAATTAGTTATGTTGAGAGGGAAGGTTTTATTTGACAGGCAGGACAGAGGGGGCAGCATGGTTCAAAAATCTGGTTTACCTGCTGGCTCCCTTTTAAATTTAACGTCTAGCAGTTCTTTGTTTCAGATTATGTACTGTATGCCACTTTCACTTTTACATTAAACATGTTTTGAGCATTACAAGGGGCTAGCTTTTTACTTTTTATTTCCTTCAATGCATAACACATCTACATGAAATAACATTGCATTTTCACAGTACAAAAAGGGGAGAAGCCAGGAGTGAGATCTAATGGATGAGAGATTCTGAGGTCTTGCATTTTGCTCCCTGTGCCTTGTAAAAGGTTATGTGCTTCCCGGTTGCCCATTGTTTAAAAAAAAGAAAAAAAAATCAAGCTTTTTTGTAAAACCATCATACTGTTTACAAGTAGGTGTATGTACAAAGAATGGAGAGGGGAGGATGGAAATGTCAGAGAAATGTCAAATGCCTGCTGGCTCTGTCCGCTGTATTTCTGCAGCTGAAATGTTCTCTCCAGGGAAGAGGGTCCCGGCCAGGGTGACTGTGGTGGTCCAAGGTCACACTTGTTGGTGACTTTGAACAGAACCAGTACTAATCTGCTGTGAATAGATTAAGTGCAAAATGGAATGGGTTAAGGGCAGAATTAATCAATTATTGATTGATGAATGGACAGAGGAATGTAGTTTATGGCTCCTTATTGTGGGGGAATTATGGATTGATTGGTAAATAATTGATATATAAGCAGATAAATGAAAAAGTGGATAAAAAAACAGTGAAAATGAGTCAGTGGAGTGGCTGACAGACAGGAATTGAAGCCAAAGAGTAGACTATTTATGAATGAGCAGAGAGACAGATGAATAAGTGGAGGAATAGGATTACACGAATGGGCTGAATGGATTGGTAATGAATGACTGAGTGGATGGATGCATGGTTGGATAAATTGATGGATGATATTAAGTACTGTTACTGTGAAGAGAAGAGACAAATAAATGGAAAAGTTCATTAAATTGATGCATGGGGGACAAAGGGATGAATGGATAAACAAATGAATGATGGAATAAATGACCATTTGTACATAAATGCAATAATATATGAAGGAGAGGAGAGAAGGAGGGGCTAATTGATGAATAGACAATATACAAATAAAAAGATGGGGGTTGATGGAAGGACATTCAAAAAATATGGACAGATGGAGATGAACAAGTGAATACAGCTGTGTGCTACCCAACTGAAAATTATTTTTATCTCACACAACCAATATCACAAATCATGCGCCTCCTCCCCCTCCATTGTTGACATCCGGCGGCAGTGAGAAATTGCCTGTCTTCACTCTTTTGATTTGCTTGTTTGTGTGGTGCTAATTTATGGCTTAATCAATTATCCATTAAAGCCTCTTTCACATAAAGACTAGTGATGGTAGTTGCCAGCAATACTGTTGTGCTTAATATGCATTAGCGTGCCTATCATCCCCCACTTCCCCCTTTATCGTTAATGGGCCGAGGCACTGTTCCAGCTTTTATTATGTGTCATGCATCTGTGGATTTTTCTTCCCTTCTTCTTACTTAATGGCTTAACTAAAGAGCAGTACTGCACTGAATACTATGTATGAGATTTCCATTGTAAAGTGACTTATCATTTGTTGCTGTATATGGCAGTCACACTATCAAATTTCACTAAACATGATTATCATAGCCTAAATTATCACAATAACAATATTTTTATAAAATGAAAGAAAATCAAACAATACCATCAGTAAAATTTATGAGGGGTGACTGAAAAGTTCATTGCCTTCAATAGTTCCATAGTTTTTTGAACATTTACATACTTAGTTCATCAGTGGTGGAGCAACTCTCCTTTGTAAAAGTGTGAATCTTTGACCTTCAAAAAATAGTGCACAGCAGCAGTGATGTCAGCATCACTGAGAAACTGGCCACAACTAAGCTCCTTCTTCATCTTAAGGAAGAGGTAGCGGTTTGAGTGGCCAAATCAGGTGAACAGAGCTGATAATGGGTTAGTTCAAATCCAAAATCCTGGAAAACTGCAAAAAGGCTGTTATTCATATTCTCACACAGTGCTGACTATCAATTTTCAATTATACCTTCGAAAATATCACTCAGGTTATAATCTTCAAGCTCTTTGCATACGTTCTCAAAGACATGCACTGCATGTCGACCTAATGAGGGCTGTAAATTTCATTGTCTTCTTAGGCCAATAACTTAGCAAACAACCATCATAAATTTAACTTATTGACCAACCAAAAGAAAACAAAAGCAGTAATAGCTAAAAAGCTGCTTGGATTCAAGTAACTAAGGTATAATGAATATACAAGATGAAGAGTAAATAGTAAGTGATTATGACAATGAGGTAAAAGCAAAGCAGCAAGGACAGTCTCTACCATTACTACCAGGAAAACTCCCACAGTCAGTAGTTTGGCAGGAAATATCTCAGCCCCAAGCCTGGTGACCTGCAAGCCTTTACTCAGGATACAATTCACACAGCAGTAGTGCAGAATATTCTGGACCAGGGAATAAGAAGGGACACCACAGCAGTGGAAAAGGAAGATCAGAGCTTTCCCGAGGTATTTATGTCCTGTCTTGACCTGCCAATTTAGTGAATTGGCTGCATAGCACACAGTAAAGGCACTGGACGTATATTTAACCTGCAGGTTACAGACTCTGTTACATTTTCCACGTTGCCAGGTAACAAACATGATAGCAGGTGAATTCAGCTAAGAATAAAACATGAGTGATGTGTATCAGTGACCTTCAAAATACTCACACACATCTTAGCACGCTACTCCACCTTAAGGGAATACATTAATCAATAGCAATTAACCTTTAATTAACTAAACTATTGTTACTTTTTAATTAATAAACTATTATCTCATGTAGTGCCTTAATCAGATAATGTTGTTCTTATGTAATCTTATACCCATAAACCACTTGGACGAGTGAGGCTTATTTGGATAAGAAAGACCATGAATTTGATGTTTGTCTTGTTTTCCTCATTTAAGACAAAACCATGGCATAGTCTAATTTATCCTCAATTTATTCTGCAAGCTATCCAACTATAACTTAGCCCACTCACTTATGTACTTATATACTTATAAACTCAAAAGCATTACAAAGTATGTTAAAGTGTTATGTTGTTTTTGTTAAAGTCCACAGCTATCACTTTGTATGACATGTTGGATCAACTCTCATAAAGCCCTGCTACTTTTTATTCTAACCATCTAATGAGGGAAAGAATTGCTCCTGGGAAGCCAGGTGAATGCTATTAGCTACCTAGTAGAATATAAAACCAGCAGCACTCACAGACCTGAGGGCTTGGATTGACAACCTCTGCATGAAATCTGAGAGGATTTATAAAAAATACTGAATGTGGATATTGAGTAACATACAGAGTGAAAGAAGAAAAATTAAAGCAATACAACAAGTATATTTAAATTACAAAGTCAGTCAGTTAGAATGCACCTTTTCTTATTTATTTATAGTGAATTTTGTTCCTACTCTGTAATGGATGCAACACGAGTGTATTGAAGTAAAATGCTTGTGATGAAAAATATTTCATTAAAAGTAAAATGACTTTAAGATTTAAATTTAAATTTTTTTAGTAGGAAAATCAACGTTGTTACACTGATGAGATTAAATGTTTTTTCTTACTCTCACATCTTCTGTCCTGTATGCTCTATAGCACAATAATGTTCATGTAAACACATGCCTCATATTCCATTAAGTTATGTATTAAAAAGAGAACATTTTCTTTCCCTTAATAAAAGAGCTAGAAAACACTGACAAACTCATTATACTCTTTATACAAAGAGGACATTTTAATAAGTAAGACTATTGATTTTATTTTATCGATTTTATATTAATATTTTTAATTTAAAATGTATGCTTCTATATGAGTATACTGCAGCAGTCAACAGCAATCATATTTCAGCACTAAGATGTCATCAGTGTTTACACTTTTATGGGTATGGACCAAGCACTAAAACATTCCCTTTGTTGACTGCTGCTGCTGTGCACAGGAGAAGCATTAAATCGTGCTTTTGCAACTGCAGACATCCTCAATAATATCTGACTCTACACCTTTTTCATATTCAGCAGGCTTAGAGATGCAAGTGTCACTCTATTGTGTAACATGTTAATGAGAAAATATTTTACTTTGACTCTCACAGAGGGGCTGCAGCTCTGACAGTTAGCATTTGACAACCTGAGCTGAGGAGCTGTTTAAGTTCAGGTAAGCCAGTAATTTCAGTGGTTATACCAGAAGTAGAATAATAAATAAGAAAAAGCATTACTAACATGGCTGCAGCTAAGGGCTCCATAGGTAAGTAATATGCATGAGGTGAGGATTCAAAAGACCTTCACCTGATGGCTTCCAAACACAGTACTATTCCTCTAGCAAATGGTATACCAGAATAGGTATAAGTTAAACTGAACAGTCCTTAAATGTAGTTATATTTATTTGTTTGTGTGAGTTTGTGTTGACCAGAATTGGCCAAAATAATAATATATTTTACTTTACTATATTATATATTTTTTGAATTCAGGATAAAACACAGACTTTTAACTTTAAGCATACAGCTATGATGATGAGAAATATACATGAATCTGATGGGAATAGTCTCAAATATGCTATACACTATATGTCCTCATTGGTCCAAAATTTTAAGCCTATGAAACTCATTAGTTAATCTCAAAAACACCTGAAAGAACTAATCTTATTTGTAGTAGGTTTATTACTCTCTTTACCCTGCACCTCTTAACCCTCATTCACTTGTCACAGATATTCATGATTTACAGCATTTCCACTCTCCACTTAGGTATAAGTACACTCGGCACACTGTGAGACAGGCCTGGAAGGAAAAGAAGCACAGGAGACATGACATGACAGCCTTCCCAAAACCCCAATGCTAATGTTAATCTGAGGAGGCACTGTCTTACCCATTACCTTAACTTCAAACAGATGTGATTATCTTCACTTTAGAGTCATTAGCTTATGAATTGTACACACTCTATGTTGGAGAGTTGTGTGACAGGACAACAACAGTAATATTATGGACCAATAGCATATACAAATTCAAAAATACACAAAGAGAGACACGCTACCTCTGCAGTGAAACTTTCCCTGTGTCTTACTTACTTTCTATCATCTGCCTTGTTCAGAAAAGGAAAAAAAGAGAAAGCAGACAGGAAACTCTTTGGAAACAGAGATATAAACTACCATGGAAACACGCCCTCAGTGCAAAACAGAATCCAGAAGACTTAAATCAGAACGCTAATGAACAGTGATAACCATGAAAATATCCGCTGTTCTTAATATACATGGTATATTACCTCTAGCACCATACCCCTAAAAACAATCACACAAACACCAAACATCACCACACCACACAATATGATATCCTTAGCGTCTTCCATCTATCATCTGAGGTGAGGTAGAGAGGCTGTTGTCCCACTGTGCTGCTGTTATCACCAGTTATTTAGATCCAATGGCAGGTTCAGGGAGAACAGAGGTAGATTGGGTGAGAAGGTTTTAAGAGAGGGTGTGTTTGATTGATGGATGGGTTGTTACTATGGGGGCCCCCAGATCCCCACATTTTCAGCACTTTTCATGGTTGATAAAGCTCAGGCGATAAATAAAAGACAGGCTTGCGAAGGCTCTGCTTATTTAATATTGCTGATGTGGTACTGGCTGATGGAGGCTGGAGAATGACCTGTGTGACCTCATATCAGCTGGTGTAGGGTGACGAGCTTGGGAACATAAACAGTTATTTATCCAGGTGTAGCAGGATGTCATGGTGCAGTGAGTCACAACCATGTGTCATTGAGGCCTAAAAGTCTGCAGGTTTTCACTGCCATTACTGTAAAGGTCAGGAGGGCAAAAAACAGTAAAATGAATTCTTCAAGTGTAGGAGGCTACACGAGGACCTTCATGTCAGGTTGATACAAAGCCCAGCTGTTGTAGGAAGAGAGATGCCCTTAAATGCAACAGTTCAGGTTTGATCTTTGTAGTTATAATGCACTGAAATATTTCCTTCTTGCCAAAGTTGAAGATATTTTCAGTTACGATAGGGGGATGAAAATGTTAGTAAGTCTGTTGGTTGGTCAGTTGGTCCACCATTTCAGTCAAGGCTGAAAAATCTCAGCATGGCTTGTTATGAACATGTTTGAGTGCCACCAGTGAGTGTTACTGTATATCTCAGCATGTAACTACATTCATTGTTACCAAAGAATAAAAATTATCCAAATAGATGGTACTGCAGTTAATAATTAATTTTGTGAGACCTTAATCATACCTTCGTGATACTTAACATCCAGGACTATTTTAAGTCATTTGTTCCTACATAAATAACTGCAAAACTCATGACATTCCCATCCGTCTGGCAATTTGTTTACATGCTAACATTCTAAACTTTAAAGGGAAAACTTGATAAACTTAAAACCTACATTGGCATGATAGCGTTGTGATCCTGAGCATGTTAGCACTGAGCTTATAGCACTGCCTCATTAACTGCTAGCATAGCTTAAGACTTTTTTCTATTTCACTTGCATCTACATGAGACTCTAAAATAAATGCCAATTGTAGCATAGCCTCAACTATTCTGGGAAGACATGACAGCACAAAAGGCTTCACTAAGTAGAGGTATCAAAGGTTGTACAGCCACACAGAACAATGTTTCAATTGGGTTTGAAGTCTAAAGATCAGACAGTGGTCCATGCCTTGTTGTATTTGAGAAAGTAAGTGTTATCCATAAAGTATGTGACTGTGTATCTGCAAGTGTGCCTGCAGCTTACATGAGTGTTAAACAGTGGGGGGCAGGGATGCTGCTGAGGCCATCACACACAGGAAAAATGGTTCCTATTATTATCACTGTGACTGCCCCATAAATGTGTGTGTATGTGTCACAGCTGGATGCCTTTCGCCAAGAAATCCTCATGTTGGTGGCCAAGACACAGCAAGGTTAGGTGAACACCTTGAATGATACAAGAGCTTATTTTCCTCCTGTTTTAGAGCTAGGAACCAGAATAAGGCTGTCATTTTCTTTATTTGGTTCATTTCCTAATGCCCTTAACTCCCATAAGAAACACCATAATTACAGACACACTTAAAAGTCATTTAACAGCTTACTGTACTGTAGAATTTTCTCCTGTACCTCCCCTGATTTGAGCTAGGCCTCAGCTCATCTCTAATGACGATGTTAGGGGAAACAGAGGATATACGCTAAGCATGATAGATGCTTGTGTGATTGTGCGTGCATGTGCAATCAGAAAAAACATAGTGAGACCTGAAACTCTTAGTGAGATCTTCTCATGTTTTTTTTTATCCATGAAATAATAAACCGCAAACTGTCACAGTCAAAAGCTGTAATTTTGATAAGTTTCTTGGCTACAAAGAAGAGGGTCACAAGAGAGTGACATATTTCTATTGTTGTTGAAACCATGATCGACAACGAAGGATGGCCTTTGTGCATAAAGTATTTTGGTTAATTTTTGTTCTACTTTTTGTTATCTGTTGTGGTTGAACAGCTGTTTTGTTTTCATTTCCTAGGATTCCTATGGGCATGCATTTCAGAAAATAAAACAGTTTTAATTTAGGCTCTGTTTAAACTGTACAGATTATTACATTCATATATTCTGGCTCTACTTAACTTTTTAGCCTTGTGAAAATTCTTTAGCAACTGGCCTCTCATCCCGGATGTGAAGCGTACCAGAATATGTTACCCCTGTGGAGCCAAGCACCTGAGAAAATTTACCCAACTAGTTACCAAAAATTGGGGGGAAGGAAAAATAAAGACTGGAAGCACTCTGTGAAGAAGGTGGATGTCCAGGGGGCAGAGAAAGTTCTTCTTGCTTTGCTGCCTTGAAAATCACTTTCTGAAAGCCAAGGTGGTACTTGAGAGAATATTACCAGGAAAGTACAACAGAGACAGAACTCAAATATTTAACTGTGATGTTTTACTTGATAAAAAGTACTTGAAATACTTTCTTTTTAATATTAATATCAATGAGAAATACTAACATTTAGTCCAAATGTGGTTTATATGGAAACCCAGAATTTTAGCACTTGTCACCATGGCTAATACATTGGCTAAAGTAATAGTGAGGACGGTTAAGCCTAACTGTGTCATGATAATGTCACAGCAAGTATCTATGCACTTTCTACAGTCATCTGTGCAAAAAACAAAGTTGAGAGAAAATGGAATGTAAAGATATTGTGCAAGTATAGAAAGGCGTGAGGCAGAGTGGGATGTGATCCGCTTTACTTAAACCTATGACAACAGGAAGAGGAGCAAACTGAAAAAGCAGAGGGAGGGGGAGAGTTAGAGGGAATGAAAGAGACTGTCAGGCAAAGATAAAGCTAGTCTTCCTCCCTGACGCACAGTGGTGGCCACTGAGAAGTTATTACTTGGTGGGGTCAGATGCTGTTTTTTAATGCCCCTCTTTCCCCAGAGATGGATCCGCACGCAAACTTGTATGCTATCTCTCTCTTTCACACACACACACAGAAAAAAGACATGCATCAATATAGTGTAGACAAACACATTGAACACACACAGTAAACATCTGTTGTCTACACACTGTACATAATTGCACACAAACACACTCACACAAACAGAAAGATGGACAAAAAAACCCTATTAATCTCCAAAAGCAATACAGGAAAATTTTTAATCAGCTCTAGCTGAGCTTCATATACATTTTAATCCAAATAGTCAAGTAAAGCAGGTAATTTATAGAAAAAAATGAAGTCAAAGTTCATATTCAGTACATGAAACGATGCATTTTCAGATCATGGAACCAGTGTTGTTACTGAAAAACAAATCTAAACACGAATCAATACCTCTACAATAGGTCCACTGCAAAATATTAAAGACACATAACCCAAAAATGTACTTTCCTCTGTATTTATTTCCTCCTCTGAAAACTCAAGTCATTCTATTTAAGTTTCAGTTGTTTTGAACACAGCTAGCTAGTAAGTATATTTGTCAGTCCTACAGCACATTGCTTTGCCCATGGCCTTTTCCTTTTTTTCCATTATATTTTAGTGTGATTCTTGCCCCAAGCTTGCCTTAGCTTTCTGGATCCACATTTCATATGATTAATTTTGATGTATTTTAAGTATTTCAAATACACAAATACAAGCATTGTCACGAACTACTTATAATGTTTATCTTCTCAAAAACATACAGTTCACAAAATACTCAAAAGTTAATACATATATGTTTAAATACATTTAATTGACTGCCCACCCCTCCACACACACACACACTGTCAAGACAAACCTCAATAAGGAGAAAACAACATCATCATTATGCTCATTCGAATTTTAAAATACTGAAAATTATAACCAGCCATGTTCAGAAAAGCCTAAAAAGCCTGCAGCTTTGTCAGAAGTACAGACAACTGTAGCTATGGACATGACACACTGTGACGTCTTGTTGCATTGGTTTAAACAGGCAACATTAGAAGTATTTTCAATTTTCAACACCAAGTTTTTATAAGTAAGTTAATATGATTCAGCTGTGATCAGATGTTCTTTCACAGCACAGAAACTTCTCACCGCTCATTGTTTATTTATAATTTTAACAGTCCAGCTACACTGATAGCACACTGGATTGATTTAAAAGTCGATGCTTGTGCTTTGCTCCTTTCCTCCGTCTCGGTTCCCTATCAGGCGACGCCCAGCCAAAGATTCTTTTTTTATTTAGTGTTGCCATGGCAACTGTGTGGGCATCTCTATCAAACAAGATAACAGGAGCAAAAATGAGAATGTGAAAGAGAAATGTGTGTGTGGCAGCAAGACAGGTGTGTGTTTCTGCTGTATGTGTCAGAGGGAAAAGTGTGTTTGAGCGAGGGGAAGGGCGCGACAGTCAAGCAGGAGGAAACAGAATGGACCCTCTGTGGTGGCTGTTGTAAGTGAAATGTGTGCGCAAAATCTGAAACATGACTCTCTCACTGGCTATACTTCCAAATGTCAAGCAAGTGTTACCTTCTGCATGACTTACAGTCACATCAAAACCATATCATACAACACCTATTGTGCTTTAAAACATGTTCAAATTTGTCAAAAAATGACGCAAAGAAGTTTAATAAAAACAAAAGGCTTTTAAGAGAAAGGGTGGTTGTAATATTAAAATTCTATTTACCAATTATGGATGTTTCAGCCCTGTGCCTCATCTTACAAAATAAAAAACAAACGGTAAGAAGCTGGATTGGCGATCCTTTATTTTTAAACTACAAATTGGTTTTTATTACAAAGTATTTTTCATTATTATTCTTCTTGAAGATGAAAAATGGATCAACTGATAAAAATTTAATTCCCTACTGCCTAATCCAACTGTATTACAAAAATCACTTCAAAAATTATAGCAATAGGTAAGACATAGTGGACATTTTTCAAAGTGCAGTTAAGGACCTGGAATAGGCCTGTGAGACTACTGAAGACTTGACAGGTGCAAGTTTTATAATCCAAAAGTGTAAAAGTCATACATACATGAATGCATCCTCTGGCTAGCTCTTGATGAGCTTAAGGAAAGAGCATTAATATAAAAGGTTATAAAAACAGTACCCTTGTATTCTGCATTTGTGTGTGTGTGTGTGTGTGTTTGATGTGTGCAGGGCAGCCGCAGGGAGAGCTTCATTCCCAGCCTGAATGATTTCCCTAATGGAAACCCAGCCCCTAATTCAGTGACAGAAGTCAATACAAGGTAGCTGCCCAGCAACACCACAGCCTTCAAGTGGCTATCGAGTTTCAGAGGAATAAGTACATTCCTTGTGCACACCCTAACATTAGTTGATGAGGGAGACATTTCTCTGCCTTGGAAAAAAAGTCTAACCTGTAACTCTGAACACAGGCTATAATCACTGTCTTCCACTTTTCTCTGCTATGTTTTATGGATTCAAATGTTATACAACCCTATGCTTTGAGACTCCTTAGGTTCAACACACCCATTGCAAGCCGTCCATCAGGTCAGAGGAGATAAGGTTCAGAGGTTACTGACTCCTGCTGGGGACTGTAAGCTTTGAAGTAACATCAGACAGCAGTCAAAGAGTGAGGAGAAAGGTCTTGGAATGGGATTGCAGTATAAAGCTCAGGCTTCACACTCTCCACAAGCATCTTGTGATGAGCAAGTGAGGGGTTTGCTTTACAGGGAAGCAAGTTTTTATTTTTTGCTTAAACCAGGCAAGAATGGTAAAAATGCTGTATAATTAACTAATACAGTAAGTAAGAGGTAGGTTTATCAGTGGTTAATTAAAAATGCTGTTTGAGAAACTGATTGAGAGTGACATTGCACTAAAAGTCCCATCCCTTCCCAATGGATAATATACCATTAATAATATTTGCACACATCTTAACCTCAGTTAATAGGGACTTATGACTCTATTTGACCTTGTCATGTCATTACTAAGGCACTATCATGGCACTTAGGACTAAATATAACTCATTTGGCCTTGAGCATTACACAGATTATTATTATTATTTTGTTGATGATGCTTATTGTTGTTTTATCCAAAGGGGAAATCACATTATCACAAATGATAAAAGCATTGTGGTTAAAGAGGGAACCTCATATTTCTAAGTAAATTGGCCAAAATTCCAAACTCTTCCTTCTATCAAGCACATGCATATTTGTGTCATACTGTTTTGTGCACAACTTTAATACCTGATGAAATAGTTCATTGGGCAAACAACATAAGTCTGAGTAGTCTAAATTTTCATTCCCCCAGACTGAGTGTAAATACACAGGTGTACTTCCTGGATATTACAGCATAAATAGTGTTTGTACATAGTTGTGTATTGGTTGACAAAGATTTGTCATTGAGTGCTCTAGGCTGAGCTGAAGTGAGCTGTGCTGCTTTGGCAGATTCATTGATTCATTTACTGTAAGCAGAGAGCTTCTGGTTGGCTCATTAGCCACACAATTTAATTTCAGCTCAGGGTGCTGCACAAATACTTTCTGAAAAACTTCAGTGGAATGATTTGACGCTTGAAGATCTGGCACATTTGTCTTAAATCTTAGTGCATTTCCATTTTTAAACTAAACAACTAAATTTATAGCTGTTTCTGTAACTGTTTTTTTTTTTATCATCTGCCTAAACCCACCCTCTGTTTGGCAGGCAATCACAGTCACATCACATATTTTATCCCATAGTTTGGATCCATATTTTTGTGGTATGTTTGTTTCCAGGGTTTAAGAAAGTATGAAGATGCACAGCATTGAGAGATGAAATCCCAACCGTCAAGTGAGTGAAATCAGTGAGCTGAGACTGAGAGACAGAAGAGGAGGAAGAGACTGAGAAAGAAGGATTGTTACAGTTAGGTGCAGTAACCACATTAAGCATCCAGAAAACAGAACAGTTTGTCCCAGTTTTGGAGGGAACAACAGAGTGTACCTCCAACTAAAACTTGTAACAAAACATCTTTGTGAGATTTTGTTCTTCTGCTGCATCTTTTCTAGGTCTGCTTTGAATTTGTTTCATAGAAACCTATTGAGGAAAAAAGGTTAATTATCTTTTCAATTAACCTAACTGATCTGTATAATCAGTTGTCCATGTGGTAAATGTTTCTGCTGTTTCAAAACAGTACACATACTCAGATTTTTTGAAGATAAAACATTGATAGGATGAAATGTAATTGCTAATTAAGATAATCTGCAAAATAATTTGGAAAATTAACAGCATTATTTGATGAATTAGTTCATTTTAAATCATTGTGCAGGATGCAGAAAGGAGGGTTATGGGGGATTGCACTGCTGTGTCATTATTCTTATGTCTCCAGCGGAGGCAAGCAGCCTCTCTGCTGCACCTGCACCCAAGGGAGAGGTATGTGCAAGATGCTGAGCGGGCGCAAGGTTTTTGAGGTGAAACAGACAGAGATTAGAGTTATTTTCTTCACCTCAGAGTTAAATTTACGGTTGTGTGTTGGTCAGCTGGTCCTGTCTGTAACAGCTGATTGCTGCTTGACTCTGTCCATGCTTCTCTGAGTGAAGTCATCGAACTTTACAATACACTTCACCTGATCTTCACCTCACAAAGGTAATTATTTAGACACTAAACAGAAAGACTGGCAACTGCCTTCAGTGAAGATGAAAACAGGAGTTTCAAAATAACTCTAGACTTACATACAGAGTGTTCGGGTGCTGCACTGCAGTTGAGTTTCACCCTTTTCAACATCGAGTAATTAATACTTGACTTTCTAAAGATAGGAATGAAGTTTCTGAAAATAAAAAAGGAATTTTTTAAAGCTCCCTCACATAAAACATTTTTGTCTTTGGCTAAAAAGACCTGAATTTCTATTCAGACTCAAACAGCCATTATTTATTAAGTGCTACATAACTTATGTGAGTTTTGATACTGAGTAACTCATGTGAGTCATTCACCTGAGCCATTTTAGTTACCAAAATGTTACTATATCTTTGGTGTAACATAGGTCCTGTATATGCAAAGACCAAAGTGGGACATGTACTGTAGCAGCTCAGACTCCACTGGTTCAACACCTTAACACATGAAAGTAGGACTAACATTAGAAGCTTATAGTAACAACTGCTTTGCAGCATCTGCAAGCTGCTAGAGGATGTAAATTTTGTACAATTCTTGTTTTAATAAACCATCTTTTATCTCCTTATCTCCTCTTGCAAAAAATACTATTTACCATGGTTAATTGGAAAAATGACTTTAACTTTAAAATTGGAACATTTTTTTCAGTGTGTTTCAAAACTATGACTCTAGGCTACAGTATCTCATCTAATCTCATCTGAAAGTCCTGAAAGTTTTGTAAAACTTAATGAATATCTTACAATTTCAAAATGAACACTTGTAATATTGCAGCACAAAGACTGAGGTATTACCAGAGAAACAATGGACCTTTTAGCTTTAATTAAATGAGTTCTAAAGACCTTGAGCTTTGGTTAATTTGTTAATTGCTCTCTTTAGGTTTTGACTGAACTTGAAATTAACCTCTTAAACTCTGAGGAGAGTTTGGATTTCCTGTTCAGGACAGAAAAAAATACTAAGACGTTTTACATCAGGGATTAAGTTTTTTCTCACATCCCATACGGGAGATGCTAATCAGTACCAGGGAAATAAATCAGAAGTGGTAAAGTTTGAACTGGGAGGTCTTGCAAACCACTTGACTACACTTTAAACCAAGGTTGTTCCATGCAGTGAGCCAGACAGCATTCTTGCTCCATTATTTTTCTCATACTAATATCAAAGGAAGTATTAGAGAAAGTATTCTCACAGGGGTGGCCTCAGCTGGCATTTACTCTAAGAGAAGACAAACAACTCTCAGAACAGCGCCTGCTCTTTCTCCTCTGCCGTTGACTCTCTTTTTCTCTGTACTTGTGTTTTCACCTTTGTTTTCCTCTCAGACCCTGTCATGCCACACATTTCTATTCCCACTGAGCTCTTTCTTCTGATTATTAGTATAACAGTAACAAAAACAGTGCTCCAAGCCTGCTTGGTTTCTAGCTATGATCCAGACCTTTATTTGACCTTTGAATAAAGAGCCTTGGCCTGCCTGAAGAGGCTGCTTTTGGGTCATGTTTACCCTCAACACATTTTTCACAACTCTGTAGAGCTTACAAACTGCATAAAAAGTGCAAAACAGGGTTCGATCAGTCAATGGAGATGCTCCTTTGCGATTGATTTATTGATTTAAGAGCTTGTATTGGCAGATAATATAAAGAAGGCCCTTAAAAGTAGGTGTAATGTTTCTTTGTAACTAGTTAAATGTATTAACATAAGAAATATTATAAAAAGAATTAAACGATTCTGCTGTTCTGCAAAGAATACAACCTATCTGACTGAAGTTACTCTCTTTGTTCTCTTATCCAGAAATAATGAAATTTACTTAACAAGTCACATTTATATCTAATTGACAACTGCAAATGCTGCTTTATGCAACTTGACAAACCCATGGCATTGCAATTGTCACTGAGTTTGTATTTCATCAC
>JAPZDY010000021.1:11259972-11285999 GCA_029783645.1 Ctenochaetus hawaiiensis
TTTTTCACATGCACACAATATTGCTGAAGTCGCACATGTTAATGGTTGTGTAGATTTTCCTAACTCGAAAGTTTTATGCTGGTTATTGAAATGTAAGCACTCATACATTCACGTCAAGATCTTTGTCATTGACCTCCAGAATTTTGCAATTTTTCACTTTCTCTCCTGATTTACCTGTTTTTTCTCCAATGTTCAATCTACAGAATATAAAATGAAATGAAGCCCGGGGTGCTACATAACTCAGGGCTACATCAACAAGTGGCAATTACAGGACAGAATTGGGGAGAGGACACTTATGGATCCATCCTTTTGGCAACAGCTTCATTAATCACAGCCTCAATCGATGGTTGCACAGGAAACGGACTGCCCAGCACTTCCCACTAATAAACAACACAATAGATTTTTACCTATTCTATATCTCACTTGTTGTGTCTTTGACTCAGTTTGCCTCGAAATGGGATTTTACTCTCTGTTGAACAACCAACTGTGAATGCAGTATTGTTTTAGAGGATATACAGGAGATTATAATCTGCACCGTGACCAAAAAAAGCCATTGGTCCAGGGTGGACAGCCAGGCTGGAGTACATGTGTGGCTTCGTGAAATGGCAGCTACTAGTGACATTTGTTGAAGATGCTTTTGATCAGGATATCATGCAAAGACTTAAAATGCAAATCGAATAACTTAATAATAATAAAAATAACTTAACCTGCTGTCAACAAATTTTACACTCATAATTACAGGGCCTGTGTTTCATAGTTTCAATTTCATAGCTCTTATAACAATGCAGTTGTATCATAACACTGATAATAGTACCTCTCTTCCTGCTGATTATATCTTATCCTTTGTTGGTGTTGTGGATTGTCTCACTTCCTTTCAACTCAGATAAATGTTATGGGTCCCAGAGCTGGCCAATGAGCCATGAAGCACGCCTGATTAATTGAAAAATCTAAAGAGATAAAGACCATACTGCTGCTAAACTGAGGAGCACGAAAGGTAATGAAGAGATACAGGCAGCAGTGCTGCAGAGCTTAGAGGTAAAGAAAGGTAGTCAAAGCCCTTTTATTACTGAGGGTAAAAGTCAGATGTGTTTATATGATTCATGACCGATATTAGACAACCAAATGTATACCTTTAGGTGAAATACATATTTATATCATACATATTTGCTCATATTTTTCTATGGATTAGTTGTACAACAAAGCAGAGCCCAGACAGTAGGTGAGGTGTTGCATAAAAGCAATTGGCGTCTTCATTGAGTGCATGACTTGAGTGATTTATATGCCCACCTATATGAACATACACAGAGCTGTGGGCAGTCAGTGCGGCTCAGTGCAAGTGAAAACTGCAAGAGACAATTCAGACTCAAGGTTAAGCGAGGCCCATTTCTTTAAGGTTAATATGTACACAGATTGTTGCTTATGGGTTAGTCAATGTCAATGTCAGACAAAACGCTGAACCTTTAGCAATGCAATATGCACTGTGCAACATAAAAGAAGATCATGATACTTCTACCTGCACTGACACTGAATCATGACATTATGCATCATGTGCTGTTTATGCTGTTGTTGTGCCGTTTATATGCAGTGTTGCTTCTCTCAAAAAATATGTACTTCACCTTGTAGCAGCATCTCTCTAACATGGATTTAAAGGCAGATAACATGTGGAAACCTTGGTGGTTTTACCTTGCTCTCACACCCACTCTCCTCCCCTCATCTCCCTGTGCTTTATCACCTCATTAGTGTACAGCCCTGGAGGATTCTTCAAGGTGTCGTAGGTGTAACACATCCAGATGGATGTTTAAAACACTGGCATTTTATTTGTTTCATGCCATTTATATTATCAATGCTCTGTTGCAGCGGTCCTGAAGTTAAGGCCATTAAAAAAAAGTCAAAAGGCTTCAAGCAAAGAGTGTCTCCCATGCCCAGTGTGACTGCTGAATTCCCTCTCAGGAGAATGTGCTCCTTCTACTTTTATTCAAACACAACAAAACACCAGGAGACCAGAGTTAAGAAGCTGTGTACAGAGCAGTGGTGTGACAGCAGGACCTGTCAGATGGCATCTTTATTATGTTACATGAGGAGTCCTGGAGGAGCGCACAAGCATCTGTTTCCTCTCTTTGCTGCCACTGCAGTCATATAGAAATCAACTATCTTCACCCGTCTGACAGGAGAGGACATGATTCAGAGAAACAATACAGTCCACAGAACATATGTATTGCAGTGGGGAAATAGAAGAAAAGTGCATTTAAGTGTATTGTTGGAGAGCTGTCATGTATGTGTTTGGATTTGATCCATAAGTGCATTAAATCAAGTACTCCAGTTAAGTGTTATTATTTTATGCACTACATTAACATATAAATACGATGCATTACATAGATTAAATGCCATGCATACCCACACAGGTGTTTTCAGTTATGTTGTGTGATTAGACCTAAAACATTTAGCATTGTGTGATGAAGCTGGGATTTTCTGTAAATGTGGTCACCATGTGCTGATTGTGGGGGAAAAGTTGCGATCACTACAAAACTAACTTGTGCACAGAACAATTAAAGAAATATCGAGCAGCGAGGCTCCATCATATATATAACATTCTGCAATGGACAGTCATATTCAATAAACATGTTTACTTTTGTTAACATACATTCTGCGGGAAATACTTTTTCTCAGAGTCTCTCTGAGGAGTCTCAAAATACAGGCTGGAAGTAGGAGAGGATATGGGCTCATAATGTTGCAAATTGAACGGAATAATATCTATACATGTGACTCATAAAGGGCACCTGCTCTTTAGTTCCTGCTGAGTGCCTTTAACCAGCAGTTGGTTGAAGATGATGGCTGAAAACAGAGCAGAGGCCCTGCGGGGGTCTGCATCTGGAGTTTGTGAACATGAAGGCCGAGAAGTGAGGCTTCAGGGCCCAATTTAGCAGCTGTTGGCGGGTAAGGAAGCTGCAGGTAAGAACACTGAAGAACAACCTGCTGTGAATCGCTCAGAAATGAAGAGTTTTGTTTTAAAACACCATTTATCCATAAATACATGGCTAGATTTTTGCATTACACAACATGAATAGAAGCTGCCTCACATATAACTGCAATTGAAAATAAGATAACATTAAAGTTACAGAATGTGATACACAAATCTCTTTAATCAACACAGCAACAAAAACAATTAAATACGGACTCATTTGAAGCATTATACTACTCTCCCTCCTAAATATTACAACCAAACTGGCTGGATTCAGAGACGCTTGCACTCGAGGAAAATTCATTTTGTACTTTCAAGAAACTGTCACAGTATCTGTTTGAAACTGTGTTTTGACTTGGAGGGGGAAAGAAAGTTATAGATTTTTCTCATATTTCGTTTATGGACAAATAAGTGACAACATCAAAACAAACAAATACATCTAGAAGCCTCCACTACCAGGCAGCTGCAGAATTGTTTTGATGTTTTGTGCAGTGAAAAAGAATGAAGCTGAACAATATGAATTTTGGTATTTCTGTTCTATGAAGTTCAACAAAAACAGATAAAAAGTCTTTCTGTTTTTGTTGGTTAAAGCTGGATATCTGTATGTTTTAGATTTACATTTTAAACATAATTTCAGACTGATGCTAATATTCAGTTAAACAAATGAGGGAGAGGAACGGGGTTTGGTGATTTGCTGAAGGCTACTAATCTTATGTTAAACCGCAAGTGTTAAGATGAGGAGACGAGAAATGGATGTGATCTTGTGTATTTAAAAAGATGATAAATGAATGATGACCCGATGCATAAGCAATTTCAATGACAATGGACATGCTGCCTAACTGCATAACGTATTTCTGTAATCAATTTTATAAAGAATACTAAACAATTTAAGCATAATGACTGCTCACAAGATGTTTAAAACCATACTGTTAGCCTACAAGAGATAAACATTAGTGTCTAATTTTTCTAGACACAAGTAACACTGAACTGACACGGATGCTTGCAATATTTAAATGTAACAGTATTTACATGTATGGAAAATGCAAAAAGGTCTACATGTGTAGAATGAAGTTCCCAGCCATCTATCAGCAATTGTAGCTACTCAAAAAAAACCCCCAAAATAATCAGTATGAATTCAGAAAAAAATGCTTTTAAAGTCCAATAATCCACCTCAAACCCCATGAGGTAAATTCACCCACTGCTCCAGCTCCCTTTTCTATTATTATAATGCTACTAGCTACTTCTAATGCTCCTGCTGTTGTTTACCAATCTTATTATCATCACCATGTTTACTGAATCCTGTTTATCATTACACTGTTTGAGTGGTCACTGGTGTTTTGCAGTGCTGTCTTGGGTATAATGTAACTAATCCTGGCTGGATTCATCCCTCATGAGAGCCATGTTACCTTGATTGTGAAGCCTTAGCAACTAAAAAGTTGCTCGGAGCGCCTGTTGCTAAGCTCCTTCTTCAAGCCTTGATATTGCTTTCTCAATAATAGGTTTATCTCAGCTGAGGTCAAACTGTTTTATTCAGCTTAGTGAATACAAAGTCAGAACTCCATTTATCATCAGAGGAGCAGTACATTTTGAAGATTTACATTTTAGCAATTTAGCCGGCACCCTTATCCACAGTGGCTGAAAATGAGTGAACCAATTGGGGTTTTCACTCTTTCTGAAGGATACGTGGACAGATTTCAGAGTCATTGGTTAGTAAAAGTGTCAAGTGCATCAAATTCTCAGTCACTGACTACATTCCAGTGCAGGAAGTCGGCTGATCTTTATTGTGCTTTGTATTTCATAACACAAGTCCAAACTAATGTTGAATTCTGGTTTAAAGCTCAACTCAAACTGTAAAATACTTCAATCCTTATACCAACCTGACATAATCCTGCAGCTGCCATTAATGCCAACACACTCCCTGCTTTAATATTTCTCAACTAAATGCCTAAAACTTGATCTTGATAGATGGCAAAAATACAAACACTTTGTATTCATTTCACTCTGACATCACAAACTCTCAAGGTTCAATTTCCATTAGACTTAAAGAATAGTTTAAATCTTGAATTTTAGCTCTGAGAAAATGCTAAGACATTTCTCTTTAACAACTCAAGTAGTGTTGTTGTGGGCAACTGGTTTATTTTTTAATCAGTCAATTACTTTACCAAGCTTCTCCTTCACCTTGACTCATGAGCCCTTTATCTATAAATAGGCTTATCTCCACTGGGGTCAAGCAGCGTTTCCTTTTGTTCTTGCGAGCAGCAGTTTGTTTTATAATTGGGTGTCTCTTCATTCTTTTTCCCTCTTAAATGAAAGCGACTTCATATCATGGAGTGTACACACTTGCAGCATCACACATTGGACCTTACAGCAGTTCTGATCGGCTCTCTCTTTTTTTTTAATCAAGCAGCCATCTGGAGGCTTCCTAATGGGCTTAATGAGCATCGTCTCACATTGCTCCTGCATTTGTGCACTAATGAGTGAATATATATGCAGGTGCACATGTATACAGATATATGCATGCAACCTCAGATGTATATTTGCTGTTTTTTGTGCCTGACTGTCATACTGTTGTTTAGCTCCATTATAAAAGTCCATACATTTTGAATAAATATCATTCCTTAATTGTAATTTACCACATAGATTAATTCCATGATTCAAGGTTCTAACCATATTTTTTTTCTATGCATACATTACACTAAATTGTATGATAATGGCATCTTCGCTTGTTCCACTTATCCGTATTACTTATTATAAGTACTCTGCAGCATTATCCAGCCCATATGACTTGACTCATGTGTCATGTGTCCTACATACAGGCTTCTGTCCTACAGAAGCTGTCCTCAGTGAAGAGGACATACCTGTTTCACCCTCACTACTCAGAGGGTCTGAAGTGGAGCCCAGAAATAATCGTCTCAGTGGCCTTTTGTGCACTCAGCAAGGCAAGATGGGGAGTTCATTTGCCGTGAAAATTTATATCTCCCTTTTCCTTGGCTCCTGGTGTTCTCCCTTCCCCACCACACACATAGCAGTATGGGTATTCTTCTTTCTGTGGGCAGCAGCCGCCATCCCTGACACACCACATGTTTTATTGCCCACTAAAGCATAATGCTCCGCTCCTTTTTGATATTGAAATATTTATTTATTTTCCTGCGCTGCCTGTGAGCCCCTATGAACGATTGGGTGCCTGGGGCCTGCTGCGACATGATCTCAGGGGATATAAATATATTGCCGACATTTGTTTCCCACCTCTAAGTGGATCGGACGACACTGCAGACAAATACTCATCTTCCAAAGTAGAAGAGCCTCGACAGCAAAACAAGTATGTCCTCCGCTCCATAATCCTTATTGCATCCAGCCCTCTGGTGGGGGTAAGATGGAGAAATAGAAGACTGTTATTATTAGTCTCAGATTGTTTGGTGTTTGCTCAGTATTGGTGTAGTGGATTCTGCACATGAGCAAAACAAATGTAGCAACTCTAACATGTATCTAATGATGCTTGTTTTCAGTTAACATTCAAATATTTTACTGTGTCTAAGGCAATGCATGAAAAAATTAGGTGACTAAAATCTAAAAACCTTGCAAAGTAGATAAAAATTGAAATCATATTAAAAGATTTGTGCAAGTAAAATGCCATTTTGTTATCGTTTATTAATCATCTTGACAAAGAGTTTCTCCTTAGCTGTTTTCTGTTTAGGAAAGATTTGATTTTTCTCGTGCCATCCAGTATTCACCTCTAGCGAAAGAAATGTCATCTCTTATTAAAAATAGACCGGAGTACACTAACCAGAGACTGTGCCCTAAAAAAAAAGACTTTTGGACAAGCCTCCAGGGATTGTTGTTTAAAGACTTCCTTTCCTAAGAACAT
Organism: Ctenochaetus hawaiiensis; assembly: GCA_029783645.1. Taxonomy (NCBI): domain Eukaryota; kingdom Metazoa; phylum Chordata; class Actinopteri; order Acanthuriformes; family Acanthuridae; genus Ctenochaetus; species Ctenochaetus hawaiiensis. The sequence continues at coordinate 11,266,797 of JAPZDY010000021.1, forward strand.
TTTGGATCATCCGCCAAACCCCACTAACTCTTTATTAAGTTTCTCAGTGTTTGGAAATAAGGCATTTACAATTTTTACTCTATTAACTTTGAAAATCTATCATCCACACAAAAGAAAAGCTTTTGCTATTTGAGGGATAATCTCAACTAAAACTAACAAAGTGATTTAAATGCTCAAATTCCAAAAAGGTAAAACTACCAGACCTGTGAAACACAAAGTTTTTAGAACACAAAAGTACCATTAAGATCATAATCATAAGAGTCCTGTGCCTTACACTTAACCTAATGAACCACTATGTTATCTTAGATTTACTGGAACTATATTTGGTCTGTATCCTGAACACTATGTACCCACAGGGCCTCAGTGAGGAAATTACCATAAGCCCATTTTTGTGACAAAAAAGTGTTTTTTTCCTCTGGGTACCACTTGTGACAGTAATTTTCTTCTGAGTAGACCTTTAATTGTTGTCCCTGTGCATGGTTTCGTTTATCTTATTGTAAATGTAGCACTAAGCAAGGGACATACAGAAGAAATTCTAAATAAGAGCCTCAAAGCCTCATGGTTTGAACGGATATCATATTGAGAGTATAATATATCAAGTCTGATATTTATTTTGTACTGATTCACCCATTTAGCAAACCATGTTCATGTGCTTACAGAATTTGGTCTTGCAGGGAGTTTGATATTAAGGCTGATAAAGAGCAGTGTTGCTGAAAATGTCACTTTGGTTCATTAAATAGTCGACACTGGAGCCCTGCAGTGTGCAAGTCGTTAATTTTATTCATCACAAGGATTTGATTTGCTCAAACAAACTGATCGGTCCTGCCGTTTTGACAAAATATACAGTTAATACCTGTGACGGCACTATCCACCGTAAAATTATCATAAAGCAACACCACTACACAAAGAAATATGTTCTGCTCTTTCAAAAAAGTCAAGTCAAGTAAGTGTTAACACACATGGAGGTGTTTAAATAACAGACAGCATAAATAGAGTTTGCCCCACATTGTTATTTTGCTGCATCATAATTTTCCTTGTTGCCTTATTGATGTTATTCCAGTTTTTAGAGAGACTGATGAAAGAAACCCTGAATGAGAAAAAACCTTGTCTGGCTGACGTTAGCTAAACAGAGGCTATAACTTGAAAAAGGAGGGCAGGGCTTTGGCTGTCTGCTCCCTAGACCATTCCTTCACAAAATTTGAGATGTGGGTGTTGGTTTGAAGGACCGGAACCAAGCTTAGAAATTTATTTAATGCTAAAGTAATGGACTTTGGGCAGAGAAGGCCTGCTGAAGAGAAAAAGCACAGGAGAATAAGTGATTTTCAGTGGTAACAGCAAAATGATAAAAAAACCTAAAATGTAAAACTTATACCTTGGGTTACTGTGACTTCAAATAACAAGGTAGAAAAGTGTCAAAATTAAATGTGTTTAATTTGTAGTTCCATCAGCTGAAGAAAACTAAGGATGATTAAGATGCAACAGAAAGCATAAAATACTTGTAAGCTAGTTTTAGCTCAAGCCAGTACAATTTCTAATCCTACGATATGACTTAGAGAGAATAGTTGTAGTATGTAGAAGTACTCAGATCATGAAGAGGTTTAAATCTAAATCTATAGGACCTGTGTCTTTAAACAGTCCCTACTTATTGGCTACTTATACCACCCAAAGGGTTGGCTTTGGGTTGTTAAATAGCCCTGTAAGACTATTCGAAAAGTAGAGTAATCTATATTTTATCCACGATTCAAGGCCAGAGTCTCTTTATAAAATTGTAGGACTTTATTAGAAATTATGACTGACAAAATCTCATACCCAGTATTGATGTGGAACAGAAGTCTGGCAGTATCTCTCTCTCACTAACGTCATCTCCATATCTCTAACTTTCTTATTACTAACCCCCTTCTCCTCTCTTATTCACTCTTTGAAGCTGTAACAAAAGAGAAAAATTGAGAGTTATCACAGTTTTTGCATAACTAGCCCATCAGTCTCGTACAAAATCATGTTTATTCATTTTGCCCTCGGGGGAGAGGGGGTAAAAGGGAGATGATTAAATTCTAATTTGACCTCTATCATAATTTAGCTGAGCCCATTATGATGTCAATCATTTGAACTCAATACTGCAGTGAGGAGAGAACGACTGTGTAGCAAAGGGAAAGGGGATTATAGACAGTTTGGGGACCACACAGTCACTGTATCAAATTGGTTTTATCCAGCCACATGTAATTTTTTCCCCGGAGAGAACAGAGCTTGTTCGAATGTTCAGTGTGTGAAGTGAACATGGGGCATCAAAGGAATGATGGACTTGACTAAAGCTGGAGAAGGTTGCTTTTCAGTGTGTAAAATTTTGCTACATCTGGGGAAATGATTTGCTTATTACAAGGCTGAGTCATAGATGTGACGAGCTCCACATGATGGAAGGAAGAAAATGATTTGGTGTTCTCTAGCTCAGTGATATTTGTATGTGATCTGTGCCTTTGTTTGTTAAGGTTTATTTAGGCTGAAAATGTTCTGGTAAGGCTTTCAAACCCATTAGATACATTCGGTGCACTGTATATCATTAAATTTAGATGCAACACAAAGCAGATCACATATTGAGAGAATAGACACTGTGTTTTCTAAATAACTCCTGTGTATTATTTCATTTCCTGGATTTTGTCAAGGTGAAAACAGTAGCATGCAAAAAGGGAAACTATGCAAAACAACAAGCAGTGGCAGGCAGGACTGATGGTGTTTTTTTACAGGAGTGCTTCAGCAATTTATTAATGCACTTCCTTCAAGTTCAGGGACTAAAAAGAGATTAATGAGAAAAGTAGGTCAAAATTGATGCATTGGAGCTTGAGATGAGCTGAATTTTATCCCTGGTATGGATCTTTTCACAAAAATACTGGATCCAACTATTCCAATAGTACAACTCTTTGGTAGACCCTCTATGTATATTCTACATATTCATACCTAATGTCAGGCTCTCTCTAAGAGGATACTCAGGCTTTCTGTTGATATTTGCAGACCTCAAACCTTTAATGAGATCCTAAAGATTTATTCAGACCAAGTCAGACATTGCAGTTACTTGTGCTGTGGTGTATAAGTTTTGTTATATGGCCATTTGCGAATGCATGCACTCATCCATTTAATCTCTCATTGGTCAGTTCTACTCATTATGAACAGTCAGTGACTGACCACTGCATTATGATGCTGCTTTTCTCTAGAAGCTTTGTTTAAATCTTTCTGTCTTAGGACTGCACATCTTTTTTCTTTTTGTGGCATCCACTGTGGCCCTCTGGAACCCAAATGCACGACCAACATCAAAATAAATGGGAGAAGCTCAATCTTCATTACAGCATCTGATTTGGTCTGAATACAGCAGAATGACACCCTCAGGGCTATTTTCAAAGACTTGAAAGAGCTCAGTTCACAGTGACATTGGATATTACAGAAAATATGTTCCGTCTCACACACTACTACTAGACTTTAGAGATACACTCTCCATGCACGCGCTCGCCCACTCACATTTGTATATGCTGCATGCCAGTTAGGATGTGCTTACTGAATATGTGCGTAGCAACACTGTTACCTACCACCCATTTTCTTTCTGCAGCTTTGCCACCTAAGCTGCATTTCTCTGAGGATGGGATCACCACTCCAGGAAGTGTGTCCATGCATTCCCTCTTTTTTGAGTACTTCAGCGTGAACCAAGCCCAGAGTGGTATTTAGCAGCCACCGGTCTGTGCTACCTTTTGGCAAGTTGCTACACTCTCCCTACAGCAGGGGTGGGACCACTTCAGCAGCCACAACTGGTTGCTTCAATATACTCAAAGTCAGAGCTGATCATTGAGCTCTCCCTGGGAAATGGAGCTGATGATCCAATGCTGTTACTTGCTGTTGATATGATGCTTACACTACCTGATGCAGTAGAAGAAGGCAGCATTTTTTTCAGTCTTTGAGACATCTGCCATCCACTGTTTGCTGTAACTATCCCATACATGATGCCCACGGCAGCAGAGCAAGCAGGGCTCTCCCTGCACTTTTTATTCCCCATTTCCCAAGAAGGTGTGAGGTATGCAGTAAGTCTAAATGCATTTGAATGTAGAAAGGTTAATCAACCACTCCACCTACCTCTCGATGAGTGACTTTTGGTGGGACTGAGCCTCCAATTGCTCTGGTGCTATCGCTTTGGTTATAAAAAAGAAGGAAGGCAGCTGCCACTAACCTTTGGCCCAGTCAGGATCAATAGGGTTTGTCTGATAATTTGCTGTCGCAGGGTGGACGTTCATCAAGCTCATAACCCTACAATGACCTGTGTGAAATAAAATAAAGGTTAGAATATTGTAACCCTAGTTCTATAAGCACAGGTAAAGCCCTCCACCTTTGGACCCTGCCGCTTCTTCACTGCTTATTGAAGGGGTTGTCAGATGGCAGTGAGCAGTGTCAGTGCCTTTTATACTGCGATGGACGTCACGTATTTAGCTGATTTGCCTGCTGTGCATATGCAAAATTTAACCTTCAGAGGCAACTTGGGCTTGATTAATTTTGTTTGAAGCTAATTCAACAGTCATTATTTTGTTTTAATAAAAACTCAACTCAGAGGTAATTTTCAGAATTAATACATTTCATTTTTAAAACTGTTTTTATGTAGTGAGTAAAATCTATGCTGATGTAAAGAGTAGTTTAAAGGGCAAAGAGTAAAGGCAAACGTGAGCGTGAAGAGGGAAGGCTAAATAACACTAACATCTCTTCTTATACTGAAATACTATTATACAGCCCCATAAACTAAACCCTCCAGCATAACCAGAAGGTTAAATTACATCTCTCCATAAACAATTGCAGCAAAAACTTCATAATTCTCATGATGGTGGGACTTAATCCAGGACTGTTGTGTTACAGCAGTAGATTTAGCTATGTCTACCTTACAAACTGGCAACTAAGTGTATATGTTGTTCATCCAGCATGTGCACTATCGATCCTATTTAGTCTCTGTCCATCACACCTCTGCTGACCCGTACAGAACAGCAGGTCCCCTTTGATGCTGCTTAATGATGGCTGAGGATCCTCGGAGTGGTTATGTCTCACTGCCTGGGAAATCTCTCTCTGTGTTTTCAGTGCTTACTGTGTCGTAGAATTGGCTGCTGTTGGTCTTTGTTGTGGGCGTTATGATAATGTTGAACACTGTATTTGATTGTGCACACACTACACAGTATATGCTGTGTGTGCTTGGCCCAGCTGCACATATTTTTCTTTTCATCTGAAGCTTAGAAAGGCTAGTGGACCACAGGGATCCACTCAGAGGGTGAATTCAGACTTCTGAAGGAAAGGGAGGTCTTCTTCTTCCTCTTCTGGACTTACGAGAGCATGCAAAAGGGATAATGCCTTAATGGATAAAGATCTTGTTCCTCCTTTTGAATGACAGAGATAATTAAAAATTGATGTCATAAGCGATATAAACCCTCAAGAAATGCTTTGATATTTAGCTTTCTTTCTCTTTTTCCTACTACCATTGCTTTTTTTTGTAATTTTTTCACATCAGTCAGTTGTTCATGCAAAGCTGCATAAGTGATTTGTTTGCATTCTAAGTTACTGTGTGTTAATAAAATACAGTTATGGTAATGTGTGGTTGTGCTTTTTGGTCTCACATGGTTTTCCCGTTGCACCAGTAAAGCTGTTGCTCAAACAGAAATTTATTCAGTATAGAAAAGACATCAGAACAAAAAACCTGGCAATGAAGTCCAATTAGCAGCTCTCAAAACTGGGTCAAAACCTTTGTGTTTGGGTGCCAGGTTAACTACAGGTTTGAGCATAGTGGGAGAACAGACATCGTATTTTGCATAGGCATTTACAAATATATATATTTTACAAATGAAACAGCTGAGCGCATCATTTTTTCCCCCAATTCACTCTGCAGTTAGAGCAATAAATTATGCCATGCAGTGGTGAGAAGGTAAAGTCTGCATTCTGCCAAATAGATGTATACACACACTTGTGTGGACACCATGGCCACCATGTAGTACAACATAGTTCTGATTATATTACTTTACAGAATGTGTTTTGATCATGTGTTTCACACATGATCAGGAAATTAGAGTCTGCAGGGTTGGTGTGCAATGGTTGGAAAAGTCTAAGAGGTCAATGAGAGTTAAATGTTTGTTTATTCAGTTATTTGATTTTAATAACATACAGTTAAAACAATCTGTATCAACCAGCAACATCCAAAGCTTTTGGAAAAGTTATTGTTAACATACAATGAAAAAAGGTTGTGCTGGTCAGATAGATAAACATTCAGCTTGTTTACTAAGACCTCCACACCATAAATATGGTCCCCATTTGGTTTCAGGGCTCTTTCCTGACAAATGTCTCTCTTTCTCTGAAAAATGTTTCTAGTACTATATTTTATTAGACTTTTGTCAGTTGTAGCTCCAGGTGGTTTAAGTTCAATCACCTCCCTGAACTGTGAATCTTTTTGAGAATTAGCCATATTTCACTTGCAGCCCCTTTTACCACTGTGCCTGCCAGACAGTGGTAGAAGAAGTATTCAGATATATTTGACTTGAGTTAAAGTGGTCATAGTACAGAGTAAAATACTCAGCTATAAGCAAAAGTCCTGCATTCAAGATCTTTCTTGAGTTAAAGTCTAAGCACCAAAAGTGAAAGTACTTACTATGCAGCCTTTATTAGTATCATAATTGTTGTTGATGATCTTATTTTCTGCCTCTCCTGACCTCAGCACTGGTGTTTATTCCAGTGCCAATCTTTGACAGCTTTCTTTGATAGACCTAAGAAGTCTCCTCCTCATGACTGTCCATAAACCCTTTGGTAATTGTGTAAAACCCAACACTCCCTGGTGCTTCAAGCAGTCAGCTATCCACACGGCCAACAGAACGAACCATCAGCTACACCAGCAGCAGTCACAGGTTTCTTCAGGACACTCTGTAAATCATGGAGAGTTTAGTCAGAGCAGCTGGAAAACTTAAGAGACAAAACCAGACAAGACTTTGTCCTTAAAATGGGTTTCACCAGAACCAGTGATGTAATGCTGTAAAGCATTGTGAACAGAGACACACTGACACCACTCAGGCTACTACAAGTCCATAGTCTGTCTCATTGATTTTAAAGCCTTTTTTAGGTTATGTTGTTATATAATGCAGCTTTGTGGCATGTTTAATGTAAAATCAAACATTTCGATTTGTAATTTGTAGCTACATGTCTTGATATTTTCCATGGCAAACCTTGTCTCCACCTCTTGCAGAGAAAAAAATATAGTTTGACCTTTTCTTAAAATACTGCACATAATTGTTAGAGATGACAGATCCACATGGTATCCAAGCTTGGTGGTCCAGAAGCTGTTTGTGAAGTTGTCATCCGTAGGTTAGAGAAAAACCTAATGGCTGATGAGCACTCATTGATCCCTGAGCTGTCCAGCGGCCACATCCCTCAGGCTCCTCTGACCTCCCCCAGTCTATTCTTCATTCCCCTCCTCCATGCACAGTGCATCCTCACGTTCAGCAAGGTTTCATTGATCTGCGTCCTTCAAGGGCACAGTGGTCGTGTGGTTTTCAGGAATCCTGCAATATGGACTTTTAAATGGGTGAGCAGTTTAAGATGATTGCTGCAGACCACTTATAGAGCCAGCAGGGGAGGAGGCGATGAGGAGGCCACAGTGTAGTACAGCTCAAAGACTGAGGGCTTACTCATATCTCCACTTTACTACACTGTTATTCCAATTTCTAGATAGATTCTTTAATCATGAGAGAAGATCTCTTATATTGCTGATAGCCTGGGTTTAAGGACAAAACACACACACAAAAGAATTATGAAAAAGAAGCAATTTCCCCACATGCAGACTGTTTGTCCTGCTTTTGTAAAGTAATTTTAATAGTATCATGTGCATATGTACCAAATATGAATATCTGCATCCATCACCCTACTGATGGTTGTATGTGATTGGAGAAAACAGTTATCTCTAAACTAGCTGTTTGTGAAAGATTTTCATTGTTTTTATGAGACTTGTGTTTTGCTTTCCACTGAGGTTAAATTCATTGTTTCTGAGAATAATGTTACCCTGCTGGTTTTTAAACACCAGCACACTGATGATTGAACACAGGAACTCCTCACTGTATTGTGATTCTTCTGAAAAGTTAGTGTCCAGGTTTTAAACAGCTGATAAGATTTTTTTGGTTTCATGCTGCCTGTATTTTGATCTTCAAATTGAAACTTGTCTCACACACACACCAGGACTGTTGGACGAGATCATTTGATGTTGTCAGTTGTCAAAAATCATATAGTTTGTTAAATGTTAATATTCTAGCGGGCCATCTTCATTCCCAGTAACTGCCAGTTGTCTCCATGCTTAAGGTTTGCAACTGATGCAACAGATGGAGAAAAAAACTGAACAGTGACAAAAAATGAATACTACTACAGCTGCATATAAACAGTGCCGGGGCTGGTTGCTGTCCATGTTTATTATAATACAAAAACATGTGACAGCCTGCATCTTTGAGGGATTTGCAGAGTTGTTCACCTCAAGAGCTCCGGTATTACTGATCTGTCATTCACCTTTTTCTGCTGCTTACTGACTTCCATGACAGATAAAAAAAAAAAAAAAAATCTGTGGACACATTTTTCTTTGTTTGCTTCATCTAGTCTTAAATCTTTTTCACTTTCACCAGGTCCCAACCCGGTAGAGGTTACAAAGATAAGAGGAGGCTAAGAGCATTACAATCAATAAACAGTCTGTGCACGCTTTAACAGTCCTGAGGTAAGCTCTGATCATCCACAATCAGAGAATACACCCTCTACCAGTGTGCAGGGTGTTTCATGAAAACATATTTTCAAACAGTTTGTTCCACAAGCTTGTTAATGTTAACACTTTCTCCTGCTGCAGTCAATGGAGGAAATGTATGGCACTATTGGCTGATATGCAGTATTAGATGAAAGCCTTGTGACAGTCAAAATAGCTGTTATTCTGACTGGCAGATCATGTGTGCATAGCAAATGCCACATAGGAGTGAGTGTGCATCTCACTGGATTATCATGATGTTTTCTATAGAAAATGTGAAATTTGTGGAGTCAGTAATGTATTTGCTCTGTACCGCCCTCTCTCCTCTCAAATATGTCATCTCTCTTACTCATGCTTTTCATGTTATTTTGACATCTTGTAATTTTTCCGTCATGTTTCTCTGCTCTCTTCCTATCCATCTCATGTTATACATCTTCCTCTGAATTTAAACCACTATTATGTCTAAAACAACCATCAGGCGTGCAGGTGTGTAACGCTCTAATTAGATTACATTCCTTGTCTATTAAGATGAAGATGTATGTCTTTTAATTAATAAAGAGAATGCATTTAATCAATAGTTACTGGGGGGAAAATTTATGGCAGGTGGAGTTGGTAAAAAATCTTTGGGGCCAATGTTATTAACTTTGACAAGGCCTGTTGCTGCAGAGGGCTTGGATCCGGGCCCGGGGTGTAAAGCAATCACTCTGTGTGTTTGGACGGATGGAGACGTGCAATCTTTGCCAGCTGATGACAGGAGAGACACATAACACTCATGCCACCTTAAAACTCCAAAAGGATTCAAGCATGGGGGGGGGCATGCAGGTTTTCATTGAACACATGCAGATATGCACGCAATCATGCAGATGCACGCACACACACACACTTACATTACATGTCTGAGTGCTTGTTGCTTCTCTCTACAGCAGAAAGCTGTGATACTGCCAAGTGTGAGCTGTGTACTTGTCCCTGAAATGATCACAGGCAGCCAGAATCTCCCTGAAGAAACAACTTGGTAAAAACCAAGGCGAACAAGTTCACTCATCATTGCCAATTCCCTATCCACTAACATGTGTGTGTATTTGTCTGAGCGGCAAAGCTTGCTTTTTTGATGTTTATTTTTTATTTCTTCCATACAATTATGTCTCGGCGTTCCCTAGGGCCTCCTTTACTTCTTCCTCCTCTACTTCTGTAAAGTTTTATTTGATTGATTTTGAGCAATTTCGTCTTGTAAATCCACCATCTCTATCATGCTTGGCTTACTACATTGATGTTCGCCCTCGCTGTCGACACTGTCTCAGCGAAGGGATGGATGAATGAAGGAGGAGTTGAAGGGACAGGGAAGAAAATAAAAAAAAAACTCTGATAGAGAAAGGAGGGAAGCCAGTCCTGTAAGAAGCTTAAGAGCCTCCTGGAAGCTGTCGTTTGGCTTGGGACCGAGTGCTTTTGTGGAATTGAGTTGCTCCTTTATCTGCTTTCGGCTTTGTGATTCCAGGCAAAAGTCTGACCACCGCTGCTCTGCTTGGTTGGCTGTGGCAGATACACACAACGTCCACACGTACACACAACCACAGGCTTAAGACCCTCACACACACGACTGACTCCATCTTTAGTTTCTCGGTTTGAAGTTTTTAGTTGCTGTTCGGAGACAACAACAACAACAACAACAACAACTGGAAGCATCACACAAAATAAATTTGTTCATTTCTCTGTGTTGGAGCTGATGTTTGCACATCTCAAACTGGTTTTCTTCAAATTTTTAAAATCTACGTTTTTCCACATGACTTACATTACTGTTGTGTTCACTGATGTTGGAGATCTAGTGCTTAACACTCGGTTATAGCACTAAGGACACACGTTCGGTTTACAGCAAAAAATCAACACACAAAAAAAGGCAACACAACAAATACAAGTTCAGGAATTTTAAAAGAAATTAAAAATAAAGTCTTTTTTCTGTTAGAAAGAAAAGTGGACATTTTCCTGAAAAAGATTTATTTTTTGAGATTAACAACAGATGAAGAGTATTTTATGATGAACAGTCACTTTTTAATGAAAAATTCTGTCCTAAAAATGAACAGATAATAACATTACCAGTTTCTGCAATGCTGACTCCAAACAAGGTGAGCAGGAAAAGAGACTCTGCTTGGTGTTTGGCTTTGAGTGACAACTGAAAAGCGACTTCCATCATTTTGTCATCAAAAACAGAACAGTGGCCACTGCGCTTTTGTTTTTCTCAGTACACACACTGTGAGTCGACCCATCAGGTACAAAAGACTGTTATTTTCTATTACAAGTCCTGCGAACATTTGTGTTAAATTAAGACATGACAAAGCAAAGATGCCCAGGTGCAAGTTCAAAGCTCTGCTTCTGCTTTAGATCCTTACTGATAAAACCAGATCCAGTTTTTATGGTGTCAGCCTCTGTTTATATAGTTTTTCCCGGATAAATGTCAACTCATGACCTTTTTTGAAGTAATTTACTCCCCACAGAAGGCAGATGCAGCGCCTGCCTTTGTGCCTTGTGCTGTTGTGTTCACCGATGAGAGGTGGTCTTTTACTGCTATAATCCTCTACATTTCCCACTTTACCAGAACATGCAGGGATTCATGTGATCCGCACACACAAATACACACGAAAATACACACCTACACACACATAAACACATACATAAAAAAAAAAAACTTGCCTAGGTCACTTTTGAGGAAATTACTTGGGTCACATTTATTTTCAAGGGAATAACCTTAACCACAACCCTAACCACTGTTTACCTTATTCTACCCCTGGATTCAAATTTTATGTCCAGGTCTTGTTCTGATTATGATAAAGCCTCCAGAGCTAAGAAGAGCCATTTTACACAATGCTCATAATTCCACTAGGCGTGTCAATATATGCTCAGAAGATGCTTGCTGTGCCTAGACTTTTTTTAAGAAGATACACCAAGCTACACAGAGCAAACTGCAAAGAGAACCCAATCATTCAAAATAACAAACCCCACGAACCCAAAGACTTCTGTAAAAAAAAGAAAAAAAAATCAACTCCCTAGCCTACTTTCTGGCCTTATGATGAACAGATAAAAATACAATAATAACACATCAACAAATACTGTGCAATTCACTAATCCAAATGCTCTGAAATGCTCCCAGCAGGCTTTGATATAAAAAAAAACTTTGTCGAAGAAGCAATGATTCAGTGGTGTTTCGGGTGGAATCTCAGGGTTTTTGTACTACCAACCTCTGCTTACACTTTCACCACTCACCTAGGAATCCAGTGTTTGAAACTGAGGCTGTATCCTTATTTGCGCCAGCTATCCTCAATAAATTTGACTTGATTTTGAAATGTGTCCCTGACAGAAGGTTTAATCTTACCCCCTCTGTAGACATTCAAATCATGCAGTTACTCATGGAAAGATTTTTTGATGTAAATAAACACTGTTTTTCTGAAGCTCTGCCCTATTTTAAGTTACTAATAACTACACTCTTGTAGAACTGTTTCTAAACTGCTTTTTATTTGTGCTGAAAGGTTGAAAGACCTGCTCAAGAGCAACTCAACGGTGGTTGTGTAGTTAATGCTCATTTTCAACATGTAAATGCCAAACCAACTGTTCAAATTCACTTATTAATTTCCCACAGTGAACAACAATTAACTTGACCATCCCTGCCTCTTAAATCTAGTGAGATATTATATGATAGATGTTCAGTTTCAATATTAAAAACAAAGATATGAATGTTCAGTGATTGAGGCAACATTTGGTCAATGTAGGCACCAGACAGAATGCAACAATCTGAATAATCTGCAGGAAAAAAACAGACAGCCATTTGAATGAGGTGTGAATAAGGAGAACTACAGTAGTCTGAGCCTGGGCACACACTCAAAACACACTTTTCAAATCCCATCTAATTTTGAAAGCAGTGGTAAGCCTGCCTCTCTAGGCTACCACATGGCATTGTAGTACAGCATATCCTCCATGTGCTCCTGGAGAAGCATGGCGGGAGGCCCAGCGGAGGGTTACATGGTTGGTTTGGCTCTCGATGTTGCCACCTGTTTAGGCAGCCAACAGTTCAGTCAGATGATGTTCTGAGTGAGCTGAGCGCAGGGAACGAGCAGCATTTGACCGAAGCACCCTTCACGCTGAAAATCACATCACAGGTGAGAGGTACTCAGAAACACTCACTTGTGTAGACACTTATGGAGGTGCTTGTACAGTAAAGCACGATTGCCTCTTTACCAATAGAAACACAGTTCTTGTCTAATTGATGGAAAGAAGCCCTCTATGTTTATTAATCACATGTTTTTCTATGCATTTTAATATGTTGCTCTGGAATTGTAAATGCTCCGAGTCTGACGCACTTATTTAGGAGGATGGTGAACACACATCTGTGTGCTTTTTTCGCCTGTTGGCCCTGGAAAGTTTATAAATGCTAACCTAGGCTGCTATTTAACCAATCACTCATGAACTTGCAGCAGTTTTGAAAAAGGTGGTGCAACCTTAGGGATATCACATGCCAAGATGCTTATATAGATGTTAGCGAGCATTCATTAATATAGATGATCTCAGGTGTGAAAACAAAGGTGTGAAACAAAAGAGATTACAAATTTTTATTCACATTAATCAGGAAATTAACTATCATTAAAAAAAACACCTTTAAAAGAATATCTACAAGTAGATCACTGGTCATCAACATCAAAGGGTGTAAGAGTGAGGAAAATGAAACCAGTGGTACTCCCTTTTTTTTTTTTCAAAATTGTTAATATTTCACCTCTCCTTGAGAATTTTACCTTCTCCATTCCAATAAATCTTAACGTTAATGTTGTCTGTTCAATGTCTGGATGTTTTACAGAAAATAGTGCTGCAATCCTTTGCTATTCTTTTCATACAGCAGCCTAGTTCACATGTAATTTCCCAGTGTACTGCATGGAAAGGTGAACTTGCATGAAATTTGTGACATTAATAACTTGCCCTTTTGCTGTTGGACATGCCAGTAATTAAGATTCCATTGTGTAAAGGACATATTAGTGTCTTTAGGTGGTAGTCTATATTGGTTTTGTGTTATTTCAGAGCCGGCTCGTCTGGTCAAACATCTGTTCATAAAACGACATGCAATCCTCAGGCTGTGTGATATGCACATAAGAATTTCTCTCTGTTTGAACAAACCGCGCATATTATAATGTTCAACCGATCTCAGAACCAAAGACAAAGCTGGCAATCTAAATTTGGATGGTGATGGCACTACTGAGTGTGACCAAGTGTGTGAAAGTTCTGTGGCTTTACAGATTTTTGTGTTCGTGCCTCAGATAGTCAGGAGAGAGATTGTCCTGTCTTTTTGTCAAATGACCTTCAGCTGATTGGAAACTTTATCTGTTTGTTCAAAAATGCATAAACCCCTTTTCAAATACAGCCTCCAAAGAAAAAAAATGGAAATGCACTATTTAAAACATTTTTAAACATTTCAAAGAAGCATTGGCACAAACTGACAACATATAAAACTCAAGGAATGTATATTGTAGGAGGGGATGACTATTTTGAGCATCCTATATTCAGCTGCTGGCCTTGTTGTTCATATAATTTCTGTCCTTCCGCTCCTGTCACTGTTACTCACTCTCTTTTTAGGGATTCCAAAGGTTGCAGCTTTTACAAGCATTACAAATGGCTGAATGACTCTGACATTGAAATATGCTGCATCCGTCCTTATCTAAACCTGTTCCTTCATGACCTTCTCATTGACTGTGGCCAATCTCCTCACCTTACTCACAGAGGGCAATCAGAATCTAAATTTATAGCCTCTTGGCTCCACCTCTGCCTCTGACCCCATTAAAAGCAGAGGGTCAATGGTCAAGATGTCATCGAATGTCCTGCTGCTATGAGGGCAAATGACATCAATAAGAGGGGACTCCCCAAACGCCTCTTTTCCCTTTAGCTGATTAAAAAATGACACAATACCTTTTCATCATGTGCAGCTCTTCCAGGAGAGAAGGATTTGATTACAAGCTGTTTAATATTGTTCAGTTAATGTAATGTGAAAAGGGGAAATCAGCTGGAGGAAGATAAATGGAAAACCTTCCATCTCAAATGAGTTAAATACCGTTTGAAAAAAGAAGCATCGGCTTTTAAGCTGACTGCTGTAATGAAAGCGAAACTTGAGCGAAGCTTATTTGTTTTCTCAAGGCCTCTCTCCCTTAAACAAAAAGATGCACTGGGCATGGTGAGAGCATTTAGATATAAACACAATGAAGCAATGGGCTATAAAAGGCCATCATAAAATAAGATCATCTGCCATCTGAAGAATAATGTTGGAGTTTGGCTTGTGTTATGTACTGCTGCCACAGGAGGAAAAAAATTCTGCTTAGCAAAAAAGTAATTCACAATATATATTGACATAAATCAATTTATCTATCACTCTCTTTGATTGGCAACATCATCTTATCAAAACATCAAAATTTTCCACCTTTAACACACCTTGTAGCTTTTCTCTTTGAGAAATAGCACAACACACAAGAAGTTATAGATTTCTCATTTTTTACCGGACAAGGAGATGCAGGATTTAGAGTGCGCAGTGATTTCCACCAAGAAATGAGCCCTCTGACAAAACATCAAAATTTATTTACTTAAAAGAAATGAAAATATTTTTTTTACCACCAAGTAATCATGTCTGAACTGAGCAGTGCAATCAACACAGCAACAAAGAATGGGAAATAAAAACACTTTAAATGGGCATTTTTGCAGAAATCTTCACATGGTTTCATACAATGGCTGACTGGTTCATTCAAGCCAGATTTAACTCCTCAAAAGTGTTACAGGGTTTAATTATTCTGTGACATTCAGCCTCTTAGGTGCAAATAAGATTAAAATGTCCAAAATGGGGAGAGGAGATGATGGGGGTGCAGAGATAATTTCAGACGTTTTTGCTCTCAGTCATCAGTAGAGGGCACTGTGAGCTTTTTGGTCAGTCCGCCCCACCCTCACTGCCTCACCCCTCTGCAGTCCTGCAAGTGGACCAGCCCGCTGCCTGGCCTGCTGTCTGTTGGTGGAGGAGATTTAAACAAAGAGGGTTAATATCAATCAGTGTGTGTGTAAACACACTCATAACTCACTTGAGTAATGAAGCGGCAGTGAGTCAGCCTTTTTCCTGTACAGGGATAATGGCGTGTGTGTGATTGTGTGTGATTGTGTGTGATTGTGTGTGCATATGTGTGTGCGTGTGTGTGTGTGAGGGAGGAGGAATGTGAGAGACGAGGGTAGCCTACGATAAGAGTGGAGGCATGCTGTGTGCTGTACAAAGAAAGAAAGAGGAGATTGGCAAATGACCCCGCACAGATTTGTAAGCAGAGAGTTGCAGGATCTGTTCAGTACTTACACAACCCCTCTATAAATAAACATACAGTGTATAAAGCTTCACAAAAAGCAGTGATACTTTGCCTCATTAGGAGTCAAATGCTGTCTTTCTTATTTTGTGGATCTTGAAGTGAAAAGCTTGAAATTTTAAATCAAAGTCAAGCTCAAACGTTTGGCTCAGGAAACGTATTTTCTCATCAGTGATCTCATCAAGAGTTCATCACAACATTTTAGAGGACAGAGTGTAATAATTAAATACACAGGCACTGGATAAACACCATTCATTATAATCTAATTTTCATAACACAAAATAAAGAAAGTACAATTAAAAGAATAAATAAAGTGTCTCGCTTGCATGAAAAATACAAATTTATTCTTTCAGCAGTGCTGCCTCATTTAAATTAGAGAAGCTGACGTGGCCAGCCATCAGCATCAAGCATTGTGATTGGCTTAAACTTAATTAATCCCTTCTTGCTTGACCTGTGCAAGTGTAACCAGGCAGAAACCACATATTTTTAACTGAGGGGAGTGCGAGCATCATTGGACATAATCGTCACATACAGCTAGAAATTATTAATGTCATGGGCAACATCAGGTACTGCCACAAAGAGTCGAGAGATCATTACCATGGTGATGCTTATCACTTTGTAACACAGTCTAAGCAAGGGACACTCATGGAAAATGGAGAGGAAAAATTATGAAAAGAAAGAAAATATCATCATTTATATGACTCACTAATGAGTGAGACCACAGCCACCGAGCCAGAATTGGCGGGGTGGAAAAGAGTGAGTGATCACTGCACTTAATCATTTCTCTGTCTTTCTACTTACTGTCACTTAGGTATAAATGTGGAACAAATTATCTGTTTTTTCAAAGAGGACTGTCAGGACTTTGGAGCTACCAAGAATGTATGAAGTGAGCCACAGTTTTTTAAATTAATTCCATAAATACCTTTCCAACTAAATCACCTGCTTCTGCAAAACATTTTGAAGTTCATTTATTTCACTCTGAGCCGTGCCATACATGAAAATAAAACCATTAAAACTTAATGATACAGGACCATTAGCAATAGCAGCCTGTGCAACAACGACACGCTGTACGCTCGTGTATAAGCCATTAGTCAATCTGATTCCAATTTGTTGTGTTTTATTTATGAGTTTGCTTGTGAAACACTACACTACCCACAACCTTTAGTGGGTTTTTTACCAGTTAGAGATACTGTTGTTGCCATAGAAACGTTTGAGTTGGCAGCCAGGACATAAAAAAGTAGCAGTAATCAGCGGCGTTAGCAACCTTCTCTGATGAGCGGCATCACTCCACCAGAGTTTTACTGCTGGACATAATGAAGAAAGCATAGATGAAGAAGATCAATAAATGTTTGAAATGAATAGTATCTTTTTCTTCTGCGTTTATAGTTTAATTCTGTAGCCAGAAACTAAGAGGGTAAGCATATTTCAGCTCTTCTGGGGATTCATGGGAGATTAATTCAACTCCTTGAAGACCTGATCCTTCGAAAGGAGTCAATTTTCCAGCTGAAGCAAATTTCCCACAGCATACATGTGTAATCCATCATCCAGCTTGTCACCAGAAAAGACCATCCCTCTGAACATTAGGCTCATCTTATTGAATTAGGTAAATGACATAAACATATTTGCCTATAAAACAATGTTATAAAGGGATCTCAAGTGGAATAAAGCAAATTGCTACAAGCATTAAGACAGCAATTTGAAATAAAAAAAATTGGGTGAAAGGAGGAGACGGATATCAGATTTACAGACAAAGACGGTGCTGTATTTTGTAATTCACTGTGTAATCACACAACTGATTAGGAAAATGCTCATTAGACACACGCATCCAGCACACACACAATCATCACATCTGACTCCTGGCTTGTGTGGGAAGGTGGATATGCTGGGCATCCTGTTCATCTCACTGTACATTCAATTACAATCGCACGCAAATTACATCAAGAATACCAGCCAGCACGAGCCGCCTGCCGCCTGCCGCCTCCGCATGAGAACACACTGCTCCTTCTCCTCATGCCCCCATCTCGCTCTCATTCTTTAGCTACTGCAGCTCTTGCATACAGACGCATGCACACATGCACATTTACCCAGATGA
Source organism: Ctenochaetus hawaiiensis (assembly GCA_029783645.1). Lineage (NCBI taxonomy): Eukaryota > Metazoa > Chordata > Actinopteri > Acanthuriformes > Acanthuridae > Ctenochaetus > Ctenochaetus hawaiiensis. The sequence continues at coordinate 11,285,008 of JAPZDY010000021.1, forward strand.
ATGCATGTACATTCACACACTCCAAACACCCACTCTGCTCAAATGTAAGTGTACTCATCAAACACAAACACACTCAAACACACACACACACACACACACACACGTATTCTCCCGACACACAATGAGGTTGTACTCAGCGTGTGTTCCCTCCACCGTTGTTGCTCTTTCTGTCTCTCTCCAGGGTGACACATGATAGCAACTGATGTAGCTAGCAATTTATATTGCTGAAGGAGGCGTATGAAAAATACAGATGATATCCCGCAAAGGGGGTTTCATGAGTGTAGGAGGTCCTGAGAGCTAAAGTGTCACTCAACCTAAGATGTTTACGGTCCACTTCAAACATAAGCTGTTTTTCTCGGCATTTTCCAGCATCCTGTTGTAAGGGCACAGCCAGTACTATACTGTACTGTATTTAAAGTTGAAGTTAACCATGCAGTGATTATACTGGGACTAAAAGGGAGCCTTTTCCTCTGTTGGCAAGCATTTTTTCCTCTGCGAACAAAAGCAACTGCATCTGTATCAGCTCCAGGGGCCCAGATCTGTTACTGAGATCTGACCTCCCTGTGGAGTGCAGGCAAGGGAAAAGAAAAGAATTTATATTTTGTACACTCGCAAAAGGAGGAGAAGAGAGAATGAGACTGTGTGATGGAATCTGATGTTCTCACACAGTAAAGGGCTAATTCAGGAATCCTTGATAGGGAAACCCCACAGAATTAACGTCAGAGACCGACAAGTGGTGTGATAAAACATCTGTCCTGTCTTAGTTGTGCAGATTTGATGTGTACATAAGCCCTCCGTGAATCCTAAAATATTACCAGATTTGAACAAGAAGTCCTCCAAATTAAAAGGGAAAACATGTTTTGAACTTTTTGATCTTTTTCTCTTTCAATATATGGATCACATTGACTGTTAACTAAAACATGTGTGTAACATTTTGTTGTGCTTTCCACCATCAAAATAACTGGGATTACATGTTCTTATTTACAATGTAT
>JAPZDY010000021.1:11301499-11331454 GCA_029783645.1 Ctenochaetus hawaiiensis
GGGGGTAGTGACATGCGGCAAAGGGTCGGAGCCGGAATCGAACTCGCGACCGCCGCGCGGAGGACTGAGCCTCGCGTCCATGGGCCGCGCACGCTAACCACTGAGCTAAACGGCGGCCCGTCAGTGTGGCTTTTGACACAACAGAATGCTGCATAGTCCAAAATCAAGTGGGTAATCAGTTTAGCATCTCTGACCCTTGTGTGGTTGAAGTCTTACTTACCTGAGATAGTCTGTGGGCTGGACCCCCACCGGTATTATCTAAGTAGAGTAATGCTTATAGAGATTTTTGAGGAGTTAGAAAATGTGTGATAAGCAGTTGTATCTTTCTCTGTGTTATCACTTGATCTATAATCATATGCCACGGCATACATTTTAAAGCAATGCACTAAAAAAATAAGGCCTCTACTCCAAACTGAGGGTTTCTATCTTTTCAATGAACCTTTCTTTCTTACAACTGAAACGAATATAGTCCAGATTCTGAAAATGTGTCAAAATATGCAAAAAAAAAAAAAAAATCCCTTTACAAAAAATGGTCTTTTGTTTTTAGTACACACACTCTGCACATAACCTAAACAATTCATAGCCTGTTTATATATATTTTAAAAAAAACTTATTACAAAAATTAATGAACATAACATAGTGTAAGTATGAGGCATAGGACAACTTTTTTATAACCATTTACATATTCATTGAAATTATCATTGCAGCAGCTTTTTTATAACCAGTAATGGTTAAATGAGTTATCAGTGAAGGTCAAGGGAGGCATAATCTGCTTCTGCCATACATTAACAAAGATTGCTGTGCAGATGTCACAGTGTTAAAGAAATCATGCACTCCTCAGGTAGAGACCGTTTTCTTTGACTGTAAATTGTTTTATTCCCCTCAGGAGTTCTGCTCATTCATTCTGGCTGTGTTTACACCTCAGCACAGGCCTCTGTTAGTGAGGCCTTACAATGCCTGGCTGACCAGATAACTAAAATGGAATATTATCATCCAGACACCCTACCAGTTGTTTTTGGGGACTTTAAAAGGCAAACTTCAGCCAGGAGCTACCAAAACACAGACAACATATTACGTGTTCTACCATTGTATCAAAATTAAAAAAAAAAAAAAAAAAAAAATCACACTGGGCCATTAAAACACCATATTAAAAGACATGTTTTGCTCTGTAGGCGATGAACCTTTGGGGCTCTCATTCATCTTCTTCTGACTTACAGACAGAAATTGAAATCTGCTAAGGTCAAACTAAAAAAAAGAGTTCAACCAGTGATGCAAAGCTGGAATTATAGTCCTGTTTTCACTGCACCGATTGCAGTGTTTTTGAGGCTGCTGCTAAGGTTACAGACAAAGTCATTTACACTGTGAAATCTTACAGCAGCTGTTCTGAGGACTTCTGTGCTGTTTGAAACCTTCTGCATATACAAAAACAAACCATGGTTCACAGCTACACTGTGGCAGACTCTTCAGACCAAAAGGAGGCCTACGCAAGTGTAGACAGAAATCTCTGCAACTAAGCCAGGGACACACTGACAAAGAGGAGCAGAGTAGCAAAGAGGAGCTGCATAGAGAAGTTGCAAAAGGTTTTTAGCTAATGATTCTGCGTCAATATGGAGATTCCCGCAAAAAAACAGCAACAACAGGAAAGTTTCTCCTCAAACTCTAGAGAACTATTGACAAACTGAATGTGTTTTACTTTGTGTTTGAAAAGCCCACAGTTAAGCCCTGTTTGCTTTTAACTTTCACATCAAACCACCACCAGCACCCCCTCCAACACCCTAACCCCTCACCACTGATCTCCACCCAGCATTCAGGATCTGTGACAGGATACTTGTTAACTATTTCAGAAACAATGATCAGGAAAGCAACCTGTCTTGATACATATCTTACAAAAAAGTGCTGGAGTTGTATGAAATTCCCCCCGGTACCAAAGAAATCTTTTATCTCAGGATTACATGAATACATGACAGACAAATGAAATCCTTTTAGAGACTGAAAAAAACCCCATCATCCTTGATGTTCTCACTCCCCCGGCTCATTGTGCAGGGTCACAAACTTACCAACTGACAGGTGGCAGCAGATGGGGCACATACCTGTTGCCATCTGTCGTAGCCAGCGCTCTGAGAATCAGTACTGGCGACCCACAGGGAACTGTGCTTCACCCACTGATCTTTTCCTATACAACAAGAAGTGCTCCTCAAGTTTTCAGACAAGACAATGGTCACCTGCCTCATTCAGGACAGTGACTTGTCTTACAATGCAAGCATCTGTTCATTGTACATTAATCACTGTCTGCTTTGTATTTGTTACCAAACAGGACAGGGACATGCTACAAGACTGTCAACACTGTAGAACTATCCTCCTCTTCACTGGAGGAGAACCCATCACACACATGCATAACCTGTTCCAATTTGCCTCTTGCCTCTGATAGGTGCTACAGAACACTACACACCAACACAGCCAGACACAGTAACAGTACGTTCACACAGGCCATCACAGGCCTGATGAACAGTACAGTGTCAATTACCCTCTGACACTAAAACATCAACTTGCCTCCATTATAGTCTATATTTTTGCAGCCTTAAATGCTCAGTTTTTAACATTTAATCATGCACTGTCTCTGTCACTATATACTCTACTTGCTTTACACGCAGCCATAAATCTTACATGATGTATATAATGTACATGTATAATGTATCTGCGTAGCATGTAATGTGCATAATCCCTCCACCTAATGTACACATATTCATCCAGTATTTATTTCTTTGCACTACTTTCTGTTTACAGTTCACTTGTATATAAAATCTTATGATGTCAGCCATTGTTGATTTTGATATATGGTATATGAACCTGTTTTCTTTTCACATCGTATGGAACAGTACACTCCTGACTATTTGCCATTCCTTAACCTTTTTGTTAAGTTTTTGCTGTCTTTGTTCCTTACTGTATGTCTTGTTTCTGTGTAAATATACTGAGAGCAGTGTAACAACAAGGAAAACTTAAGTTTCACATGTGGTCCTTAAGAATGAAGCAGTTGAGTGACATTTCTATCAGTGCATATATGCAAGTTACTAGAAGACTAAGTTTGATGCAATGCACAAAAATGAGCAACAAGTTTGAAGGTCAAAATATGGTTTTGGCTGCTTGAGCACATACTATAAATTTCCACAAGGACAAAGCTAGAAGTGAAGTGTTTTCTCACACTCTGTCTGAAAGGTACTTTGTTGCAAAATGTGAGGAGATCATTTGTACGTCCACTTTGCTTTCTCTGCCGGGCAAACTCAATTGCGTTCAGTTGAGGCAGATTCTCACCTCAGCATTAAGCATCTCTCACAGTCTTAGTCTCCCTCGCTTGGTGACTCACTCTTCACTGTGATACAGATCCAACACGGTCTGAGCCACCATTTGAGCTTCCATTAACACCGAACTGTGAAGAAACCGGGGGCCGATTGAGACTCCAGGGCATCTATTTCATCCTCTCTGCAAGTACCATTGAGAAACTGAGCCTCAGGGGACGGCAGACGGCTCCTCTTTCATAGTGTAATCTCTGCTCATATGTGAGGGCAAGCAAACTACCCAACCCCCCCCTTTAAGTGAACAGGCTGAAATGTAGGAGGCATGCTTGGCTCATAACATGCACTTTGAAAAGCGTTCTTTGATTCTGTAGTGGTCACTGGACTGCATTGGGGAGGAAAGATGAGAAAAAAAATGATGCTCCTGGTGTTATTTCATCTGATGTTTTAACAAATGTGCATGACTTAAAACAATAACTTGATGAATTCTCACATAGCAACAGTCAACATCATCAACATCATCATCATGCTCTCTCTTGGTCACAGCAATTCTCTTTTTACAAAGCAATTCTTATTTGTGGGAAACATCTGAAAACTGCGTCCTTAAGAAATAAACCGTGTATATCTGTTTATCACTGATGCAAAAGAATATTCTTAATGGACTTGATGATAATTTGTATGTAGAGAAAGTGGATATAAAACCAATTATATGAGGTGAAGACAAGGTGACTAAAGTGGAAAAAGGCCGCTCACAGATGAGAGGAGAATTACTGAAGGGTGCCCAGGGTTTCAAAATTACAGTGGATTGCACTGACGTAGCCATGTGAATACCTCTGAATGACCCTTTGCCCATAATTTGTACTTGTGTGTTAACATTTTGTGCAGTGGTGCCTTGCAATCTTCCATTTGATAAATGGGTTATTCACATCTAATGTTTACTGCCTCTCTCAGGGTAAGCATTCAGCCACAGTCCATGAACTTTCAGGGAAATGTAGGCTTTTTCACTGTTTCTCTTCTTCCTCGCTTTCATTTTATGGACAGTAACATGGCTCCACCATACCCTTAGCCTTTCCTGTTCCCTGCCCCCCTGAGATTTAATGAGGTTTGCTGTGCAAGGCAGCTGGACTGAGGCTTCAATCTTGTTAACTTTGTCCACCGTTCAGTGTTCTATGGAATAGGTTACTGCTGGAAATCAATGAGTTGGCCTTACAACTTAACACTGTGATTCAATGTGTTCCATAGCTTTATTGATCTTCTCTCTGGTCGCTAATTCTGTACACTCATAGCTGCATACATGCAAAAAAAATAAGCAGGTGTTGTGATCCCCTCCCAGGTCGTGAGACTCATTCTGTAACAGCGTGGGTTATTTCCTCTGCGATGCTTCAGTGCACAATCATGTGAATAAGTAGTTAGAAGAAAACATAAAAAATGACCTGTTGAATCAATATATCACCTCAGTTCTGACAGTTTCCAGTGGTGAGCTGTATAAATAGAGGTTATGGAGCTGACGGTGTACATGGGGCAAAGGGCGCATGGAACATTTGGTCCCCTGTGGGGAATCTGTCCTCCTGCTTCTGCATCATTACTCAATGTGTCACCCACCACCTCACACTCTGACCTTAAGGCATGTGCATCAGTTTCTTTTACTGCAGGTTTCTTTCAAATGATGAAAAATCCCCTCAAATATGCTTATAATGAGACGTGGTGAAAACTCCTAGACATGGCATGAATGTCGTTTTATGTGATTCCAGTCACTGTGCAGTGGGATGAGTGAGGACACTTTAATCATTAGTGTGGCTAACTGATGGAAGTGTGGGTGTCACACTTTACCCACAGAGCAACAAATGTTCAGTGCGCAGCAGCTCTCGTTTTAGGTGCTAATTAAAGTGGGAAGGATCTATATGAAGATGATGGAGCAGATGACTTTCAGGTGATGTAACACATCCACTGCTATCAATGGTAAAGGTTGTTGCTTTTTTGGGAAACAACAGCTGATAACAGAGGACAGGGTTTTTTTGTAAATCTGTCGACCCCTTTGACTTGAGTGTTGCTAGCAAAGGAGAATAAATTATTAGGAATGTTGTGCCAAAAAATGCCAAGGTTATACAAAAGACTGTTTCTTGCGTAACAGTAACCTAAACTAAAAATAAGAGTTAAATTGTGATTCACTGCAGAGTTTGTGTGCCCTAATTTTGTATATTCCCAATATTAGCTCTGTTCAGGAGACATTTGGTGCATATTATCTTCCTCTCTTGGTTCCCATGTTGTCCTCTACAAAGTCAACTGTTTTAGCGAAACATCTCCAACATCTTTAAAAAAAAAGAACAACAGTTGTTAAATACACATTTAATTTCATGCTCAGATTTCACATGAAGTATTCCCTGTTTAATCCCCCTTTAAATCAAGTATTGAGAAATCCCATTTTGTCAAAAACATATTTTTAAGTGGTTACGATACAGCCAAAGTTTAATACTGGCTTATTGTAACTTGCCTTAAAAACAAATGCATGAACAAGCCAAATCAAGATTTTTGTAATACATTACAATTCCGGTTTTGTCCACAGGGGCCGCCAGAATCCCAACAAAGTTCTCCAAGCTGCTGTAATACAACAGCGAGGTTAACTTGCTACAGTGTTAACTTTGTTTCTGTTCTGTGAGCTGTCTAGAAAAACAAACCATCGAAAGTTCTCTTATAGCCAAGATAAGTGTGTGCGCGCATGTGTGTGTGTGTGTGTGTGTACATACAGTATATAGGTGTAAATGTGTAGGATGGGGGGGGTCTTTGCTGATGTAAGTTAGCGTCAGCGTTTCAGACCTTTTTTTTTTGTCAGGGCTGGAGACAGAGAAGCTCCCTCAGCTCCTATCTTCCCATTAATTCCCCACTCTCCTGAAGGAGTGGAACAGGTGAATATTTCACGCTGACTGCCCAGAGAGAGGGATGAGGCATACGGATGACGCTGGACTCCATTTATAATGGATGGGTGGAGAGGGCTGAGCTTGTCTCATAGAGGGTAAAGAATGTTCTCAAGGGGATTCCGCCTCGCGCTCACATTCACCCAGTCCAATCTCTGCTATGATGGTCACTTTGGACTCTGCTACGCCTGCCCCACAGTTTTTGCTAGAGGAAACAGGCCATTTTTTAGGTCCAGCTCTCTCTGCTGTAAGTCATTAAGTGAAACAGCTATTGCTGGAGTGGGAAATTAACACCAACCACTGGCTGGTTGTTAAGCTTGTCAGTTTTTTTTTTCCTGTTTGTCTGTTTTCCACTTTGGCAGCTTGCCTTGTATCATTTTGAGGACCTGTTTCATTTTAAAATCTTGTATTGTTGCACGAAACTTGCACAAAGCAGGAAATTGCTATTACTCTGGGAAAAAAAGGGTGGTTTTAATAAATTCATTTTATTTGCTTGACTGCTGACATCTCTAAGCAAAAACATTATGTTCTCTACTTACACATAAGGTCCTAACAAAACGTTATAAGAACAGACTGTCTTGTTTAAACTATTAAGCATTTTTATTTCCTTAGTTTAAACCATATTATGCTTTAAAAAGACTCAAAAAATCTCCCTCGGCTGTCCTTTTTTGAATCAGTGTAACTATATTTTATGGATTATAGGCACTATGATTGTTTTTCATGTTATAAATAAACATTCACCACCATGGGATTCCCTTCAGATATTGAAGCCTCATTGAAAGTGCAGGACTGCAGTGGTTTTGGTTTCACACTGGGCCCTTTTTTGTGTTTTTGAATCTGATGTGTGTGTGTGTACATGAATGCGCCTGCATGTATGTTTGTTGTCAGGCCTGGATGTGTGTATGTGTGAGAGGGTATGGTGTGTGTCTGTGTGTGGGTGTGTGTGTGTGTGTGTGGAGGGGGGGTGTCTTTCATTAGTGGAAGTTTAAATATATTCAGGCTTTGGTCTGAGAGCCAAGCTGCCAGAGCACAATGTCACAAAGGAGTTTTTGATGGAAAGGAAAGGGAGAAGAAAAAGAAACAAGTGGTTTTGGGTCAAAGCATTGGATATCCTTTCAAGCCTGAACACTCCACTGGGCGTTTCAGCAAATGTCAAAGTCACTTCTGGCTGTGGACAGACAGCCTAATGGACCACAGCACCGAGAATGTGGGAGGGCGATGGAGGAGGAGGGGATGGAAACTAAAGGCAAACATAAAGGGAAAAAAATGGTATATGCAACTTTTTTTTTTTTTTTTAAACCAGAACCAAAGCATCCACAGTTGAAAAAGACTAAAGAAATTCATGAGTTGCCAAGACACTTCTCACCACCTTTCACTCTGTGCTTTGGCAGCTCCTCTGGTTTATTTCTCTCTTTTTTTATGCTCTGCTTTGTTGTTGAGACACGGGAGAAACGGCTCATGAATAGGAGTACAGCCCCAGCCGTCGCTGCTCTCACTGACAGACATTGGAGGCTCTTGGAAATGAACAAAAGCTTGAAGGATGATGGTGATGAGCTGAAGGCCTTCTTCTGGCTCATATTTCCAGCCACGCAGTGTTTTGACATGAGTAAAACAAGCCAGAAATTAAAGCATGATCAGGATGCAAGCCATGAAAGTGCTTGAGAGGAAATTGTTGATGAATACTTTTCCTTACGATCATCTGACAGTTGCACTGTAGGACCATTTTCTTCCTTGTCAAATTTAATCCCCATATAATACTGTAACATGTGTTTGCCAGCTATCATTGTTGACAGATCATATCCTGTGGTGCTGTTGTCCATGATGAATATAAATGGACTAAAGGACAAATATAATGTAAAGTATGTATTTACTTTTAAAGGAATAATCCCTTTTTTTTTAGAGTAAATATAACTGCCTGTATTGAAATCTTGTTCCATTTTGCATTGCATCTTTAGAGAAGGGAAGCTTTACTCAGCTTTGATTGACAGCAGTTGCAGTGCGTTACAATGACAACACAACATAGAAACTGTGTGACACAACTCAAGCCCTTCCCGCAGCAAAATCCACTGAACTGCCATTGGTCTTAATGTTCTAAACCCTCACAATTAAAAGGAAAAATAATGAGATACGCTAAGTTGTTACACTATTTGTTTCTTATCAAAAGCTTTGCAGGAAGTAGTGTATTTAGTGATTTATTGGCAGAGCAAGAGAGCAAAGATCATGAGCGGACAAGTGGATTATGCTGAATGTTATTTGAGGAAAAAGTGAACAAATCAGTGTTTGACCCTGATATTTCAACTTATATTGATCAAAACATGACAGTTAAGTGCTTGAAAATACAAGCAAGTAAGAACTGGACAGAAGCGGAACATGGAGGTAGACGTGAAAACACTGTATACATATGTATTTTCACAGACACCTTTATGTGCTACGTGTAACACAAATCTAAACACGACTCTTCAGTCTGGAGTCAAAAGCAGACAAAACCCTCTTCAAACTACCAGCCTAAGAGGAGAATTGTCTAAAGAAAAGAGATAGAATGTTTGCACAACTTGCAATTACCGCAGCTTGTCTAATCTGTAATTATATATTCACTCAACAAAGAGGTGTAGCAGCCATAAACAGCGCCCATCTGTTTATGAAAAGCAGTCACTTGAAGAGCACTGTTCCACCTGGCTGCTGTTTACAGTGCTGTCAACAACACTCTGCGCACATCGTCTCAATTTACCCTGACGTCACTGCTGTTGCCCTCCAACTCCCCTCAACGGTCACACACACTCACACATGGATCCAGTTAATTGTGATATACCACTGTGTGCACCATGGCGCTGTAAGGCATTGTGCTGACTGTGTCTGTATACCTGCAAAAGAATACCAACATATTTCCATTAGTGAAGTTAGGCCTAATTCCGACCAAAATAGGCATGGATAGCCTGTTTAGGCTGCTGTGCTGTGGACCACAGGGGGTTAAAAAAATGCAGTGACCCTGCAGATGATAGTTAAAGCAGAGTCGTTTTGCAGAAATGACGACACAACTTCTCTCTTGTATGGCCAGTCAGCTGACTGAGTGGACCCTGCCATGAGGGAGAATAAAGATGTTAATTTGCATCTGTAAAGGAGCTGACATGCACACGCGCAGGAAACTGAAGTGATGACTGCGACAACTGATTTGATCTAAAAACGGCCTCAACATAAGGAGGAGCTCCCGGTGTTCCTTTGCACCTTCCACAGAAGAAAACAGTCAAGATCAGTATGTACACAAGGGCTTATATTAATGAACAAGAATGCAACAATAATATCTCTTCCTTCTCATCCCCAGAAGTTTTTTTTTTTTAATACAAGAAGTTAAATCATTAATACAGCAATTCTTTTGAAAATGTATTCACCTCTTAAACCCCAAAACCTATTTAAAATTTTAAAGGAGTTCAAGAATTTTTCAAAGATACCAAATAAGTAAAGCAATTATGATGGAAAGATGTATGAACTGATACATGTAGAATATATGATATAGTGAAGTAGTCATGAAATACTTAATGTCTAGAGCCTCAATTTTACATTTGATTGATCAAGAAAAGATATGGGATTCTGTCAGACAATGAGGAATAAGATGAGTTTTCCGACTTTAAAGCTGCATAGAGCTAATTAACCATCATTAAACAGGCTAGTTTTTTTTCTTACCACTCGTGTCAAAATTACAGCAGAATAAAAGATGGCAAATAGATTTGGCTGTAGAAAGAAGTCCAAGAGTCTGATGTCTGAAAAAGCAAAAATAAAGACAAAGGAGAGTCTGCTTTTGTATTATTAAATCATACCCGATTTATAATTCAATATAAGAAAAAATAAGGACATTTTCTTTTTAAAAATCTCTTGTTTGCACAGTTTACTTTCTTATAGTGTTTTTGCTGTATTTCTCTCTTTTTCACACCCTTTGTTTGGGGATTGGTAAAAGATTTGAAGAATGCCATGACTAATTTCTTTGATATAACTCACACATATATCTGACCTCGAAATCTGACCTTATAAAGTCTCAAAAAATACATTTAGCTGGATGTCAGCCACATTATTTGTGCAGTTCATTTCTGGATGACTTGAGGTGTGAGCCATCGCTCCTTGAAAGAGCTGAACCACAGTCAGGTCAGTTTGTAGATAAGGCATCTATCCTCCAGATACACAGCGATGACTTTGTCTGCCTCTCTGATTGTTGTGCAGGGGCCCTGGCTTTGATGGCTTTGGCTGGAGGGATAAGAATAGGCCAAAGTGATGGAAATCTGGATTCTGTTTTTGCCAACACTGTCTCTTGGTATCGATTTTGTCTGGAAATCTTCAAAGAAGGAGCATTTATGTCTGAAGCACAAGAAAGTAGAGAGGTGCAGAGATGTTATTGAGACAGTTGGAGTGCAACTAATGTAGATCTGGCTCAGTCAGAGGGCTTGTCATTGGCACAATAGGGTTGCCAGTTCAGGAAACACTTTTACGGACGCAGGAGGTGACGGGCAGATGTATTGATCTGGCACCCTTACATAAATCAGTAGCCAACGCATTTGGCTTTCACAAAGAAGGTGATGTAAGCTTGCTAAAAAAATAGTCATAACCTGGAATGATAAATTATGCAACATACAGACATCTGACACATGTTGAAATAGAGATCACAAGGCATCTATCTTTAATGTCCCTACTTAAGGGTAGATTTATTGTTACAGATTATATGCATCACACATAACTTTTTGATTGTCCACAACAAAAGTATAAACTAACTGTTTTACTATCAAGGCGGCAGATGGGTTGCTTTTGCTGCATGCAACACACACGTTGCTTCAATAGCAATCATTCACATTCACATGATCACAGGAAGAGTATCTGAGAGCAAGTTTTTACTGCCAAAGTGTCTGATGTGATCTGAATTCTTCTGACATGGTAAAGCCATCCATCTGGCACTCTGAATTGGGTAAAAATAAATACAAAGATTTCTTTTTTTTGCATGCACAAGCGGTCAGTCTCCTTTTGAAATGATGCTGGCAGCAGTGACACCTCCACAACAATAGGATCATGCCTTAAAATTTCCCACAGATTCTTTGAGAAAGGATAAGAGTCATGCCATTTATCATTTCTTTGAGTGGTTCTGTCTTCGCGGAGGACAGGAAATGTGTCCTGTGACATTTGGCCACATCATCATGAATTATTAGCGCCTTCTGAGAGGACACAGGATTTATCACTGCTTCTGTCCCAACACCCTCTGATGCCACACCAAGCAGGACTTGTGAGTCTCCTCCAGGCGAGCTGTGACAGGCAGCCTGTGCAGGGCAGAAAAAAACTAATAATTAACATTTTACCAGGGGCTAGATTGTTAAAAATTGAGCTACACAATAAATTATTACAAATTCACCCAACCTGCAGTTAGTACTGAAATTATATTTGGTTCCATCAATGCAATCCATCTTAAAAGGTGCATGTGTTCAGATTAGAATTATAAAAGTCAAAAATACAGCCTCGGGACAAATCCCCAACATGTTAAAATTTTTGTTAGTATACACAGTTCATCATATTGATATGCTATATAATCAAATTTCTGATATGCTGACTACAATAGCAGCTATTTCCACCATAATATCACCCGCTTTCTCTAAAGGATGCTGGGTGATTTTATGTTACACCTGTAAAAAAAACAACACCACCTGTCTGAGCTTGTGTGGTCCACATGTGTGTAATTATCCGACTCTCCCCCTCTCTTCAGGAGAGAAAATTACCGGCCAAGGTGCTGAACCGGTGGCACATGGGTGATCACATGGGTGCAGATCAGTGTGGAGCTGCATGAGACCTGAAGAAAATATTTTCATCCATGGTTTCACTGTAAAAACTCTACAGAAATGGCACAAGTACTTTTCTCAAGGACAGTTTGACAGAAAACAGGTGGCTGCTGATGCATCCTGGGATCTGACTTGAAACCTGCATGTTAGCTGTCAATGCTCAACACCAGACATTGGTTAACTATGTCCTTTTCCGACTTACACAAACCTCAGCCACGCTTATGTTGCATACACTAATGCATCAACAAACAATCACTCAAGACTGCAGTTTAATTTTATGACTGCTGTTGCATCAAATTCATAAAATACAACTACTCAAAGCCCATGATTGGATATACATTTACATAAAAGAAACTGCATGTGTGCATGCTCTCATACACAATGGATAAAAGCAAGACCTTTTCCTGCTGAGTTAAATCGCCATAAAGTCTAAATGATCACAATAAAAGGGGTTCAAAAATAAAGCACATAGGTCGTCTACACTGGTGAATTTCCTACATGTGTATTTAATTTTTTCCTCCATCGCCTCATGATCCTTTTCACATCGGGGCTTGAACCCAAGTAGACCTGTAAATTAATGCTGACCTTTACCTGGAAGGATAAAATTCCTGGATGGGTACGCCTGACCTGTTAAGGCTTGCTCATAATCCAGGGTTGAGGGTTGGGGGGTTGATACTGTGTAAGCACAAGCAATATAGAACACATAAGCATTAAAACATTCCTGTACTGTTTTTGTACCTTGGCTCTGAGGGTGTTTACACAACCATGCTCTCTGTTACTCACAGAGCTTTGTATATATATTTCCTTTTGCCACATAGCGTAAGTAATCCAGCTCCGGCTCCCAGCGAAAGAAACAACCTTTCAAACGGAAACTTCACTCTCCTGGATGTAATCTTCTCAGAAACCCCTGCAGAGGCCATTTTACAGTTACAGTCGGAGGAGAGATAATCCTACCTGGTGTCACATGAGGGGAGGGAAAGGCTGTCGGGGTTATCTGTGCAACGATGATCGTCCCTACAGCCCATTCAACCTTGTGTAGGTATGTATTCTTGTGTATGTGTTTAGTGGATGGTTTGTAAGATGGTTCACTGTGCAGCAAAAGGTCACAGATGACAGATTACAAAAAACTACATGAGAGACAGGGTCGCTCTGGATGTAAAGAATATTGCAAGGAGCGACTTTAACCATAAAGGTTGGGCCAAAACAAGTTCGTCCAAGATACCAGAGTTAAATGACAATTAAGGACAATTAAGCGAAAAACTTAATATAGGAATAAGTGATAATGACATCATTGCTTGATTTTTCAGATGGAAATTATTTAGAAATACAGATGGGTTACAAATTAAATAGGAAACCAACATAGTGTCTTGGAAAGGTGTTGATCTACCACAACTGCAATGGCAGCACCTTGGTATAAATTCTCTAACTTTCTCAAACTCAACCAGAGGGATGGAACATCAATTTTCCAAAAGATATTTCCTCATTTGGTGTTTTTGATGATGGCGGCGGAGGGTGCTGTCTAGCACATCAGACCAAAATAGGTGTTCACTTAGGTTGAAATGGGTGACTGTGCCGGCCAAAATGTCTATATGTATATTTTATATTTATCAAACTTTAAAGTGACGTAAAAGCTGCATACAGATTTTCATTTTCTCCTGTGTGTCTGTAATCCTCGGTGGGAATAATCCTCTTGCGACATGAACAGATTTAAACAGAGTATGGCCTAATATGTTACTGTTGCTATTTGCACTGCTCTCCTTGGCTGCCCTTCCACTTCCTCCGCTGTGTGGTGTGCTGACAAGTTGTGCCAGGGTGCTGGGTGAAGCTGGGAGAAGTAATGAAAACAAATGATTGTCATTATGAGCACTTCACATCATACTGCACAGGCTCCATAACAGAGCCCGACAAGGAGTTTTCATCATGACCGACATAGTACAGAGGGGAGACACTCCATCTCTGCTTCTACTTTTTCTTATTATGAGACTCCGATGCTGTGACTTACGGTTCAACTGTTCCCAAAGGAAAAATGTGTCAGATATGCTACTGTATAGCTCAGTGGGTACAGCATTATAGTAGGACTGCCAGGGTTAGAAAGTTATTTCCCACTAGGCCAAGCAATGCTTAAAATGAACGTGGTCTGTTAACTAAAGGTTTTTAGATAAGAGTTTTCATCAGCTGTCAGTGAATATGGGATTTTTTCATCTGTGACCACAAAGTAATTAATAAAATCAACCGTTTCAGAAACAAACCTTCTTATTGATAGCATGCTTGAACAGCGGATTGAAAAAATAACATCAAATATAGTGATAGATCCCAAAGACATCTAATGGGAAAGGGAAGAAGCATAAAGCTGGTGTAGTCAGGTGCTGGTTGCTGTTCTTGTTAAACAGTGAGTACAGGCTGCACAAGTTTGGAGAAATGGATAGAAAAGATTACCACTGAGAGAGCTCACACAACTGATAAAGGATGAGGACTACAACAGAATAACACAAACTCTACAGTCTACTGGCTCATATTCACAGTTTTCCTGTTAGTGATTCCCAAGGAAATAAGGGAGAACAAAATCCTGTGCTTCTTTTCTTTTGTGCAACACTGACAGCCTCTTTAACTAGTGAGTCAAAAACAAGTGAGTACAACTGGGATGAGTGACCAAATGAGAATAAACTAATTCCTGTCCTGGGAACAGAATCTTTTAGCATGTAGCTCTGTAAGTTAACAAGTCATACATTTACATACAATCTGAAAGCACAGTGGTGGTCAGATCACATTGAATAACAGCTGCCTGGTTGTCTGTTCTGGATGTCCTTTATTATTTACATGTTTGCAATTAGCCATTAGCGTGGCGGACTCTGCTGATGAAATCGATGGGAGGAGGAGAAGGGTGATGAAACCATGACGCCTGAACATGACGCCTGATTGGAGGGGGCCAGGAAATGACAGGTCAATAGTGCAGGAGGGAGACCGCAGAGCTCTGAGAAGATGTGGGAGATCTGGACCATAAGAATGAATCGATTGTAAAAAAGCAAATTTGTGAATTTGTGAAAATATCAACTTCAATTACAGCTAAAGTTCTAAAATTTGTGTTGATGCACATTAACCACTTTTCATACACTTCACAGATAATCTGCATGCTTGTGCTGATTTTATTTAATACTTTATGAGACTGCACTGTTCTCTCCAGCCTTTAGGTGACCATTGCCACCCTTTGAACTTGTCATATATAGTACTGATTCACAAAAATAGTCAAAGTACACATTTGATCTTAATTCTACAAACCCTTCATGCACACGTTCTCCAGTGTGTCTTTCCTCTGTGTGTGTGAGCATCTTTAAGATGTGCAGTTGTTCTCCTGAAGCTTGACTGTCACTTCCTACACAGAACAAGTCATACTTGTTCAACCTTTGATGTAGGAGTGCTGACTCATGTTCCATCTCCTCCTCCGCTGGTGTATATCTGTTAAATCAAGTTTTCACGTGTACTTCGTATGTACGGATTACATCCTTCCCCTCGTCACAAGCCCTGTCTAAGACTGGAAGCCGTCTCCGTCACTCTGCGGTTCATTAGAAGCCATCACTTCTTCCAAACACATACGGCGAGCAGATAAAGAGGGACATCAAACTTAATTGGGCCAGTTTAGCTGGCAGTGACAGCAGAGAGTGCCTTGCGCACGAGGATGAGAAAGACCAGGTATCTCTCTGTCAACTTTGCTTAAGGATAGCAATATTTAAATCCTATCCTACTTCTGAGGTGCTTTGTGAGCAGCACTGCTATGGCATGCAGAAAAAAACGAGAAGGATTACAACAAAAAGCAAAGTAAACTACTCACTAATTAGGATGGATTGCCCACTACTCTCCATTTCTCACATACTCTTTATCCCTTTCTTTCTCGTTTCCTGTCCTGGAAGGCTACCGGAAGAGAATTTAATGACTCTACTTGCTTTTCATGTGGTTTCTGCAAGGAATATGGAGGAATCCTTTACTTCCCTGTGGCTCAGGGACTGAGAGACTGACAGCAGCGGGTGAATCTCGGTACCCACATCCAGTAGCTTTATTTCGACGAATTGTGTGCACATGGTGAACTCGAGCTAAATTTAAACACACAGTCCCTGACAGCTCCTCACAGCAGTCGCATTATCCAGGATGTGCTCAGACACCGGGGGGAAGAAACTGGCAAGTTTTCCTCGAATCCCCATCCCATGCCTGCACCGCCCCATGCACTACCTCATTCTGTTGTTTACATTGACACACCCCTGGCTCTCACACGTCTGCCCCAAAAATAGAAAAGTAAAGCCGTTAGTGGTCCCCACCATTAACCTTGTTCAGTCTCACCCTGTCCTTTATCTCTCTCCCTCCCACGTACACACACATATACAGATGTTTTATTTTTTACTTGCAGGCTGCTGGGGGAATGTGCCTCTTTATTGAGCTGTGGCTTTGTCAGATGTCTGAGGATGGGAATGTATGATAAGAGGAAGAAAGAAGCTCCACTGTAGAGGCTCTGGGGAGCACAAGCCACTCTCACTTTCACAGGAAATGGCACTTTCAGATCTCCTCCGAGCTACAGAGCTGTTTGCCTGGAGAAAGTGACCCTGTTGTAACTGTTTGTACTCAATGCTGCATCAAGATGGGCTGTAATGTCACCGTCAGCTGATTTGAAGAGTCCCAGGGAAGCAAATGAAATTTCTACCACACAGCCAGGCCACAGAAGCAAACAAATCATAACTCACCACTTAGATGATTTACAGAATAGCTTAGCAACTACAGCAACATGATCACGGTTACTATAGCAGCAGAAAGTCATAAGATGGATTCCCTTTGCAAAGCTGAATGGCATCAGAATTTAATAGCATGAGCAGCGAATGTTTGCAGCTGTAAAAGCAAAAGTGAGCACACATTTTGCCCCCAAGATCATTACAAAAAGAATCCATAATGAATATTATCAAAACCAAATCGGAAAAAAATCCAAATAATCCTTTTAGGTCTCCAATGAAAACACCCAGAAGAGTGTGCCTAATGGAGTGAACATGTAATGTATGATATTCAAATGAATTTCTGCAGAGAAAGTGCTGCTTCTTAACAGGGACCAGGACTCTCATGAAGGCAAAGGGGCCATTAAAGAGGAGATGGGAATGACTCAAGGGGCCCCTAGGCTGTTTTATGACAAGGAAATTACACTGAGAGAAACTAATTATTGCAACCCCGGCACTTCAATCTATGTACAAACAACACAACTTTACCTCTTTAAATGGCATTCAGTGCTGTGCCAACAAACAGCTCTGCATGCTAATGATTAGCTAATTCTTCTTAATAACCTAAATAGAGAGCATTTCCATAATTGAGGGACCTCATACGTGATAAGGTTGTTTGGTCATCATGGTTACAGAAATGAACATGCAGCTGGTGTGATGGTTTGGTTAGGCTTAGGCAACAAAACTACTTGCTTAAGTTAGGAAGAGTTCATCAAGAGTTCCCTGTTAACTCATGTATGTGACACAACATATACTAGACACAAGGTAATGAGTCCGATATGTCCGTTCCCTTGCAAACACATTCTTAAATCAGGAAGCACTGATCCTGGGTTTCAAATAGAATTCAAGCACCAGGTAAAAGTGTATGACTCTACCACCAACCCAACTTCCATCCTTTGTAAACTTTTTAATTATTTGTAGCATGTTACCTGACATTTATGTGATATTTAGATGCATCTCCTTTCTACAGAAGTAAATGTGCTTGATGTACCACCTGTATGTGAATTTTAACTTATGTTTAAACACACATTTTGAAAGTGTAAAGTCTTGTAATTTGTACACAAATTAAAGAGACATTTAATTTAAAAAATACATGTAACTTTATGGATTACTAAATTTATGTTTGGAATTTCCAATTTCTGTGTGTTTTAGTACAAGTATAATTTATGGCCACCAGTATATACATTATTCAGTTGTATACCTAGTGTCCTGAATTATTTATTTATTTGTTTGTTTTTTATAACTTTTGACCTCTGAACCAATGCCTACAACTTCACCGGACATTTATTTCACTTACATTTCAATGACCTAAATGACAGCGGTTTTCCCTCCAACTAGACAAACAATAAAACAAATCAGACTCCACAGATAGAAAAAAAAATGGCAACCTCATCTTAAAAATGGCAACCCCATCTTTCTGGATAAGTTGCTAACTATCTAATAACCATAAAAACTACCGCAAAAATATTGGGCTGGGTGTGGATGAGACCGCAGCTGTTGATAACTCTTCCTGGTGAATAAGTCATGTGCTTCACATATGTCACAACTTATTCAATAAGTCTGTTGGAATTTCACTTTGACACATTCTTAAATCAGCTCTTAAATCAATGCCTTTTTCCATATAAACTACCTCAACCGCTCCTTTTTTTGAGCTAATACTCTAAGATTTTCAGGCTACGATGGATTGTTACTACAGCATACACTGTTTTTTTTTGTTGTTTTTTTCAAGATGTTATTGATCTAGTGCCTAGATGGACATGGCCACATGAGGGGGGTGCACCTCTCACTTCATAACTTTAGACTGACTACTTAAAATTCTGTCTTAAGCAAGTTACAAGTTCAACTTAAAACTTTAAATCTAAAGTTCACTGAGACACTGTGTCATTTTCCCACAACAACAGTTACTCAGAATAACACCTGGAAATGTGGAACAGAGCAACTTGACTGCTTTGCTCAAGGGCCACATGGTAGATGACAGAACAGCACTTGAACAGCAAGATTTTGGTTTACAGTCAAACTTTGCTTTTCTGTTGTAAACCTATTTCTCTAACATGTACTTTGCGGACACCTAACTGAAAAAAATATTTTAATGTTGTTTACATTTCATCTGCGAGCCAATACCCTCCTGCTGCAATGAAGTAAAATAAAGCAAAAAAAGCAATTTCAGGTTGGTGAAGCTCCACCTGTGGAGGTCCATTACTTTACTGTCACAGCTGTGTGGTAGAAAGCAGGTTTTTTGTGTTCGAAAAGAGTATTTATCTTGCCAGAGTGGCTTGTTTTGCCTTGTGCAGCCTGTACCCTAAAACTTAAACTTTCTACTTCTACATGTCAGACAAGTCAAATTTTAGAGATAAAGTGCTTTTTACCAACAGCTTCACCACAAAGTGCTTTCCAGAGAACTAAGCACATAAATAAAGATACAAAAAGGATATGAAAAAGAACAAAAGCATTACAAGTACTGTGTGTGTGCCTGTCTGCATGTGTGCAGAGTGGATTTTAACCCAGAGGGCAGCAGCAGGACGGTTTGCATAAGAAGCAGAATCAATAATAAGACGGCAAAAATAGGGAAACCAAGAAAAATGTATTCCTTTGTAAGTTGATAGATTTAGCTGCACTATGCAAATTCTTTTTCTGTTGTAATCCAGCTGTCTGATCACCCTAAATGTAAAGTTTTTCCTCGACAGTAAGCAGAGAAAACATAGCTCACCAAAACCCACTAACACACCCACTTAAAGATGACTACATTACATATCCAAATATTTTATTCATGTTAGAAAGTAACTCCTGTTTCCTCCTATTGCCTCCTGATGTTGCCAGATGTAATAGCATGTTTTCAGAAAGATACATTCCACCACCCTTCCAGTTAAGAAGACTAATTTCCAAAGCAAAGTAAAGTAAAGAAAACACACTGTTACATTTCAATCCTAATTCCCCACTGAGCACTATATATTACCTTTCCAGACAATCCAGCTCATCTGTCTGATTCCTATTGTTTTTGCTGTGCGCTGCTAAAAACTCCCTTCTTTCTGTTGTGATTACATCTCTTCTAAAAGTGATGCTTGCATCAGTTTGTTGCTGACAACGGAGTGCAGTTTGACATTTGACAGGAACATTTTGGATCTTAGTTGGATATGTCCTGTTGCCCATGTTGTTTGTAGCCTCTGTCTGATTGCTTCCTTAATCAAAGCTCTTTCTGCCTCGAATCCCTGTCAAGCTGTTCTTTCTCTCCCTTCTCCCTGCTTTCCTCGACTCTATCCAGCTCCCTGCACCATTCTTGCCTCACTCCCTCCCCAGCTCCCTTCAGCCTTCCATCACCTTGATTCTTGTCTCCCTTCCATCTCTTCCAGTCCGTCTACCTTGTCTTCACACCCTTCTGTCCACTATTTTCCCTCCCACACAACCTGCGGTGCCCATTTCAGGGGAAAATCACCCATCCCTGTACTCCAGTACTTGGTGGGCAGCATCGTAAATCAAGGAACCCAGAAGGCTGATTCCTCTTCAAGCTCTGCACTTGGAAACAGCTGAATGAAAGCAATGCAGTGTAGCAACAGGGAGGCACAAAGTGCTTAAACAAGAGTGAAGAATATGAAAGAAATGAATAAATAAATCTATAAATAAGATAGAAAACACAGTACAAAATGTGACATGGCTTAGAATAAAGACTGAGATTATGGAGACTGTATAGTGTACAAAGCAAATGATCCATGACTTTACTTTAAACATGCAAAATTGAGAAAAAAGAATAAGAGAGTTATGACCACACTGTGTGTCTGTGTGTGTGTGTGTGCGTGCGTGTGTGTGCACGTGTGTGTGCATGAGTGTGTGTGTGTGTATGTGTAATTTGTGACCAAAGGGCAATGGCAGGGCAGTTTGCATCAGAAGCACAATCAATAACAAGATTGGAGTGTTCCCCTGCAGGCAGATAGTTATAGTCACACTATTCAAATTCTTCTTATGTTATAATGCAGCTGTCTCATTTGCCTAAATGGAAAGCAGAGAAAACAAAGGTTACAATATTTTAAAGAGCATAGTCGGAACCCTTTGCTGAAATCTGTAGGTTTACTCTCTTCCAAAAGCACAAATTCATTTGTCCTCTGAATTTGCATAGCAGCTGACCAATCAAAACATCCCTTTCACTTATATTTGTCCCACACAGAACAAAACACAGTAAAGCTGCTACCTTACATCAGACAGCTCCCTGTGAGCAGTACAGGAGCTGCAGGGACCATAGGGATTGGGCTTCACTTATGCTTATATAACAAGGGTTACAATATTGTTATTATTATTATTATTATTATTATTATTATTGTGTCACGGTGGAATACACTAATACTAGGCAAATATTAAATTTCAGCAGCAGCCATAATAAATCTGCCAAATTACCTATGTCCAGTGTCTCCATTCAGTACTCTTTGACACACTGCCAGATGTGCCTGTGTATGCAACAGAATTTTCCAGTCTTTGTTCTTTCCATGGACTTTATAGGAAACTTCTTGTGTCTGCATTTGGTTACTTTGTCTGACTTTATAAGAAAAAAGTCACTTTTTAACAGACTGTTACTATCAGCCTTATCTGACACGACATATATGGCAATTTGCTTCTCAGTAACTTTATTGACTTGCAATATTGACTACTCCATAAATAGATAACTACAACATGTAGTTTATTTAAACATGCTATTTATTTTTGATTTTTATGTTCCTGAGCGGAGCCGTTGTGTAAATCAGCATCAACATCTAGTAAATCAACACCTAGTTATCCAGACTGGGGAAAAAGAAAAAAAGAAAAGAAAAGAAAAGAAAAGAAAACGCTTGACATTAAAAATATGATCATTTGAAGGAAACATGATCATTTGAAGGTGAGGGCACCAAATACCCTGGTAACCCTGGTCAATCTGCAGTCACCCACTGCAGTAATGATGCATAATGTGAGACAGTAACATGGAACATAGCTGCCATCCTGACACTTAACTCGTCACTGGAGCCATCTGGTGAATTAACATGTATGACTTAAATATGCTAAAGTCATTTATATTTAGCTGGTGGTTAATAGTAGAGAGCATGGTGTGTGACGGAGAAAACAGGAAAGAGAGAAAATCCTCTCTCTTAGTCATTGCAGGGTATTTTATAATTTCAAAAAATATCAACACTACACTAAATATTGCCCTTTTCACAGGGAGGGAATGGATGCTAATATTTGCTGTCATCCCTGTGGTTGGTTGTGTTTTCCCTCATAAACACTGGTAACCATTTTCTTAACATTCCCTCTCAAGATTCTGTGGAGCTTAGTCAGATCGGGGGGGCCGTTGTCAGCTCACTTGGTCAGGAGTGGGTCCTCAGCAGATGTGACGTGGGCCAGGGTCGAAAGCTTCAGCTCCCTCTCCCTGTGAAAAATATTCCAATGGCAGGTCCTGATCAGGTGCCAGAATCTCCTGCCAGTCAATCGCCAGGCTCCTCTCGCTCTAAGGACTGAAATGTGCCTGTCATTTTTTTTTTTTTTTTTTGGTGAGATGGGAGGGGGCGTTTGGGCTCGAACATGCTGTTCTTTTCTCTGTTCGGTATTTGCATCCAAAGCCACTCAGAAACCAGAGTGAGTTTGTGCTGAACAATAAGGCAGAAGAAATTGGCTTTTACATTTTCCCACTAAGCTTGTTTAGAGCAGTTTAGTCATCTTTGTGTAAGCATTGTGATTCAAGAAACCGTCATGGGTATCAATGAAGTAAAGGTGTGGAGAAACACAGGTTTAAGCTGATTAGAAAATATATCCCAAAAAACAAAAAAACAGCGGGTGGTCAAACATCAGTCAGACAGATGCTCATTATCAAGCACTTCAGTAGTTAATAGTGTTGTCACAGGCACTCCAGACAGAATCATGCAAACATACACCCAGACACAACCCTTATATCTTCTTCATGGAACATTTGTTTTTCAAAAGTGCCACCAAGACACACATTAGAAGAAGTGGAAGCAGCTATTCAGGCACTGTTTTATTGGGATAAAGAGACAACAACCTATTTGTGTGTTTCATTGCGTCCAGTGGTATGATATGGACACTTAACCCTGATTAAAAAGAAAAAAAATCCCCTCCTGCACTATACTACCGTTACACACTTCCACAGGTTAGAACCTAATAAAGCAATACTCAGAATATGTTATAGAGCAGTTTAAATGGGGTATTATATAAGAAATGATGATTTCCCAGAGTTGTCATCTAGCCTGATAGGCCATAACTAAAAACAATTTTGATGTTCCCAAAACACATATAAAACATACCATGAACATAGATAATGGACTCTCCAAAACTATATATGCTGAGCATTTCTTATGTAGATATACTATAAAATGAAAGAGCCTCATTTGAAGAATAACATGGAACTCAAAAGGACAAATTAATTCCAAACAGATATTGCAGGCACTGGTAATGTGATATTTAATGAGTGAATAATGTCTGAATAATCTATGGCAAAGAAATAAAAATGAATAAAAACAAAGTGCTTAAATTGAACAAGTGACTTCCATCAGTTTGTGTTTCAAAGATGAGTTTCTATAATTATTATACGTTAAGAAGCAGAAGAAATCATTGATCTGTCTGATTTCCAGTCATGTAGCTTTTTCCTTTGATGAGACCATGTCCATCAGTTTCAGGAGACAGTGGTCAAGTTTGACCAAAAAGGTAGATTCAAGGTTCAAAGTGGTTCATTTTTTTTCATTTAATAAAAAACAATATTTAAAAGAACAATTTCTAAAGGCTCTATGAATTAATAAAAAAAAATATATTTTTTAATATGTCAGTCAAATAATTATGATTACACGATGTAATTTTTATGCACACACAAAAGAAACTAAATCTTACTTTTCCAACATGCTTTTACACAACAAATCACACTGCTGAGACATGTATTAACTGTATTACAAGTATGAATTATGTGTAGCAGTCATATTCCATCAACTGCATTAGCGGATGTAACCTGACCTTTGTACTATCATGGAGAGTGGAGAAAATGTCCAGATTTATTTATTTGTAAATGAAATTTTGCTGAGCTTCAAAAACTGTCTTTTGTATCATATTTGTTTAGACAGGTTGTGAAGTGCGTGGAGAAGGGGGCTTGAAATCTTGAACTCAAGCTGGAGCAAAATAAAGTTATCGAGTCAGTTTTATTAGAAAACTACAATTTGAATACTCTTGACATAAATTAATGAAAAACAAAACTCTCATGTAATTAAAAATTTTATTATAATTATTATGATCATTAAAATGTCTGAAATATGAAAAGTTTATCTAAATCAATATATTAAAATTTTTGCCTTGAAACCATGCATTTATTAATGCGGATTCAAATATCCGCTGTGTTAGTTTTAGTGCACTAAGAAAGTATGAGCTCATTAAAAAATAAATAAAATAAAAACCTTTATGTTGATAATTTTTTTTTGGGGGGGGGGGGGATATATTTTATTATAATACCTTTAAACACAAAATTTCTTTAAAAATGGAAAAAAAAACCCTGAAAGACTAACACCAATAATAACAAAATATTGCATCGTTCACTTTCTGACCAGCAGTTACTTTGTAGCACAGGGTTTTACAATGCGCAGGTAACCTGTAATAGCATCTCTTCTGAAAAAAATCAACCTATGACAAATTAACCTTTCCATTTGGACAAACCTCACCATTCAGCAGCCTCCACAAGCTGCACGAGTGTAAAAAACCTTTTAACGTTTTAA
Source organism: Ctenochaetus hawaiiensis (assembly GCA_029783645.1). Classification (NCBI taxonomy): domain Eukaryota; kingdom Metazoa; phylum Chordata; class Actinopteri; order Acanthuriformes; family Acanthuridae; genus Ctenochaetus; species Ctenochaetus hawaiiensis. The sequence continues at coordinate 11,325,975 of JAPZDY010000021.1, forward strand.
CTCTCTTCAATTCTTCTGCTTTTGACTCCATATCGAAGACGCTGTGTCAGTGTCAGTCGGCAAGAGGGAGGCGGTTGTGACTTCCATGTGATGATTAACCGTGTATTCAAGGGAGTATTCAGACTGTCTTATCTCGACCCCGAGCTAAATTGCTCTCCTTTTCCGGCCTTGTGAATGCTTGAGTGCCACCGTATTATATCAGGTGTCCCCCCTAACGGGTGAAAGAGCATTTGATTATTTGTTCATGCACTTGCCTTTTTATTTCTATTCATAAGAAAAGGGAAGAAAATGTTATGGATATATTTTGGTTCCCTTGTTTCTAGTCTCGTGTCATTTTTTTTTTTGCAGCCAACACAGCAGACAAACCATGAGAAATATGTTAAACTGCAGGAAGTGTTTGGGTATGCTGTGGTTAAAGTCAGCCTCCAAAACCACAAAGCTATCCAGTCTGCAGATTCTTTTTAATTTAAGTGGAAATTTATATGTTTTATAGTTCCATTTGCTACATATATTTACTGTTAACCAAACAAGTGGAATTGTATCTTTTACTGCTTAGTTCACAGGAAAACAATGTGTTTGCTTATGGCTTTTTCTCTCTCACAAACCAACAACTATCACTGATTTTGGTGAAACTGGATTATAATTTATTGAGATGCTCTCCAACTGCTCTGCCTCAATTCTAATTAAATAATTATGGATCTTTTTTTAACCTGTACGTGCTGAAACTACTGTTTTCTTGCAAACACTCCTCAGTTAGCATCAAAGAGTGTTTCTTTGTACCCCACCATCACAGGAGCTTTGATCGCCTTGAGGAGAAGATTTCTAATGTCCAGGGCTAAGGGGGGTCTCAGGGGGTCTCATGCTTGAGAGAAGTGGAGCTAGCTCGGCAATGAAGATGAGCTTGGTAGTATCAACATCATCGACATTGTGACAGGGGGTGAAAAGACAGAGGACAATGAGTTAGGGGGCTGATCAAGAAAAGGAAAAGATAGTTACCGAGTAAGACACAAGAAGAAATGTCAGTTTCCAGTTGACAAAAGCTTTGCAAAATAAAAGGCTGCAGGAAAAGTATCAAGATGGACTTCTTGCTGTTGACCAAGCAAGTAATGTTAGCTACCTAGCTAAGTTATGTGTTTTGTGCTACTGCCTTTGCTTTATTAGCAAAACAAAGCATGGTTACATTAAATTGGCTTACTGCTTTTCTGAGTCATACTATAGGCTATGTTGTTTTAAAGGACATATATTAAAGAATAAAGATCTTATCCAACCAGCATCCTTGCCATGCATTTAAAAACACAATCTCTCTCTCTCATCACTGTCATAGATGAGCCTGAAGCAACACATGCAGTACATACTGTATGCACATATATCTACATGCCTAAACCAGTACTCTTGTGCTCTTTACTTTGCTTTGACAGCATGAGTTTCAAGAGCGTACTTGCCCTTCAGCTCTCACTCCCACTGAGGTGGTGTGTAGCTTCCCTGCACTTCACCACGCCTGTACTGCTGCACTCCACCAAGGGAGATTGGTAGAGGGGCTGGGGAGAGAGGGTTGACTTATAGCATATTCTTCTAAGAGCAGCCCCCCTCTTCTATTCTTTCTTCGCCTCTCTTTGTATCACTTTCTTGTACCACTCTCACTCTGCTCTGGAAGGTGAACCTCAGCACAGGATGGCAGGTTTGCTCACATTGAAATCAGGGCAAGTTTGTTGCTTTAATTGGCAGCCAAAACATTTAGTGAAGTGACCACATATGTACAATGAATGATTCAGACATAGGATATACAAGACTCGCAAAAACCAGAAAATATACTGAAGTAAATGCTGTATACAAATACTTAAAACAACTAGGGATTAAACTGAAGTACATCCATTTATTTTTTTCCTTGGAATATAAGAAATGCAACCAAAAACATCCTGCTGTGTGCAGGAACAGAACACTGCATGGTAACATGCAAACTGCAGGAAAAGACCATCTACCATTGACACCATACCACAAAGTTTTATCATAAGTGACAGTGTGTTTCTGTCTGACCGGGATTTTTCAGATTGCTCATAAAGTAAAGAACAAATGCTCATTTCATTGTCACTTTCAGGCTGAAAGCTCACTGAAAGCTAGAACAGCACGGAGCAGGTGCAAGCAGGTGAAGTAAGTATTCAAAATTTCACTGCTTGATCATCATCAGCACCTGAGTTTTAAAGTGTTGTTTTTAATCGTGGTAGGTGAGCCTTTGTGCTAATGTGCTGTGTCCAGGGTGGGATGGGTCTACAGTGATTCTTCCTGCCTCTTTTCTGTCTCAGACCATGTACAACTCCAAGAGGATTAGTGAACAGGTCATAGTTCCTGTGATATTTTCTGCAGTCATGCTGCATCTTGCTCTTGATCTGTCACAGTCAAAATGATAGTAGCTGCTGGTCTTACAGTGTGAAGATCATAGTCTACTGACATACCGGTGACTCCGTATTACATGTCTGCTATTTTTCCTATAATGCTTCTCAAAATCAGCTTCCTTTTTCAATGGGTATAATTTAACGAGAGGGTGCCTCTCCACCACCTCAAAAGAACAAAAGAGTGCTAATAGAAATTACAGTTAAATCTCCCTCTCCTTAAACCCTCAGCATTAGGCAGCAGACATTATTCTGAACACAGTTGTTGACAAATGGTAATTAAAAGATTTGTTAATGTTGAGTGATTAAAAACACTGCAGGCATTTCACAGAAAATTCAGCATGCAAATTGCTTTCTCTGCAACTGCTGCTGCTGCTCGGTTTGTTGAATGAAAAGCTCTTTTTCCCACTGTTATCATAATATTAAAGAGCTGTCACTTCTCCTGTAATGGAATGCACAATGTAAAAAATTAGCATTTTTCTGCAGCTATCGTGTTTGTGCCAGGATGAGCAATTACTGGGTAGAGCCGTTTTTTTTTTTTCTCAGAATGGTAAGATAATTCGCTTTCCTCCAAGGGAGATGTGGTCAGTCTGGTGTGTGTGTGTGTGTGTGTGTGTGTGTGTGTGTGTGTGTGTGTATGCATGTGTGTGTGTGAATATGCACATGTTATTTCTCACTCTGTTTGTTAGATTAGCGTGGGATAAAAGTATGCACTGTGATTCTTGTGACAGGCTTGAAACATTGATTCTCTCCATACTTCCATCACAGACTGAAGCACACTTTTCAACAAAAGGCAGACACAAAGGACAACCATGAATGTGAGAGTTGTAGCAGAAGTCAAACACTATAGATTCAATTATCGTGGGCTGAAGTTTCCGTGTGATGGAGTATTTACGCACCTAAATCCTCATCACATATTCATCACTGAGCATTTCAGGATTAATTCAATACAGGTTAATACTTGGTATTCCAAGAGAATGACTTTCTATATTAACTGCATTCCAAGCTCTCTGTTAACTTTGATGGATTAATATAGAATTATGTTACTGATGACTTTTTTTTTAACTAATACTGTTGCCTTTAAAAATCGGTGTCTTGGACCTCTAGAAAGTGGTCCACAGCAGCAATGACATCTTAATCATCGTCAAAATGGCTGCCATTAAGATTACTTTTTATTTTCAGCAGTGGTTGCTCTGTCTTTTCCTGATAATACCATCCAGAAGCCTAAAAAAGTTCCTGGAACTGTTTTGGGGCTACAGAGCCAGTGAATCCAAGTGCAAAGCACAGAGGCGGTAGACTGGATTGAGGCAGGGGATTATTTATTTTAAGGCAAGAAAGAGGGTTTTTTGCTGAGTTAGGTGTGTTTGTGAGGGAAGAGTTCAGAGTCCAGCAGGTCAAGACTGAAATTCAAACCGTGGTCAGACTGAGAAAATGGAGCAGAGGGTAGGGTGAATGGGGAGCAGGGCAGATGAGGCAGGACAAGGAGCTACAGACTGAGACCGGAGTCAGAGCAGACGGATTGTAAAGGGAGAGGAGACACAGGTTCAGGCTGGAGGGAAAAGCAATGAGAAAGTTGGCAGTATTGTGAGGTAGAAATGACTGGAATGCACATTTGACTAACTGGCAGCAGAAACTACAAACCAGCAGAGTAGATGTGGTTAAACTGGGTATATAAGGGAGTCTTAATTGCTAGATGAGGTGAAGCTGGTGATGTCCTGCTTGACTCAAACACGCCTGTCTCCCAGTAAATAATCACACACCAGGGAAGAGAGAGAGAAACCCTGAAGGAGTGACAACACGTTAGGTAGTTATAGATGCTGAATGCGAGTGTCAAAGGAGGCAGATGTGACACGAACCTATAGAAGAGCTAACAATGTCATGGTAAAGTTTTGAACAACGGGTGTTAGAAATGTTGTGAAATGTAACATACATGTACCATCCTGTCATTCAAAGGTTGGTCCAGGAAATGATCAGTTTACCCTCAGTTTTTAATGCACACTAAAAATTTCCCATTAACATTTTGTTAACCAATTGACATAATAACCAAGATCTCCTGTTATACTTTATATGAGCAGCAGTGTTAATATAACAGTCCTATCTTATAACATGAGGTGGTAGTATAACAATTTACAGTGCCAGTAATATGATATATTGTCATGTGATGTAAATGGGATGACATAAGCTTAATTAAATGGGTGGCTGGCCGACCAGAGGGTGACACTGTCCAGTAACTGAGACACCATAAGATCAACTCCCTTTAATGGCTAATGTGTCCAATCTCAGCCATGTTTCTTCTACATGTCCTTGAGCAGAGGACAGAGTGTTAGCTTAAAACCTTTTACGCAATAAGAGGTGACTCGTATATCTTGTTCTGTCTTATGTGCATACAAAAAGCATTCTTTTTTTTTTATTATTATTATTTTCTATTGTTAATTAACTCAACTGTTAGGCTTATCAGACAAAAAGGGTCTTTCCATCTGAAGAGGTTACCAATATTCCCATCTCGTCTTATTTTTTTACATGATCTATATGAGGCAAACATCTCTCATGTATGACACAGTGACCTAGCCCTCTTGTGGGGCAAAGTGTGTATTACAAAGACAAAGACTTATTGAGTTTAGCAAAAAATAAGTAAACAAATAAATGAGTTAACACTCATCAGTTTAATAAAAGAAACTTCAAAAAAATTATAAAAGAGGAACATTTTACTCACAAAACCTTTTGTGTCACCTGCTAAAAGAAAAGGGCTTGATAAAGAGTTATTTAAGAGTGTCTCTTCACATTTTTCTCATATTTACATGACTGGTCAAATTTGTTTGAAATCTTTCTGTCCAGTCACTGAAGTTCCAGAGAAATAAATGTATTAATGTAACAGGGTCATTTATTTGTTTAGTATTTTGTTGAAATACTAAGTAATATAATTACAAAAAATTTGTTATTACCTGACATGCTTGGACCTCCATGGGCCATATGTGGAACGTTTGACACTCAGTCTCTGTACCCCTACGTCCACCTTTGGGGGTACCCGTCCTATAAGGGGGTGTCTCCCGCCTTACCTCTCCCCTTTTACTGTTGCACTCCATGGGAGAGGTA
>JAPZDY010000021.1:11331472-11346518 GCA_029783645.1 Ctenochaetus hawaiiensis
TTAGTGTTTTAGCGCTGTTAAGCTATGTTAAAAAGTTCATTTTACAGCCCAAACTTGTTGCACAGTGTTCATATATATTTTTGTGTCCCTTGATTTGTGTAGGGGCTCGAGTCGTGCAAGTTTAATAAATGGAGGATTTTGTTTTTACGTTTTGCTGTCAGAAATAAACGGAGACTGACTCCAAAACATCCACAGTTTGGTTTTCTTCCACACAACGCCGACATCACAAGAAGCCACCGGTTACATTAAACCTTTGAGGATATGTACAGCAGTGGCCTTACATGACAGTATAATTTTGGGGTTCTCTCAGTGTTTGTTTCATTACAATGCACCTCCAACAGGCAGCTCTGAATGAGAGAAATGCGATGTCCTGGTTTTGCAATGGCTAAGTCACTGATACTGAGTGATATCCTATCCCTTTTCTGCAGTGTGCATCGTTGATTGCAGGGCCTCCTGTTGAGGCTTTTGAGTGCAGCCACTTAGCCTTGAAAGCCAAATCTTGCTCAATAATTTCATAATAATTTATTTCTTCCTCTGCTTTAAGTGGAAACATAGTCAGATGAGAAGTGTTGTCCTCTCTTCTGCGTGCTTAAGGAAAAAAATAGGCCTGTCTGCTAAACCAAGATGCCCAGAATGGTACCATCAGTCCCATATGGACCCGAATGTTCAAAGGACATTGATAGCAGGAAATAGACAGAGCCAGCTTGCCTGCAGAGCTGTTCTTTCCCTGTATGCAGACTGTGGTGTTTGCGGGCTTTCCGACAGACAGATGCCATCTTGATATGTTTAAGTGGGTTATGTCAACCATAGAGATATTCATCTTGCCTAAATTTTCACTTAGTTAAGAAGTAATTGCCTCCCTACCTAGAAGGAAAAGAGTTAAGGAATCATGCTAAGAGAAAAGAAAGAATTGCACTGATTTGTTTTCTTTTTCTTCTTATCCGAGGCTCTGAGTGACCTTAATTAATTAAACTCTTCTGAAGTTGTAAAAACACACTATGCTTTTTAAACCAATAAAACATGTTTTTTTCTTTTAAAAAACATGCTTTTTAAAATGACACCATGAGATAATTAGGTAAAATATAATTCAGTCCCTTTTTTTGTCTTTTAAGTGAACATTTTCATTTTTAGTATAAACATAAGTCAAATATTTATCCCATAAAGTCAAACACCCTTTGAAAATATTGCAAAAGCTACACTGTGGTGCAGACCTCCAGTTAAGAGCACTGGCACCTTTATTTGATTTCAAGCACATGTCTTAGGATGTTTGAGGGGAGGGGAGCTTCATCCTGCATTCAGATGTGTGAAGAGATGGTGTCACCATGTAGACTGCAAACATGCTGAGTGACATCAGGCCACTTTCACACACCAATAAACCCAGAGACTGTCATCTTTGCATTGAGATATTACAGTCCATACGGAGAACAAATATTATGAGGGTTTCATTAGTCAGAACAACAAAAGAAAATCATGAATGACAGCAAAAACATGAATAGAAATAATGGTATTTATATACAGGAGTCAAAGCAATTACTGGCAGTTGTTATCAAAAATCAGACCTGCTAATCAACAAAACTGATTTAATAATTAAATACATTTAAATAGATTTAAAATTGCAGACTTTTTGTTGTTGACTGATATTTTTAACCATTATTGTGGCTCTTCTTTTCTCCTTGAAGAGACAGTTGAAGTTTACAGTTAATAAGTCAATGAAGGATCCCATTCTACCACTGGTTGATCACATGGTGGGTGGGATCTGAAGAGATTGCCTGAACTCCTCTGCACGATACGCCTTCCATGTTTTCTGTCAGGTGAAAAGAAGCGGCTGACGTCTCTACGTATATCTGAGCAGAGCTGTCTAAATCCTCTCCAGCTCAACACAGGGAGTTTGAAGTGACAGGGATTCAAATAGTATGATGCTTTGGCAACTCTGAAAATGTAATAAAAAGAAAAAAGCAAAGAAAGGTTTCCATTTCTATTATATTTTCACACTGTACCCATCAGCTGAGGGGCCGAGGAGCTGGAGGAAAAAAAGCTGGCATTACTTGGTCCAATTCTATAATGAACAGACTGGAATAAAAAAATAAATAAAAAAGATTATGGAGCTGCAAATATGTGGAAATGTTTATATTAGATGGGTCTCAAGACTACAATTTTAGTCACAGCATGTAAAATATTACTCCAATGACATTAAAAAAGAACAATTCCCAACAGTAATTTTGACAGCAACCAGGAGGGAAATTAGATCCTAAAGCTGCTCAAAATGCAAGATGGCTCATAAACAAAATTTCTGAGATGCCAGAAATCCTACAAACATCTGAGAGCCTTAATGATGCTCTTTCAGGTAATTAATGAGGTCATGACCCCCCCATGCATACTGCCATATCTGTGCAGTGACTGCCCGGCTGAATGAGAGGAGGAACATAAACATAATTTTGAATTTAAGCCAGTAAAACATTCAGTTATTACAGCTTATAGCTTTTTCTAAACCTAAACCTTTTCTGTTCAAACTGAATTTATTGTCCGCAATTTGGAGAAAACAAATGAAGTCAAACAAATAAAGTCTGCTTCTCTTTTTTTCCCTTGTTAAATCCTCCAAACAATAAAAGCCCTACATATCATTGTGGGCATACTGTCGGTTTAAATTGAATGGCATGTCAGTCCTATTTCAATGAGGCATTGAGGGGGAAATTAAACAGAGCAAAAAATACCATATGACAAGACAGCTGTCAGGGAAGATGCTTTCCTTTCTTGCTCTTCGGTGCCTTTTTAAGTGTAGCAGGAGGCCTCTTGGAGTTTGGCAACGGAAAGCTGAGACAAGAGGTAAGCATTTGGCCTAGAAAGTTAATTAAATTCACTCCCATGAAAAAAAAATGATGACAACAAACTGATGGTACAACAGAATAGCCAAGATGTCTCACCACATTGGCATATCCACTTTATGGTCTTTAGCCAAAACTCTGGGTTCACAATGATGAAGAAATAGTTTGTTGGACCGCCAATAAAAAAAAAGATCTATATTAGGTCATAATGGGGACATTTTTTTTTTCCATCAGTCCATCTGATGCGTCCACAGTCACTTTTCTTACTAAAGAAGAACAACTTGTACCCGAGCACCCACTAGCAGCTGCAGGAAAGGAGCAAAAAAAAAGATTTAAAAAAAGAATATTGTGGAAATACTGAGATGCAGATGTCTAAAAGACACTGACAAGAAAATCTGGAGGAGAATAATAGAGATGTTTCCAGTTTTCAGCGCTCGAATTTGCTTGCAAATTTATTTTTTTCCCTTCAAGCAAATCCACTGATCATGATGGTTCCAGTGGAATTAATTGATTTTGCTTGAAATGTTGCTGGTCTGAACAAACTCTATTTTTAAAGTTATGAATACAGAAATGTACTTTTTAATTGGGTGAGGCTACCATGGTCAAAAAGAGAGCTAAAGATGTTGTAGACAGAGTTAGTTTGAACAGTGGAATATTTTAAAACTAATGTAAATGTCTTGGTTTTCTTTTCAAAATATCTTCTGAAGCAAAATAGCTTAAATTTCCAGCAGCAGCTGAAAGTGAAAGGAGGGCCTGAAGAAATCTGAAAACAGCCCTGGCCTTTCTATTGTTGCTTTTGGTCATTTTCAAGCCAGCTGAAAACAATTAATGGTGATTGGATTCGTTCAGAGGAGTCTGAATTGGCACTCTGGGGTCATATTAGCCAGGGCAATCACTGATTAAGAGATTAACAGTCTCATTACTTCCTGGGTTGTGGCAGCAAGGAAGGCATGAGAGATGAACTAGCAGACAGTTAAAATGAATGTGAAAGGATTTGGAATGAACATCCCATTCTGTGTCTCTTTGCAACTTTTATCTGCTGTCAGCTCTTTTCCTAGGTTTCCAAGTTTGTAGTTTCACTCACGGTGACTTTAACAGACCCCACCTCTGTTAAAAGTGCACAGCTGCTCCCAGGCTGTAATATTAGATAAGCTGCTGCCTGCTGCTAAGTTTACGCTACCTGCCCGGAGTCCAATGACAATGATGCTTTATAGATTGTGGAGGGTGCAAAGAGGTCAACATCTAGCAATAAGTAGGGAGCCATTTTGCTTTTGCAGGAGTTAACGGACAAAATCAGGCCTGAAAGTCAGTTTTTGTTTTGTTTTGTTTTGTTTTGTTTTGTTTATGTCACCATGAAGGACAGTAACTTCATGGAAAAAAGAAAGAAAAAGGAAAAGTACTAACACTTGACTGGTGTTTCTGTATATATTTATATGAAAAAAAGCAAACCATAATATTGAACAAAAATTTGATTGAATGCTTTTTTTTTTAAAGGAAGTCATCTGTTATGATTTTTTCATGAAGGTGGATAGTTTTTGTTTGGCTTCATTAACACGCACAGATGACTTAAGAACATAACTGGTGGTGTCACTCATAATTATCCTCCAGCACTGCGCGCACAGTCGGCTAACTGTTGGTAAAAGCCCACACTATCAGTCACTCTACTGTGGTGTCACAGCAGCACCCTGAAGCTGCAACAGTGACTAAGTTCAACACATGTCATCCACAGGTGCGATCCCCCCTACTGTACGGTTTGATTTATTTTGCCAGATCCATGGTGGGTGGAAATGTTTCCTTTGCCGCAGTTTAGTGACTGTTTTTCCCAAAGTTAAGATGTAAGCACAAGTTTTGACAGTCTTTGCAAAATGAGTTTAAAAAATAACTCTCTGGGAATTTTTTTTTTTTTTTTACCTTTCATTTTTTCATTTTTTATGTTTTCTCTGCATGGGGGGTGACAGTTTTTCAGGTATTACAATAATAACTGTCCCCATAATGCAACCAGGCTGCTGGCAGCAGACTTTGAAGCCTGCAGTCCTGTTAATGTCTTTCAGTCTTGTTTGGCTTCACCGTGTCTTGAGGTGTTTGTTAGTTACAGCTTTTTTCTTGATTCCGTTTAAGTTTCCTCTGTGTTTTCAGCAGGACAGTTGATCACAGGTACTTAAAGTTAAATTGTGTGGAAATGTTTTGAGTGAAATGCAAATATATAAACACACTTTGAAGTGAAATAAATGAAAAACTGGTTTGTTTCACAAACATCTTTAAAAATTAAAATTATTACCTACCTGATATATTTATCTTTTGTATTAACTTCCTCGTCTGATTTGGAGGGGAATTCTTCCTTTTCTACTTTAATGACACAGACACAGATGTTTACCTCACCAACTTGCTGACCATCCATGTACTTCAAAAAAATGAAAAACAAAAAAAAAGGAATCTGACGTATCGCCTGTCTTACAGCTTGAGTATCATTTCAGAAACTTTGAATGCCGCAACTTACAACCCAGAATTTTTGGTTTCAAATAATCGCAACTCTGGTCTAGTTCACAATCACTAGTAAAGACTGCAAAGGTCAAAACCACAACACGCTGACATTTCTGTGAAGGGAGTGCAAAACATTGCTGCAAGATTTGTTTTGATGGGAGCACATTAGATTTGTAGGAAACATTTTGAGAAAAACCTGCACACATCACAGCTTAGTTGAGTCTGGTGCAATATGCTCATTCTCTCAGACTCAAGCACACTATTATGCATATTTCCATAAAAATCATCTCTATTAAATGAATTGTAAGTAGTTTCTGCTGGAGTCCAATTAGATTTGATGTTTGAGGGGGATATAAAGGGCACTGCGGACTTTGTATGATGTATTATTGAATGGAAATTAATGGCAGCTTGTTTTGTCAGCTGTTACTGGCTATCTCTCCTGCCATCTGTTGTCTTTTATAGAAAGAAGGACTTCTATTTCGCTCCCCTCTCCTTGTATTTCTCTCAGACTGTTAAAAGAACAGATTGAGATTGAGGATCTTTGTACAAGGCTCAATGGATTACAATGGAATCACTTCTTTTAAAAAAGGCCTCATGTGGAAGGACCATACTGTTTTGTGAAATGACATCAGACATATCAGAAGGGGGTATTTTAACAAAGTAACCCACGGCTTTTTCTTTCCAAGCAAAGGTCTGTCTTGTAAATCTCTAACAAGTATGATTCAAGTGATAAACAGTTCAAGAAAGCTTCTGCTAAAACGGCAGAGGGGGGTCCGTCACTTCGAGGAAAAGCAGATGCATGGTGCATGATTACAGAAGCGACATTATTTGTTTATTTCGATGAAATATACTAACTTAAAAAAATGCAACAAGCTAAAGACCACACACAGTTAGGCAACAAAAGTTGTCATATTCTGATCTCCTCCACTGGTTGTTAAAGTTTATACTGCTTTAAAACAAGGGAGGCATAAATTAAATACTCACAACTCTAATTCAGTGCTTTTATAGTTCTGCAGAGACTGATATTTCGGTAAATCACTACAGAATAAAAGTTAGTTGTATCATTAATTTCATAGGGCAGTCAATTTGAGCAATCTTCATAAACCAACCAACTTCACTCCTGTCTATGCAGAGCTTATTGGAAACACCATTTTCATTTTAAAACAAATTCAATAGCGACAACTTGAAATTAAATGCATGTTGTTCTGCCATGCCAGTCACAATGGAGTCAAACATGGGACAGTGCCTGGGTGAAGACTCCTAACTCTGCGCTTGTATATCTGCTAACTGATAGCTGTTCCATGATCAACCAAATGCCACCTTTTTACAGCTACATAGCTTAGTTTGCTACTTAGGTAAATTAGTGAAAATATAAACAGGAAAATGTAACATTGTAGACTGAACAATCCTGTCTCGACGACATTAATTGCTCCGATAGCGGCTATTATTGCTTGACGTGGCAAATTGATGGCCTTACTCCCAATCATCCTTCCCAGAACAGTCCATACCATTGCTCCCTAAGCTTGGACATTGGTGATCTTGATCTTTCATTCATAATCTCTTTAAATGTTACCTTTCTATGCTGCTTTTAAACACTGTTCACAGTGCCTCACCTGTATGAAAAAAAAAAACACCACAGCAGTTTTTGAAAGCTACCTCTAACTACAAACCACGGTGGAGGAAATTGATTTTTCACTGGTCTCTAGCCCCAGCAGCCATGTCATTGTTCCACAGAAAAAGGCCTGCTGGGAACTGGTAAAAAAGCAAAGAGAAGAGAGAATATACCATGAATTTGAATACTTGATAATCAAATTAAGTTTCCCAGAGTGCCATGGAACACCTGCACAGTGCTGATAAGATAAAGAACAGAGGATGAATAGAGAAAGAATAATCACATGAGAAAGGGAACCCATAAAAGCCCAAACAAGGTGGGGGATAAGCAATGAATAATGTAATGAACTTGTAACAGCTCAGAAATGATCTCTTTCTCTTTTAGTCTCTTGTTTCCACCATCTACATTTCTTCTTTTTTTATTCCTTTCTTGCTCTCAATACTTCTTTTAAAAAAAAAATCCTCCTGAACTCATTATATGTAACATCACAGGAGACCAGTCTTCAAAAGGATTTAACACAGAACAAAATTAATGCTTCTCCCTCAATACCCAGCCACTACCAGGTCACTGAGTAGGAGTGAAACCTGTGATTGGCAAATTGAACTTCACTTTTAAGTATTTCAGCCACTGTGCGTAATTTGCAAGTCATAAGAAATTGTCCCCGTTTGCAGTTCTTAAAGCACCAAACGCTTTCTCTCATCTCTGCACCAGTGGGTTGACAGTACCTTAATGCTTAGAAAGCAACCTCCTTGATCCTATCGAGCTTACTTAAATGAAAGTTGTGAGATGAGAGTGACAACTGCTTATGCCACTTCAAGGTCTCTGAAATCTCAATAAGGGCAAAGGGACTATCAGAGAGGTATGCTTGTGACCACACAGCTATGGGTATACATATCATATTATGTGCATACATAAAGCTTAGGAGAAGACGACGGTGCTGAGGTGCTAAAAATACTGATGTAACTTTTTATGTCTGAAGACGATGGTCAACAACAAAATTAAGCTGTTGTGACTCAGTCACTTTTCTCCTGATCCTGTCAAGTTAGTTCGAGTTAACATCACGGCTTACACCTGCCAATCAGAGACAGAGAAAGGTTGAGTCTAGATGTGAAGTTTACTAAGCAAACAGGTACAGCAGGCCTTAAGCCACAAATGAGCAGAGGGCTCTGAGTGCAGGTAACTTGGGCATTATTCATTTGAATAAACTACCCACATTGTAGTGATTATAATCTAGTTAGCAATCGACAAAGTTTCCCTTAAATATATATAGTTACTGTTTGGCCCTGGACCATGGGGTAAAATTATGAAAAGACTGTAGTTGCAGCCATTAAAAACACCCAACCTTAATTTACAGGTTTGTAGGAGGATGCAAACCTCTCCGTCTTCAAAGTTGGGCTCATGTTCATTCACCTCCCTTAACTGTGCAGCGTAGGATCATCCAACGTGGATGTTATTTTTAGTGATACTGGGGCACCAGTGATGATCAAACCACCCTTTATTTATCAGAACTAGCGGGACATTGTAGACATGAAATTCAAGCTGTTTCAAGGAGTAGCTGGTAATCTCCTATGTTTAACTCTCAAGAGACACACACTGACCAAACCAACATGTAGCTACAAAACTATCCATGATGGTTCTTTTTTTGTTTTCATTACGCTGCACATGTATTCATTGAGTCTAAGTTTGAAATTTTAAACCCAAAATCACTGTATGCAAAACACAAATGATCAGCAACTTTGCACTAGGAGCGTGCCCTTGTGTGAGAACTACTTTAGAGTATAACCAGAATGCACAAAGGTTTACTTTGCCCAAATAATGCTTTGCTGTCTTGTCATCCCTTCTTCCTTGAACATTCTCCTGTGGTGTGAAGCCGCAGCACTGCAGGCTCTACAGCTCCTGCCATCTGGTCAGCCTGTCTGCTCCTCTCCTCTGCTGTCACTCACTTCCTGCCCCCTCAAGTGTCACTCAGCAGCCTGGTGGGCGCTGTGGTTGCGAAGCAGCAAGAGAACATTAGCATCATAAACTCTAATTACTGAGGTTAATAGTTGACAGTTGCAGTGCAAATATTTCAAGAGTTCTCAATTAAACCTTTATTCGGCAAGACAGACTTACTGAATGTAAAAGTGCATGAGGAAACTGTGCACACAGGCAGAGGCACACAGGCAAGAGGAGCACTTAAGAATGAACTTTCAGCTGTTATAAAACCACACACAATGCATTCATGTTTAAGCTCCTCACCACATCAGTGAATGGAGTGATCAAAATGAAAATATCACAGTGATTAGCTTCAAATTTCACAATATGAGCTACAGAGTAACTACTGTTTTGGCCAAGTCTGGGATTAATACTTACCAAAAAAAATAAGCCCATACAAAGCCAAAGAAGGGCCAAGACTGACTGAATTAGTTAGTGGTCACAGTGAACATGCATGACACATACATATTTATTTAATATCTTTTATTTGTGATAGATGGCATTGCCTTTCTAGACACACTGAAGCATTTCCATCTGATGTGCTGTTGTGGTCATGCATAAAGCATATCCTGAAGTGTAAGACAGCTGTTCAGATTTGTGGACCTTCTGATAAAATCAAGAGGGAGACATAAATGTGTTATGTACAAGAGAAAATACAGTTAAGGTAACTGAAACACCATGGTGAACAGCACAGTGGCAATTCCCCCACTGTTCTTCATTTATATTATTTCTAAATGTATAATTGCATCCTTATCATATTGATGACTGTAGAGGCAGTGTTAAAATTGTCAATTTAAATTCTCATTGCAGCTTGTTTTGGTTTAATTGGGAGTTCTCAGTCGACCAATTTACAATAACTATTTTTCATTATACTACACTATTATGTTTGACAAGATTTTGCAACAATGAAACAATGGTTTAACTGTGGTTGAGCTATCTTATAATACGTAGAATTTTAACAGACCCCTACCAGCAGTTTAGAAATGTTTATTAATAGTAGTCTTTGCAAAACTTGTATTAAACACTGATATTATTAAGATCATTCTGCTCAGGATGGACCACAACTGCTTCTAACATTTATTAGAAGTTTTGCCTTGTTGTGTTTTGGCTTTGACTATAAGTAAAAGGACCAGATTAGGTCCCTTTTTTTAAACTGCAAACTTCGGTATTGTGAAAGTGAAATATCCTGATTTACTCACAATATCGTCTTTAAGAGAAAAGAACTTCATAGTTTGTAAAATGAACAAAGAAAGCATTATTGGTAGCATCTTTAATTAGAAGTGGTGTAATCAAGGATAATAATCATTGGAGGGCTTTGCAATGCACAGTGATATATAGAACTGACAACCCCTTTGTTATAAAGGTAAACCTACTACTTTTAAGGATATATATAAATTCTCTGTTTGGTTGAACTGGTCCAAAAGGTTAAAAATCAGTTGCAGGAATTGAAACGGAACCAGTTCCATGTTGGCGGAAAAGGCCTAAATGTGGCTTTTAGCAGAGGAAACAGGGGTCCAAGGTCACTAACACAGGTGTTGAGAGTGGTCTTGAATAAGGCAGCTATGTAGCTCTCCCAGCTGAATGAAAGAATGAACCGCATCTGCTAACCACCCAAGGATGATTGTTTACACACAAAACTTTTAAGACTCCCTTATTTCACATCATCTTGCTCTCATGCTGTTTGCACACCTGATGCAGCAAAGTGTGAAAAAATGGAAAACACAGGTCTCTACATGCGATCCCATGTATCTTTTGAAGTGTACGATAGCTCTGAGGTAATGTCAACCATCTGAACTGCATATGGATTTACACACACACACACACACACACAAGCACAAAACCCTCTCAAAGAGCCACTAACATTTACTCTGTAGAACATAATAATCATATTCATCTCTACTCTTTAACAGCTGATTACTCGTCTCTCGATTTTTTTCACAGATTTCATCTCTCCACCATCTTCTTCTGCCTTGTCTCCTCTATTTCTTCCATCTCATTGCTTTTACACCCTCGCCCACCTCTCTCTATCTATGCTGTCTTCTCACTCTACTGACCAACTGATACAGAAAGCAAGGGGGAGAGAGACCTACAGTTAAAGCTCTGTTTACACTAATGGTTGCTCTTTTCATTGGTACACTCGGGCTGAAGTATTCACAGGGTTGTGAAGGAGAGGAAAAGAGATTAAGGAGACAGGGTAAAAAGATGGAGAAGTGTGTGTGTGTGTGTCCTCAGTGTTAAAGCATGCGTGTGTATTTGTGCGCATGTGTCCATCTGTGTGCAGTTCCCTGTGTGTGTCCTGTTTCTACTTCCCCCATCTGTCCCTTCTGCCTTGACGTCCAAACCTTCTTCTAATGTGCTGTCCAATAAGCCAATGATTATCATATCGGTGCAATATTAGCTTCTATTACCGCCTGGCTCAGGATCAGTAATTGCTGTCCGTGCAGAGGAAATGGGAAAGGAAATTACATCTGCCTATACAAAGAGATCGTTTCCTTGTTAGTCCTAAGGGACTGTGATGACCCCTGTGTGTATGTGTGTTAACTTGTGTGAACTTGAAAGTATGTGTTTCTGTGCAGATCAGTGCGCCTGTGTTTGTATTTGTGGTAAACCTTCACAGTATGGAGATAATAGTGGCACTAAAACCAGTTGTTTCAGGGAGAACATTTGGACAAGGGCACTGCTGATGTATAAAGTATATGTGTATGTGTGACTTCTGCGGACAGAGAAAACTTTGGTTTCCATTAGAAAAACATTCATTGTTCTAAAATATGCCAATATAGACTCCACAAATCATATTTATCGGTTACTTTTTGAAAGCCATCACACGGCACTTTTACATTAGCATTAATGTCATCCAATGCACAGGGTTAGAAAAAAAGCCTCACTTTCAAAGCTGAATGCTTGTTACTTTCAGTATTATTTTTTCTAAATCCGTATTAAAGAGCAGCAGGAGCAAATGGCAGAATTTTTATAGTACTTTTCAATAAAGCTAAAATATGACTGGAGTGTTAACTACATGCCATTAATCAGAACACACAAGGCCAAATGGTCTTCCAAGTTACTAAATGTCCAGTTGCTGAAAAGCAATGTTTCATTTAATAGGCTATTTTTTAAATGGAGCCTGGCGTGGAGTTCACTCCACATAAAATGCACCTGGGCGAAAAACTTTACTGTGAAAAAAGAGGGAAAAGCAGTATCACAGATCTTTTTCAACCAAGTGTTCACTGACCAGCTCAGTATGCAAAAATATAGAATGTGTCAGCATGTTCGCATGTCATTTAGTGCACAGCCTGTTTGTTAGTGATGCCAACATTACCTTCCCTTCACCTGTCTCTCCTCTCCTCAGCTCTGCAGGTGTACTTGAATAGACAGGGAGTCTGCTAAGGGTGGTGAACAGCTTTTTAAAGTGGAAAAAAACTTTTTTATAATGTATTGTACAAATGAACCTGTTAAATGACAGACGACCTCCACATTTTTTCTGTCATTGTAGAAAAAAAAAATTAATCAGTCACCATGACCTTGGTGTGAATGTATAAATAATAATACCACTGCCCCGTCATTTGGGAATAAGAAGATCTTAATATATTTACATTTTTTTCTGTTTAAATAAATGTGTTGCTTAGGTGTATTATAATGGCATTTTTTTTTTCTTATGACTTAACAATTACTGTTTCGTTCTTTCAGCAGCAACCCGGCGGTTTCAAACCAAGTTGGAAGCAAATGAAGAAGCAAATATGAAAACATATTTCAGAGTGATGAGAAGGCTTACTTTCATATCTTAAAAGTACAACAAATAGAAGGCTTAAGTATTTCAATCGGTCTCTGTTGTAGCATGATATCAGTTTACAAAGGCATAATTAAATGGCTTTGAAACTGATGCAGCCAACAAGAAAAAAAAACAAATGAAATGAAGAGGACTGAAGGGGGGCCATCTGCACAGGTGGTACACTTCTGCTGCAATGTTAGCTGTCTGCAATAATGAGGGTCTCTTTCCTTTCTAAGAAACCCTCTCACAATCCCTGCACAGATCTCCATGGGATCATCTGTGGACCTATTGCCATTTTCCATGAGACTTGATTGGTCAGTGGGCAATGCTTTTATACATGTTGATGTACTCCTGTAAGAAGAGAACCACCATCATAACCCTGAAAATGCAGGGTTAAACCTAAAGTTACCCTGCTAACCTCAAACCTTGCTTTGAAGTACAGGAATCAGGGGTAAAGAGGGTTGCATGGATTTAAGAACCCCTGTCATTACTGACCTCTTCCACTCACAACTGAAGGATATTATTCTAATGTGCTCTCTGTGCTGTGATAGAAGGCAGTACGTTGGTATATTTGCATATATTTTATTGTTCAATGAAATTTTACCCTCAGTGGAACTTATACTGCAGAAAAACAGGCTGTTCCAACTTATTCATGTGAAACAAGTGAATTTTTAATAATGCTTTGACAGAGCGTCCATATTGTATGTTATGCGCACAAAGTGCTGGGAAAATGACTTCAATGCATGTTTTAGACTTAGACTTGAGGTGAACTTGAGGTGACTTCTCATCTCCAGCTTACTTATTCATCTTCCATTCTACTGGCAGCTTGCTGGTTCATAGGTATCTTCAGCATTTCTTCTTTTCTAACTTGAAGATTCGCAGTGTTGCTGGTAAGATCTTTTGAGTCTTTGTTTCCTACATGTAAGCAGCCAAACATAAGCACAGTCCACTCCTAATGTTATAACAACATCAAACCACTTCTGTATGTGGCACTGGCTTTAACAATTTTTGTTATTTGCTGACGTGAGTCTTGTTGGAAACTATAGAACTGCTTATAATAAAGCCAAAATTACTAAAAAAAATGTTATGTGTGCACCTTAGTAGCACGTTACTGCCCTGAAAAAAATATATTGTCACAGAGGTAACAAATGCACAGATCATAGAAAAAAAACATAATATGTAAATGTAATGTTTATATTCATGCACTTACTCAACTGTCTACCTAGCCCTAACAAGATGTAGATAACATGCACAAAGATGATGTGTAGCTGATTGTAGGAAGTGGCTCTGCATATTGTTTATCCTCCTGCTCAGTTCAGTTCCCTGCTCATAAAACACTCATGCTTTGTCACAACCTTGGTGTAAAATACAGACATTGTGATATCAGGGTAGAGTGGTGACTTACACACACAACTAAATTAAAAGTTTCTCAGAAGTTGACTCTGTTATAAATTGTGGTTGTGGCATCCGTTCTAAAATCCCCTGCTGTCCTCAGTGCTGCAGCATAAACACAGTACTCGCTTAAAAAAAATCTCTTGAAAATGAATGGGAGGGCTGTTGTTTTCGCCACAACGGCTGATTTGCCACTGAAATGATATTGTTTAATTGTTTCCACCAACACCGCTTCATTTCTCTCAAAAACAACTTTTGAAATGAGTTGTCACAACTTTAAACAAGGAGAAAAAAAAGGACATGAGATAAACAGTGCTTTAAAGGAACCGATGACTCATGATTCAAGTGAATGAAACAGGTTGTAGCTGGCCGATTTGCACTGAGACTGCTCACATGAGGAAAGTAAGGCTCAGTGCCATGTTAGATAACTTTCGTCCACTTAGAGGCTTTTCTAACAGTAAGATCCATCTCTGCCTTTCAAAGTGTTGCATAATTCTGAATTATTTACACTGCACTTAGGACTCATACGTGCAAAATGGACAGATCCATGTAGGTTGAGATGTAGGTAGGCAGAGAGATGGATAGATGGGAGAATAGATTAAATTAAAGCACAGTTTGGGGTATTATTGCCACTGTGTGGGTGTTATATTGACACTGATCATACTCGAGTAGGATGAGACAGAGAACTGACTGGACTGCTCCATTAGGAAACAATTCCAGCGCCTCCAACTCTTTCTGTATATTTAAGTGCATACAAGACCTGAGCTTCAACTCCCTCTGGATAAAATGAAGCTGCATGTGCATCAGTCAAATTTAAAAAATGCTGCCATCCCATGTTAAACTCTGTTATTTTCCTTTTACAAATATTCCTCTTGTATTTTCCCTGAGAGTGATCTGATTTAGACATGATTCCACTTTATTTTACTGGCTCTTTTTTAATAATTCAACATTTGTATATAATTTCATTTTAAAACATCATTTTAAATTAAATTTGTCGTG
>JAPZDY010000021.1:11346618-11363395 GCA_029783645.1 Ctenochaetus hawaiiensis
AACCATTTTTGTATATGCATGTATATGCGCACACACGCACACACATACACCCACGCATGCGCACACATACACACACAGACTATACAGGGACTTACTTATACAACTCTTCCCTCTCTCTTTTCCTGGCTTTGGTGGTGACAGATGGGCTGAGGTCTGTGTATTTCGTCTAGAATTATGTGTGATTGGAGAGGGACAGAGGGAAGCAGGAAGAGTGAAAAGTGACCTGCAAAATATTGTGCGTGTGTCTGTTAGTTAAAGCAGAGGTAAGACTGTGCAGGATCAAGCTAGCCAACACAGTGCCCCCTAGCAGTAATTCAGAGCTCTGAACAAACCATAACATTAAAACCTTCGCTGACCAGATCCCAAACATCATCCAGAATATTTCATGCAAAAGAAACTGATTTTTTTAGATTGGCAGCGACTGATTGAATACAGAGGAAAAAGCACTATAACTATGATTACAGTTCTGCAGTTAGACAACTCTTGAAAGTCACAAAATTACAAAGCTCCTGTCTCAAACCAGAAATTAGGCAACTGTAGAAAAAAATATTTTGTTTTTCTATTTTATAAAGCACTTGAGACAGAATAGACAAAAAAGGAGAATTAAAGTTCTATTCTGATGTAATTCTGAATAAAGATACAAACAACAAAAGTTGTAATGCGAAGAACTCTGAGTGAAGTTTATAAGAACTAAGGAGAATTTTAAATGAGCTCCACTGAATCCACATGAAATGGATCATTACATAATTCCTATTCACAGCACATCACAAAACTTTTTTTATTTGTTTTCTGATTTTTAATACATATTTTTATGGTGATTTTGACAGTTTTAATCCAAGTTTTTAAATAAAATGAGTCAAAAATAGGATTTAAGATAAGTCAGTCAAAGACTGGACCAGAAACAATGAATAAAACTACAATTACACAAACACACAAACACAGCAAAACTTACTTAGGGCATTTTTACATAAAATACATAAAGTTGCATCACTTCCTGGAGACTTATTCCAACCACAACCACAACCACCACTTGCCTAATCCTAATCCTTGCCCCAAATGTAACCTAATCCTGGCCTTAATTTAAGCCTAACTGTTACATTTTGGGGACACGACTTTCATCCCCAGTTGCAGCAGACGTCCTAAGTGAACTGATCTTGAGTTTAGTCCATGTACTTGAGAGTAATCCAAGTCATACGCACACAAAAACAAAAACACAAACACAGATTTTTTTTTCTCTCCCAACTATCAACATTAATTGGCTGAGAGTGGAAAGGACTTAGGTTACTCTGGTCAGTTTGACACCTGATCAGGACTATAATTGTTTGAACAATTGTACCAGCTTTAGTAGTAAACCACCATAACACACCTTATTTCAGTGAGAGTGACTAGATTGTTTCAAAAACAATTACTCAACTGCTTCGGCCAGGTTTTGAAATTCTATTTTTTTCAAAACCGTGTCACTTTCAGTGGGAAAGACTTTAAAGTGTTATTACAGAGAAACAGGGCAAGGTTCAATTTGTTCAGCTCTGTTACTCTTGGGTCTCTGATTCATTTTCTTCTGAGTGACTGAACTGCGGCGGGCTGTTTTTTTTTTTGGTTTTTGCTGATGCAGAAACACTTTTGAAGTGCCTGCACAGTAATAAAGCACACAACAAGTATAACTTAATGTTATGAAAACAAAAAATAAAAACCAAACTACTAAATTAAATAGCAATAGCTTTTGAATAAGGATGGATTAACAGTATGAACAACATCTAATAATCAATTCTTGTCCATGTTGTTTTTGTTATTATGTCAGTGTTGACTTTGACCTTATTGCATTTTTTTGCTTGTCATGGATGCTCGTTCTTTGGTTTTATTTTGAAACACTTGAAGGCTCCTACACTTGAGGAGATGTTATATTAAAATGTAAAAGGACAAAATACAAAACCATGCTAGGTTGGAATATTTATGTATCCACTGTGCCATTGGGGATCTGATGGGGCCTTTGTGTCACCTTGACTCCTTTGACTTTTTCTGTCCTTAGATAAAAACTAAGGAGCTCTTTTGTAATCTTTTGCCACCACATGCACATAAACACTCCCTGACATCTCGTCCTACAAATACCACTCACTGTCACTCCCTCAGAGAGCTCCATCGAACCACTATTGACCAACAGTGGGGCTAATCGAAGGCCCCGGCGGCCTCCTTGTCCTGTTGGTTAATGGTGACCCATCTACCCTCCTCTCCCAATCAAGGCTGCTGCCACCCTCCCTGTCCTATCTCTTCATCTCACCCCTCCCTTCCTTACTTGCTCTGGGTTGATTCGATGGCATTGATCTCCTCCACCTCTTGACCTTCTTCTCAGAGAAGATTTACTGGTGTGGCTGACCTACTTTGAACAAATGCTGACTCTTTCAAGCTACAGTTTTGCTGCATTTCCACAAAAAAAGTGTTCACAAAATTCTGCTTTGCAAAGCTAGCAATACTTTCTTGGAAGTAAGTTTCTGCATTTTCAAGAGTAAATAGAGGAAAATTATTACACAGTTGATTGTGATATCATAAACATTGGATCCTGCACTAGATCCTAAAATGTAAACTCTATTAACTAATTAAATATTATATTAATATTTTTTTTAAAGTGTTGCATTTTGTTTATTCAGTGTTTAAGTATAATTTGTATTGTCTCAAGGAATTTTGTTACATTATAAAACTGTAAAAGGTACATAATTTTGGAGCTGGAATATTTTTTGCTGGACTGAATTCTTTTTTGTCACATAAAAAAAAATAAAATAAAATAACAATAAAAAACAGCGTTCGTTTGAACAAATCTGAAATGTAAGTAATCATAAAATGTAAAGTCATGGAACATCAGTGCACTTTTTAGTATCAGCATAAAGTTTGGACACAAACCAACTGAGGAGACTGTAAAAGACCATTTGTTCATTAATTCATAGTACATGTCGTATTCTCAATCCTATTTATGTCATTCCTTGGATGGAATTACCATGTTTTTTTTTCCTTCCAAGCCTTGGAACAATTGAAAGAGCTCAGAGCCAAGCAATCTGTCGGTCCTCTTCAGTTATGCATAGCTGCATAATGATGGTCCTCCTGCAACCAATACAACTTTTTAATCAAGTTAGTGTCTGTGCTATATCATCATTTTCTTTTTCTAAGTGTTTTTTTGTCCCCCTCTGTTTTCCTTTTTCTCCAGTGTCCTCCTCTGTTGCCAGACATGCATAAACACGCACCAGCTTTCATCTTCTTTTATGGTGTATTACCCAGGCCCTGCTAGAACAGCTCAATTGTTTTTGCTGAAGACAGGGCCCATAAAGTGCCATTAAAGATGTATCACCACAGAAGCTAATGTTTTCTTATCCATTGTCAAAGCACCTCCAGGACTAGCAGACTAACAGATTCTTTTCCAAACCATTTGCAGTGCTCCCTCTAACTCTCCTTCCTTCTACCCCCGTGGCTCCCTCTGTGTCACAGCCTCTTTCCTCTGCCTCACTCCTCTGCCTCCTGGTCCTGCTCTTCTCCCCAATAATTTACACCTCATCAGCACACTGCATCACCCATGATGTATATTAGTACCCTGCAAACCCAGGATGAATGCATTTGAGGGGTTGTAGCCATATTCTTTCATCATATAGGATTTTTTCCTCTCCTCTAAAAAGTAATTCTTTGCTGGGCTGACTTTGATGTCTCTAGGCTTGTTGTGAGTCCTGAACAGTAATCTATTCAGGTTGTGGGGAGAAAAGGAGATAAACATAGAGAGACAGACAGCAAGAAAGGAAGAGGAATAGGTTGAGAAAGGGAGGTGCCTGGGAGTAAAGAGAGTAGATGCTGGCAGGATGGTTACACTTCTGTCTTCAGTTTCTGACTCTTGTATGGGTTTGATAAAATGAGAGATACTCCCAAATTTACAGTGGGACACTCAGTCAGATAAACATGACTGCTGAACTGAATCATTTCTCATCATATCTTGTTCACTTCAATGTGTTTTGCAGTTTGTGTGCTGCTCATTTCTCTCTTAATTAAATATGACCACTCACAATGAAATCAGGCACTGAAGACAGAAAGCAGCAGCTGGACTTCACTTCTCACTTGCTGTATGTTGGAACCATTCTATCAGCTGATGTTCTTTTGAAATGTACAGCAGACTTAAAGATCAAACAACACACTTTTAGAAACAGTCGCAAAAGTGTGAATTTGATTCTGTTCCAGTCTCCCAATGGTACTCAAGTCTTGTGGTCTGAGGACGGAGGGACAAAAAGACTCAAAAGCCCTAGAAACATGGTCAGTGTTTGGCAGGTTTTCAGAAAGATGCATCGACACAATGGCGTACTCAAACACCTCAGAGCTGCAGGAACTCAGTAACTCGGTCTCCTACTATTGGAAAATGTAGGTTAACAATCAAAAATGATGCTAACTATTTAAGTACACATGTTAATCAAAAGCACCTGACCTAAATGGTCATTTCTGTGTGAATTCTCCCTTGTATAGAACATTTTTTTTCCAGTTTCTTTAATGTCTCAGGACATTGTAAAGTCCACATCTGTGTCCAAAGACATGAGGGATTTAGGTGGTAAATTTTATCTGGTGAAATAATTAAAAACATATGTTCAACTGTTTACAGGATTACTTTGTTTTTATTTGTGCATTAAAACTATGTGTTTTTGTTCACTGCCTAAAGGTATCATTGTGTAGTTAGAATACTTTTGTTCTTGTGCGCTGAAGCATAATTATGACCATTGTCACAGTCACATTACTATTTAATGATATTTGCAAGAAATTGACATAAGAACATCTTAAAGGCAGAAGGAATAAGATCGAGCTGTTACAGTTAGTGACAGTGAGGACAGTGAGTTTGAAGAGTCAGGAAGAGCTCATCCCCCAATCAGGTTCAGATTTAGGAGGAGTATGCACATGTAAGTTAGTGTGTAAGTCTGTTCCTCTATGGGTGTATGTGTGCGTGTGCTTGCATGCCTGGCAATAGATGAAGGGAGGTGCTGTGAATATGACACATTCAAAATTTTGCTCTCTGCTTTCTTTCTTAAAGCAGGATGTCTGTCTGTTGACAATTAGAGTGTGAAAAATGAATGAGTCAGTGAATAAAGATGTCATAAAGATGTCACTGAGGTTTATGTTCCACACCTGAATCAGTAGAGAACGTTCCACAACGCACACACACAAGCACAGCCACCTTAATGTTGGTTTATATGATCTGATTTTCTGTTATGCCTTTAAAGCTTAAAATTGTGATAAGTTAAAAAGATTTGTGACAATTGTTTGTCCCATTGTTTTTTTTTGTTTTTTTTTTAATTTGTCATACATTGCTTGTTGGAGGTGGGGGAGGGGAGATTGGAAGGGCAGCTTTTCTAATAAATGTATGCTCAGGGACCTCTAAACTACAAACAAAATTGGTCAAAATATTTTTTCCTTACTTGAAAATGAAAATGAATTTCACAAAGGGTTATCACATGATTCCCCTTTTGTATTAAGTCATAATTTTTGAACATAAGGAGAAGAAAATGGATTTCTGTCCAGATTAAGGCAAATCAGTTCTACTTGTGCTACTTGTGTACTTGTGCTGGTATGTCACAGTTTTTATGAAAAACAGTTAATATAATCACATGTAAAACAATTAGTAAAAAGAATTCTCTTACTTTCAGACATGTTTTTTGTTGACAGAAAATCAGAATTAAAGTTAAACCAATCATCAGGCTATAAAACCAGACTATCAAACCTTAATGACCGAACAAGTCACCCATCTGAGCTAATCTTCTTTTAGATCACAATGGATATTTCCCATCATGTGCTGAGCTGAATCTGCCTTGAGCTCCTCAGCTGATCTTTGCAGACCCCAGTGTGACACCACAGCTAAACAGGAGCAAGTCGAACAGAACTCAAACCAGCGAGCAATGTGTGCTTATGACCAGTGATCGATTCTGCACAGACCTGACTTGGGTCTAATATCCAATGATTTGTAGCCACAGGGACTGAGGTTCAGCAAAAGTTAGGTAGCTCACTTCGACAGTCACCAACAACAGCTTGTATGTAAGTGGGGAAGCTGGTGTTTTGTCTTCTGAAACAGAAGCAGTGCTTCAGAAAACATGACTCTGTGAGATTGAGTTTGAAAAAGAAATGGATGTTCAGTGTAACTTGGGACTTGCTGAAGGACACTTTTACAGGATAGATGCTTGAACCTTTCCAGCTGTGGCAGATCTAACCAACCAAACACGGATACATGCAATTATATAAACATACAAACACATAACCACACCAGTTGTACATTAATACATTAATAATAGAATATAGTACTGAATGTTTAAAGGTCTTGTTCATGTTATATAATTTGTAATAACTATCTGGCCCCCTCCTTAACTTCAGACTAGATGACAGCTAAAGTTTGAGAAACAGAGATGGTATCCATGTGTGTGCTTTTGAATGTTATATTTTAATGAGACATCTTAAAGGATTCCTTAAACTCACTCTAATGGCTTTATTCTCCACCAAAATGGAGCTACATTGAAGAGGCTTGGGAGACAAGACCATGGCAATACATAGGGAACTCGGGTGATATCTGATGTGTGACAACCCTATAAGCCCTTTGAGAGTTTTGTCTTCCAAGTGCAGAAGTGTAGTTTGCACGAGGAGGAACAACTGTGTTCCCTCAGGATGCCTTTCTTGGTGTCACGTCTGTCCTAACCCTGTCTATCTGATGCCATTATTCCCTATAGCATATACTGCTTTTACTTTTCACTATCCCCTCTGCCGTTGTGTTGGGACTTTCTTCTGTCCTTTTGTCTTCCTCAGCTGTCTAACGTGATATGGTAAATGCTTTTTTTTTTACCATTTAAATTTTTATTCTGCTTCCAATTTTTTTTAAATCAAAAGATTAAGATGTAGTTTATGAATGCATGACTTAAAGTACCCTGATAGCGAATAGATCAGTTTTACAAGATTTCCACATGGGCTGCTAATATTTTTTGTCCTCTATCACTTCCTTTTATCATCTCGTGTATATATTTTGAAAAATATGCCACTAAAATAAGTTGCTACATCAGACATCCCATCAATCTAATCCCAGAAAAGCCCAGCCACCATAAAAAGCATCACATTTCAAATAAGACACCACGAGGCAAACAAGCTCACATGTACATCAGTGCTTATAGATGTCTGAGCCATGTTCTCTAATCTTGACAGAGATAAGACAAGATGCGGTTTGCTGCGGTTAATGGGTCAGTGGCCGTCTTGCACAAATAAGCTAATAGACAAACAATCCGTGAGGACAGGATGAAGAAGAGGAGAGATGAAAGCCCAGGGAGTCAAGAGAGAGGGGTCGAGGGGCGGTGAGGCCGCGAGACAGGAGATGATGAACCACTACAAAGGCAAAGAGATATCAAAATGGAAATGAGGCGCCACCAAAGAGCACTCCAGCCTCCCACTAGACAAGTTTGAAAGCCAGACAAGAGTAAAGGGAGGAAAGAAGGGGAATAGAAAGAGTGAGGCTGAGTTTAGAGATGTGGTTGTCTCTGCTTGCTACTGAAGATCAATATGTCTATTTATAGCAACTGCATTAATCGATGAATAAATATTTGACCGATGTTTGATTTCTTTAAAGTGATGAGGTGCATTTTTTACTTCGATTGCAGGGAGTTTACACTAACACCTTCCACTCAAGAATTTGGAGAGGAACTCATGTTACTTCAAAAAAACAAACAAAAAAACAAATGAAAAAAAACAACAACCACGCACCCCCAAAAAACCCAACAGTAACAACAATTTTTTTCAGCCTTTTTGCATATTATTTTCTTGATCACTAAGAAACATGACATTAGTTGTTGCAGTTGTTCAAATGTTTAGAATTAATATCTGCAAAATTTTAATATTTTCTTTTAAGGATCACAAATGTAAACCCATTGTGTACCACACATCCTTTTAACTTTAGGGACTAATCTGATATTCTAGGACACTTCACATCCTTACAAGTATAGCAATGCAGTCATGGCTGTGATGGTCTACCTTTCCCTTTTAAAACTAATTATTAAAAAAGTTAAAAAAACATTTGGAAGTTCACACTAAAAAAGTTTAACTACTGAGAGCCTGAATGAGGTAGCAAAAAGCATCAGAAGGAGAGAGGGTGTGTGAGAAAATATGTGGAAGTTCCTTTTTAAAACTGCTGAGCCATTGAGATTCTTTACTTTTATTTCTGCCAGCCTTGTAAGTGAAATAAATGCAGTCTGCCTGAGATGTTATTCCATCCTCAACTGATTACCTGGTAGTTTACAAGCTTGATTTTTAAAGTCTCTGTGCACCCACACTGATGTTTCCTGTTTTGCTGATTAGACTTTTTCCCAGTTCAGTTGAACTTTTTCTTGTTGTTTGCAGAAGTTGCCACTGTTTAGATATTCAAGTGTGTAAAGAGAAAGTTGCCCTGCTTTACCAGCTAAGACAGAAGCAACAGGAGGTTAAATGTGTATATATGTATAATTAAGGCTGTATTTAAAATAAAGGAAAAGCATCAACATTTATTTCTTTAAGAGGGCAGAAGATGCTTTTATGTGGATTTAGTTTTGTAAATGAATGCTCAGAAGAACCTAATTCAGCTGCGTTGTGTGTGTGGAACACTGTGGAAGGTGTGTGCAGAACCCTTTGTAAGCTGCTCCCTAGCTGTGATAATGTCTGTTTTTATCACAGCTAATCATTCACGGCATCAAAATTACTATAATTAAGTCATTCCAAATGAATTAAGATAGGATGCTGCTGTTCTTTACCATGGCCTATATGACTGAGACCATCAGTGTTACCTTTAACATGCCCCTCGAAAGTTATTTTTTCACACACACAAAAAGCTGTCATTATGACAAGCAGTGCAATTTATTTAAACTGTGTGTTTCAAAAAAAAAAATGTTGTCAGAATAAGGTTTGAAATGGAAAATACGGAATACAAGTTGGAGACTGTGAGAAAGTCAGAAATGTGCAGAAAGCGAGTGCAAGTGAGACAGCACATGATGAAATGTGATTTAGAAGAAGGGAAGAGAAGGTAATAAAGAGGAGGAGGAGGCAAGGGGGGAAGGAGATCGAGAAAAGAGTTTTTGGTCCAACTAGCTATCAAAAACTTGTAAATTAGGCCAAGAGGGAGGAAGGTGAGGGGAAAAATAAATGAGAAACAAGTTTAGAAACAGGATAGAGGGGGTTAGTGGGAAAACAGTGAGGGAAATAATAAAAAAGAGATGGAGCAGGAAATAACAAAGGAGAGTATGTTAGAGAGATCGTGTGGAGGTGAGAGAGAGAGAGAGAGAGAGAGAGAGGAAATGAGACACTGATGGAGACAGACAGGAGGGAGGGCTGCTGGGAAACGCAGAGGCAGGATGCCAATATGATGTCTTCATCTTTCTGTTAACGTCATGTCAAGCGTAAGGCAGCAGATGACCAGGACAGGCAGGGGGCAGGTGAGAAACCTCACACTGGGAGTATCAGTCTCCCCCCTTTAGCCCTCTTGTTCACTTCTTATACTTCTAATACTCACTTGTTATTTTCAGCTTTATCTTCTCTCTACTGCTTTTTGTTTTTTAACTCTGACTGTATGCTCATCTGCCTTTCATGTCTTTTTATCTTACATTATTCCACATTTGTCATGGTACAATAAGTGTAGGTTAAAACCAGTCCTCCGTGTTGAGTTTTGACACAAGCCAACTTATTCACTTTGACTTGCTTTTTAGCATTTCTGCCTTATTGGAGAGTTGACAGTGCAGAAACGTCAGACTTCAGCCCAGAACATTATGCACCGAGTACAGACGGACATGCATCAACTCCTCCAACTTTAAAGGTGTAATACTAAGTCGCTGCAGTGCCTCTTCCTAGAGGATTTCAACTTTTTTTGAGAAAAATATTTCAACCTTTACCTCCAGTATAACATCCTGTGCATCATTCCACCATTTTCCATCAGGTACTAATAAGCAAAAGGTGTGTGTTTTGGTAACATCATGACATGGAACCCTGCAAGATAATAATGTTCATATTGTTTGTCAATAAAAAGCAACTCTACATGTAACCTCATTTATTATAAATCATTTCAGCATCATTGCTCAAACCCTGCAGTGTTCTGCATGGCCTTACATGACTGTTCTTTCAACAAGAGCAGAAGGCGGCTTACAGACATAAAAATCAGAGGTAACATGAGGTCTCACTGAAATGTTGCTCTATCAGTAACATTGTTGGTAATACAAGAATTTAAGAATTATAAGGTATGAAACTCAAAAGCTCCAGAGACCTTAAGCCTTCATCCTTTATTCACTTTTATTTTGAAAGCCTACCGTAGAATTTGTTGTACCTCTTACACCTCTACAAACAGAATAAATCGAATCCAACTACATTTTTTATACATGCTCAGGGACCTTTGAGCGAATTTGCCTGCTTGCAGTTGCTGATATGGAGAGAAGAGGGAAAAAGCCTTAATGTCAGTGGTGACAGCAGATCTCTAGGGCAGTAAATGATAGAGATTGACTGCCCCTGAACTTAAATGGGGGTGTGTGTGCTCAAGATAGACAATGTGTGAAGCATCATAGTGCGCCCACGAGCCCTGTCGTGTTTTTTTTTTTTTTTTTCCTGTGTGTTGGTGTGTGCATGAGCATATCGACAATTATTTCCTGTCCACATGTCAAAGACAACACCTGAGGGTGACATAGAGGATAGATGGGGGAACAAAGGAGGGGGGAAGGAGGGATGTGTATGGCAGAAATGTTGGGATGAAAGCTCATTAACAAACCTCTTTAATGAGGCACTTTCATTTTTGCACACTTGTGCCCATTATCCGTCAACTCATTAAACAAAGGGGCATGTAAATGGAGATGTGCTTTCCCAAAGTGAGGCAAAGTTTTCAGCTACGGACTGAGCCAGTCAAGTTCATCTGAGGTTGCGCTGACAGCTGACAGTTAAGAAATTAAAGTTTGCATCACATATCAAGCACGGTGACATGGTGGCAAGCAGACATAAAATCTTTTCCCCTTAAGTCAAATAAGTGGTTTCCACTGTGTGTTCAGCAACTTAAAGGTAAAGTTGACCTTAAGGGCACTATATCAAAATTGTGCTATTCTAATGCTTTTGGACAAAAAAAGTGGATGAATGGTAATTAATGTCAAAAAAATACAAAGTGTAGCCTAAAATAACAAACGAAAACACTGTAAAAAAGCAATAAACAACAACAGATGCTGGAGACTTTGTTTTAATGGGCCTTGGTAACTGAGAAAACATTTCCAGGAATCTTTTGATGCACAACCCTTCAAATTAAACTTGAAAATGCATATCTTTTAATCATCCCAAAATGATATTGTGTAAGCCTTTTCCAATCTGACACCTCTATCAGCAGGATATTGTTTTTTAGTGGCTTCTAAAACATAAATTAATCATTATTACAAAAATAAAATCATTTTGTGATATTTCAAAGGTAAAGGTCTATGGGCTATGCTTTGTAAAGGTCAGGGGACCTTTGTTGTTATGGTTGAAAGCAGAAGTGTGTGGTTCTAGCCAGAACAAGGGAGACCAATGTTACTAGGAAAACAAGATTTTGACATAAAAGACTGTTGTTCACTTCAAAGCTACATTCATCCATCTAGATCTCCTTCTTCCATTAAACATTGCTCAAACAACATGGTACCCTATCTTTTCTTGCTCCCAATGGTTAAGAGTCATACTGTATTTTTTTCGCAGCCACTAGAGGTGTTTTTCACTTGGATTTAGTGTTGTTATGGGATGCTTTCAGAAACAACTGATGCTATCATTTTTCTCAGGGAGACAGTCTCTTTTTATATACCCAAGAACTTGGGTTTAATGGTAGTTCCTATGTTTTAGTACCTGGCACCCACAAGTATCTGGCCCCAAAGTGGCCATTTCTACTTATCTATAGCTGTGGTTGAAAAGTCTGAATAGATATGTCCTATGTTCTTTCCTACATACTTTTCTTAATGTTACAGCAATTACTGCATTTTTTGGGGGGTGGTATGTGAGGGTCAGACTATTTACCAGTACATTTTAACGTTGTGGCACTCCCTTTTTATAGGCTTAGTGAGCTCCACTCAGCGTGATCATTGGATCAGGTGATTGGAAACAGCCTGAAGTCAGCTTGCAGCTCTCCAAGAGTTAACTCATGTTCAACTTTGTGCTGTGTGGTTGTTGCATTTTTTTTCTAAACAACCAGTGATTCACATCATGGCAGACATTAGATGATCTACACTGCAATGAATAGGAGAGTTTGTGTTTTTTTTATTTGGTCTGAATGAGGCAAATTCAAACCAAAAGTTAAGACCAAGAGGACATTTAAAGAGGTTAATGTGTCCCTCAGGGACATATGCGAGATGTACCTAAAAAAATGTATATTGACTTAAAACTCTCTTCTTTGCTTTTAGTTTAATTTAGCTAGTAGCTGCTAACATATTCGCCATAAGGTGATAATATGTCAGTGTTTTGTTTGGAGCCCATTGTGCTGCCCCCAGGTGGTCAAAAAATAAGTAAATGCACACTTTAGCAATGTAGGCAACCTGCACATGCTCACTGCTCTTTACCAATTAGCCAACCCTACACCAAATACCTTTTAGCTCTCAAATAAAGTAGCATCACAACATAATTGAAGTCCAGGAATTCTCTGTCATTAACATGAGCACATGCGTTGCTCACCATGACAAAACACAAAAATTATCAAGTGAAAGCAATTCCAGGGCACTGACAGAAATTTAAAAAAAAGGAGCATTTCTGCATATATTGTAAGGGCATTATGTCACACATCAGATTTCCTATGCATGCAACACTGTGAGGTGACTATGAGAAAACCGTTAAGGGCTGCTGTTGACCCAGCAGGAAGTAAGCAAGATGAAAGTCTTCGTGAAAAAGGGCCTGTTTGCCTGAAGTCCATGCTGCTCAGCTGAACAGTGTCTGGAGGCTGTAACGAGGAACCCTGAGCACCTGCAGGAATTCTATGATGTTATTATGTATAGGCTATGTATACGAGCTGACAGCAATTACAGTCCATTCCAGTCTATGCACAGATGTGATCACACGCCCCCCACAGTTTTAAAAAAAATATCAGTATCAAGCGACACACTTGGTTGGAGATATTTACCATTACAGTGCTAATATTTGCATGCTGGCAGAGTGATACAGATGCCTTAAAGGAGGTGTTACTTTCAATCTCCAAGCCTCTTCTACAAAAAGATGGCATGGATATGAACACCTCGCTTAAGTACACATTTGCATACTGATCCTAATAATCTGATTTTCCTCTGGCTGCTATTGTATTCCCTTTTATAAAAGTGGTTATAAAATCCAAACATTGATTCCAGCAGTCCCTTGGGCTAGGGTTAGTCTTTTCAGGATTCTGAGAGAACCACTTGAACCTATAGCTTGTTGTTTTTTTCACCCTGAGGCTCTTTCTAGGATCATTGCAAAAAGGGCAAGGAAGATGCAAATTCTTTACAGAATTACAAACACTCTGATTCACATCTATCATCTCTATTCTGATCTGTCTCTTTCAGCCTTTTATCCTTTTTGTAAATGTTAAGGGAAAAATACCTTTAAATCTGTTTTGACGCAATACCGGACATCATCTACTATTATTATGGCAGGATTTATTAAATAAGCCATAATGATTGCAGAAATGGTAAATTCAGTATGCATCTTATTCCACTTGAGAGGTTTTAAATTGAGTTGCGTTGCAAGAAGATTAAATGAACTGGGGGAGATTACATTTAACTGATTGTATGATTACATTTGACAAAAAAATCTTGATTGATTAAATTATGTTGGTGTGAGTGACTGCATAAAATGATGTGTTATGGTATCTACTAGCAACCAGGCTGGAGAGGGTGTCTGCTTTGAAGTGGGTGGCTATAGTAACGAGGTGGAGAGAGAGATATCAAAAAAAGTGACACATCAAAAAGGAAATGCACTAACACAGTTAGGAGGTACCATTACACTCCTGTACATACACACGTTTTTCTCACAGATTAAAACACACGGGCAGTAACAAACAGACACAGAGGTCTATATGCACAAATACTATTCTCAATATAAAAAAATACACCACTATATGCATGAGGCGCACATATAACATGAGCACTGCGCTGCATGAAATCTACTTTTGATCAAGCTATTCAAAGCTCCTTTTTTGGCATCATTAATTACATATGTCAGATTTCAAAATGGCCAAAACAAGACAGAATTCCCCAAACTGAAAGTAAAGTTCCCATCCTTTTTTTTTATCTTACAGCAATGATGGGTGAAAAAACAAAAACTTCAGCCTGAAAGCTTGTTTGGTTGTAAAAAGCCTGCTAATTAGTGCTGTGAAATTAAAATGTGTTCAGAAGTGAGCACTGTGTGTGGACACCCCTCTTTTACACAGTAGTTTTGTGAGTCTGCAATGAGAAGTCACAAGAAGTGTTAGTTAAATGTAGATGAATGATGTGTGGTTTTTAATGATCATTATAGCTTTTAAAACAAACAAACAAAAAAAACAACTTATCATTCTTTCTTTTGTTGGTCAGTTTTCAAACACCTGATTTCTTAAACCACACACATGAACACTCAATTTGCCTCATCACGACATAAGATTTCCAAAAATTAACGGTCATCCGATTGGCTACTTCTCAACTATGTGGCACCTCGGACCTGTTTGGATCAGAATTGTCTTACATCTGTCTACTTATGAGCATGCATGTGCTCTTTTGTTTAAATACTAAACACATATAGTGGGACAGTTCAGCTGAGCCCAGGTTTCACCCCCATGTGCCTATTGAGTTTCAGTTTGAGGCAGAAAGAGTGCGCAGTTAAGGAGGAAGGAAAACTAAACCATCAAGCAGGGGAGGGTGTGCATGAGGTTGTGTGTGTGTGAGAGAGGGGGGAGGTGAGACACATACAAACATTCACCTCCAGACAGTCCCCTGGGCTCTCAGACATTTGTGCAAGGTGCCTAACTACCCCACAGATCTATATTGTAGATATAACTGTAAATATTAAGTCTTGCCTATTTGATGCAGCTTTTTATGGATTTCCATCTGTCTATCTTGTGGCTAATATTCAAGCTTGCTAATTTTTGTGTCACTGATGTGTTGTTTCTTGTTGTGTTCAAATGTGTGAAAACACTCATATAGCAGTCACTGTTGCTATGAGCAATGATAGTTTACTTTGGTTTATCTCAGACTTAATTGACCAAAGTGCTGTGGATTTTCACTACAGTCACAGTTGTTGCATCTGCATAATAAGATATTCACATTCAGTATCCACACATTAAAACACCATGCTATCTGCAAAACTTATCAACATCATGTAACAGTGACTCCTCAGAGGGAGAAGCAGCAGCGGCAGCAGCAGTATCCAAGTCAGATGCCCAGTGCAAACAAACAAGCAAGTGTTAGAACTCTACTGACTGCTGGCCTGTCAGAGCAGTGGGACATGAAAGCACTGCTGCTGGGGTTGTCAACTTGTGCATGATACTCGAAGCAAGATCAGTGGCAGAATTTGCCCTTTGCTTGGAGGCTTTCTACTGAGGATTAATTCAGGAAAGCTGATCCCTTTTAAAGGTACATGTTGTGTAAATTGTCAGAAAACTGTTATCAAGAAGAAGTATTTAACAAAAATCACTAAAAATGTGTTGCTGTCTTAGAGTTGTATATTAAGTTAGAGTGTGCATGTGTGTGTATTCCTCTGCGTGTCTGTGCTTCTCACTGAAACACACTCACACTCACTCACATACACACCAGACACTAATGCCTGTCTATGCATATGCATGACACCGCCACCTGGTTGTGTGAGTGTGTGTATTGTGTGTGCGTAACAGTCGTGTAGCGCCATTCGGCTGAACAACACATATGCCAGTGTGTTCAGTCCAGCGGCCAGAGTGGCAGCTCCGAGGTTTGGGCTGAGCAGCGGGCATCGTGCCCTTCATGGTCATGACAGATGGAGCCAGTAGAGATGCAAGGCTATTACAGAGGACAGAGGGGGAGGGCTGGGGAGAACGGAGGGAGTAAGAGAGGGAGAAATCAGAGTAAGAAGGAAAAGTTAAAAAAGATTTTGATTGAAAAGGGGAGAGGAAGATTGAGACGAGGTTGAGGGCAAATTAGTGCTGGA
Source organism: Ctenochaetus hawaiiensis (assembly GCA_029783645.1). NCBI lineage: Eukaryota > Metazoa > Chordata > Actinopteri > Acanthuriformes > Acanthuridae > Ctenochaetus > Ctenochaetus hawaiiensis. The sequence goes on from JAPZDY010000021.1 coordinate 11,362,720, forward strand.
TTGAGAGGTGGACAGAGTGCAAAAGAAGGAGGCGAGACAAGAGAAAAGGACAAAGAATTAATAAGGGGGGAAAGATTGAAGTTAAAAGAAGCAGGAACCAGTGAGGGAGCTGCTGGACAAAAGAGTATTTTAAAAATAGCTTTTAAAAATAACCCACTGGGTTTCGACCTCATGAGATGAATTTTGTATTGGCAGGTTGAATCCTGGACGTTCACTCGCACTTGTTTGTAGCACCGGCCACCTCTGTTCTGAGCCGATTAGTCTGCAGAAGTGGTTTGCCTCCAGTCTGCCTCCCACTGCCAAGCAAATGGAATGACTGAGGAATAATTACTTTCTGCTTAGTCCAATAAGCAGAAAAAGAATACAGATGGAGGCAGAGGGAAAGGCGGGCAGTGTGGACCTCAAGTCAAGGGCACAGACAGGAATACTGGCCAGTAAATCTGGATCTGAGCAGACAAATCAAATCCTATTATGAACAATAGCCAGTTGGGCTCGTTACCAAGGTAGCATATCGTTATGACGGCTGCCCATTAAGAAAAAATTGTGAGAACTGCCAACTCATCATTGATGATGTAACAGTACAAGTATAACTAATAATTGAATAAACATCTCTTTCCTTGTATGAATTAACTTACCTTTTAAATAAACTCTGCACTTTGTAAAATTGTGTGTTAGG
>JAPZDY010000021.1:11383374-11397588 GCA_029783645.1 Ctenochaetus hawaiiensis
CTAATCTCTTATTGGTCAAAGCAAGCACAGTAATGCTCCAATGGAGCCTTAATCAATCTAATACTAGATTACATTTTTTAAATCACATTGGTAATTTAACATAATAATTTCAAAGTTTCATCTTTAATGCGTGCTTAAAAATTTCATTGAGGCTTGCTGTCACTCAGTTGCAGCAACCAGTTTACTGGTTTGTGAGGTGTATGTGACTATAAGACATGCTACTATAAGAGCTGTGCAATAAGTCTTAGCTACTGACAAGCTTTACAACCTATCTTTGTCCTTTGAGAATTTGAGATAAATATTAGAAACACCTCCAAGTGCAATGTAATGCAATAAAATTCACCAGCAACATAAGAGCTTTAATGGCCATGATATTGAATCAACATCTCTCAAAAAACACAAGTTTCAACCTTCTTAAAGTAGACATGTTGAACCACTGATGTGTTAGACTAATTTAGCTCATAAACTAGCAAGTAAATGTATTTAAATGTTGTGATGCCTCTGCATTAAGCCAGAATGATTATTCAAGAGACAAAGTGATTGAATAACTGCATGTTTTCTTAGGATTTTTTGCAAGCTGTCGTTAGCCGTACTTACTGTCAATTAAAAAAGAACAAGAAAAAAAAACATTACAAAGAAGAATGGGAATATGTCCTCCTAACTATTAAAACAAAAAGGGAATAAGATAAAACAGATAAAAAAGAATAAGAGTTTAAAGCCATGCTTACATCTATTACATTCGCTAATCAGCCCTAAACAGAAAGCACACTCTCATCGTATGGTAATGACATTAGTTTTACAAGTCTTTGATCATAAATAAAAGTGCTGGGAAAATTAAATTCTTTTGAGCTGACGATGATGCTACATGAAAAATCTGGGGGTCTCTAACTCAATACAACTAACTCTATATGGGCATGAATGCCTCCATCAAATTTGATGACAATCCCTCAAACAGTTGAGACATTTCAGTCAAAACCACAAATGTCAAGCACGTGGAGGCCCAACAAAGACAGTCAGGGGCTCATCATAGTCACTGAGATCCTTTTTCTGAGACCCAGAGGGTTTTACTATCAGCACTAAAGATATCCAAGAGGTAAATATCACTTTTACCCAAACCTCTGGGCATATCTTTAGGCAAATCAATTCTCAAACCCTGTATCCATGATATGAAATAGTCCATTTCCATACAAAAAAAGCTTGATATATATAGACTACAATATACGGGCATTTTTCACAAGTACATGATTGCACTTTATTCGGCAGGAGCACTGAGACAGTCATCTACAGTTTGTGACACCAGTGTTAAAAAAATGACATAATGATTTAAGCTTTATACAGTCAAGTACTGAAAGATAAATTCAAAGTAATGATTTTTTTCAAAGGTGGAGTGAATTTTCCTTCATATTGGCAAGTTACACTGAGGAAATGCTAGAATCAAGGGGCTAATCTTTCACTGTAGGTGCCTCCAGCTATCCAGAGATCTGTCAATAAGTCTGCATGGAGTTGATACTAGAATATGAGTAGCTTCTCTGTAAATGGCTCGAAGTGCTTCAAAGACTCGACTGTTTTAAATAAGATATTTTGTTCCTGTTTGAAGTAAATACTAGAATAAAAAAGAGGGTTTGTCAGTTTTCTGGCTATTTCTAAGGTCTTAAGTGTAGTATTTCTCAATTATGAGCAAATGTCCAAGAAATTGCTGTTCAATAAAATGTGACATCAAAGACAGCAGTTCAAGTTTTGTTGCAGAACATGACAAGCTGAAATTGAAGAGACCCTGGAGTTAACACTTGATCAAATTCATAAGCCTAACCCTTTTGCAGCAAGTTAACATCTGGCGTTTGAAGGGTGCTTTTATCCACGAGCTTTACGGGACTGTGAGTGCGTACAGTTTCAGCAAAGCCAGCCCAAGTGGGGATTGAACTTCTAACCCTGACAGTGTTATCACTGTGCTTAAATCACTGAGCTATGGCTCTGCTTCCAAGAATATCCTTTGGACTATCATACTTTCACTTGACACTGTGTTTTTTTTAGTCATTTGTGACATGGCCAGTCACAACATGTCGGTCACTGAGCCCACAGGCACGCTAGGTGTCCACTGTGTGTTGTAAGGTCAGCAGTGTTTGCAAGCAATACATAAAGACTTGAGGAGAGGCCGGAGGTTAAGGCCAGGGCCTCAGTGCAGAGCCCGACTGTCTCCCTCCAGGGGCTATAACTTGACCCTCCCTCTGTGGATCTGTCTGTCTCATCCTCTGTCTGTCTGACTGACTGTCTCTGTTGTCTATCTGCTTCTCTGCACACTCAATGATTTTCTGTCTTACAACAATCAGGGGCAACCCAACATGCCTGTTATCCTCCGTCCTCTGCCTGCTAATCTATATCTACCACAGAATCTTCCCACTGGTAGTGTTCATATGGCTTTGTAGCAGAAAGCGAAAGTGTTTTCAATGTTTCAAATAGTGAACAACAGCAAGGATACTGACATTGTTCCTCCAAGTTAGGACCACATTAGCATATTAATATAAAATCAAATCTCACCGGTATTTGGTTTGCATTTGAATCCTCACACCACAACTGAACTAATTCACCATGACAATGTGTAAAGTTTTCACTTAAAATAACTGTAATAACTTTCATGGCAACTTAAATAAGCCAGTGTCATAACATAATGCATGTTATCAACAAAATGTGAATGAAAATATTGTTGTACATTTCCATCAGCTTCTTTATTATTATGAATTTGCCTCCTTTGGGTGGACAGTTAAGTAATTCTCCATTCAGATGCCCTTGAACCACTGCAAAAAGAAGAGGACACAACAAGATAACAGACAGCGATAATCAGAGTGTTATATAAAACCTCAAATGAACAAAAACATGCTAAAAACTGCTCCTTTCACGTTTTGCTGTCATGATATCACATTTTTTACTTTACAATAATTGTTGCCTTAAGAATTCAATGGACTAACAATAATGTGATGACTATGTAGAAAGTATGAATCCTATCGTTTAAGTTCGTCTTCAACTAACTTTGTTTTGTGCTTTGTCTCTTTTTTTGCATGATTTACTCTCAAAATACAGTTTTAGGGAGGAGATAGCTGAACAAAAGCAAACAAACAGAATGTTACACATGATTTTTTCTGTTAATGACAAAGAGCATAAAGGGGCTTAATAGCCACCTACTGCTGTACTGTAGGCACTGTGTTATTACATTGCAATGTAGGGAGTCATTAAAGACAATTCATCACAGGCCCTCTGTAGTAGAGGAGAATGCACTTTTATGCTCCATGTATGTCACGCAGTATTCATAATGTCTACTTCTATTGAAAATATTGTTTTTTCATCATTACACATCAGTACTCTGCCATCAGCAGATCAATACTTTTTCTTGTTTTTGAGTGCTTTTGTATTTTTCACATCCTTTGCTAGTTTGTTTGTTTATTTGTTCTCTTAAAGCATAAATGCATAAAGAACATGCATGCTTACCTTAATATTTGTGGACAGAAGTTTAATGCTTTGCACTTAACTTTTTAGCACCTCAGCATTTTCTTTTTTTTTGGCATAACTTTTCAGGGCTCTGAGCTAACTTATGGAGCCCATTCCTCTCTGTAGGTGTGCAGGTTTCTGTATCACTTACACAGCCTTCTTCCCCTGACATCCCTCTGTCCATCACTCGACATCAGTCTTTGTGTTTCTGAATCATGCATCAATGAGAGGAGCTGTAAGGAGAGAAAAGAAGAAAGAGATGGATAGGGATGTGTGGGTGGGTATGTGTGAGGGTGTGTGTGTGTGAGTGTGTGTGTGTGTGTGACTGTGTGCGTGCGTGTGTGAGTGAGTGGAGGTTGAGGGTGTGCACCTCAGGGAGCTGCCAGTCACAACGCTGTCATGTTGATAGACGTGTCAATCATTTATGAGCAGGAGGTCCAAAGCTTGAGAGGAAGGGGAACATAAGAGATGGGAAAAATAAAATTAAGGAAAACGAAAATGAGAGCAGGTGGAAGGCTTTTTTTTATTGTGTATGATAATTAAAAAAACTCAGAAATATATGAATATATTTATTTAATTTTTATTGTAATCAAATCTTGACCATAGCCCCTTAAATATCCTTTTGATGGATTAACTGTCTAACTCTGTTTAGTTGAATGAGAAGAGTTTCTTCTCTCAAACACTACAACCTGGCATTACTTGGCTAGTTGCATGCTTTAAGTGGGCCACTATAGGATATTTGAGGGTTCACAAACTGAACAGCAATTCATGAAAAAATAACACAATCGATGTAAGAAGCAACTTCTGTGGTCTTTTCCATCCTCTCAGCCTGCACCGCTACCTTTGTCCACTCTGAGGTCTTTTGTATGCAATGTAAAAAAAAACCTATTTGCTATGCTGTGGCGAGTTCAAAGATCCTGCTATGTAATGCACATGTATGTACAGTGTAACACAGGCATTCCTGTGTTTTTTTTTTCATTTAAGAGCATTTATGAAAACAAAGGTCTCTGCATTCCAATAACAACTGGTCTTAGTGTGTAAGAGTGCCATACACGCAGTGTTTCTCAAACACCACTTCAGATTGAGCACAGACTCTTGTTAGAGCTGCTGTCCATGGTGCTGAATAGAATGATGGATCATTAAAAGCCTTTTATTGTTATTTATTTATTTTTTAATTTAACCTTTATTCAAACAAGAAAGGTTCTTGACATTTGAATCTCTTTTCCGAAGGGGACCCTGCCAACATAGGACACCAGTTACAGTTTACATAAAAATGAACATAACAGACTGAAAGCATCAAACACACAGAGGAAACAAAATTCAGCTAAATATCTTCAAAATTTTCCAGATTAACTTAGATATTGATTTTGCATGTCCTGCAGATCATTCCAAGTCCAAACAGTGTTTGTTAGAAATTGCAATCCAAGAATCTTAAGAGGAAAGGTATACAAGAGGCAGCATGCTTGAGAAGAACATCATTATGGTCCAAGAGACTCAAAAGTGGCCTTAAACTTTGTAAAATGATCTTTTAAATGTTTTTTAATGTTTTTGAGCACAATTTCTAAAACTAAGATCCATCCTTAGTTTCAGCCTCATACTAGATATTTGAAAAAGCTTGTCATCCTACAAAATATGCAAACATTTATGATGACAGTTGCATTGTATAGCTGCTTATAAGTCAATAGAAACCTGAATAGTTCCACCTTTCTATACATTCATCAGCAACTAATATACAGAACACGACTGAGAGCCTCCAGTTCTCTGCGAGGCTGTGAGGCACTGCAGGGCTTTGAGCTTAATGCAAACCTCACTATGCAAATATGCTCACAGTGGAAATGCTGCTGATGTTAAGCATTTGTCAACCAATGCTAATTAATACTAAACACACAGTACAGCTGAGGCTGATGGGAATGTTATTCATTTAGAAGTTTTTTTGGTCATTAACCAAAGTACTGGACTCATTGAATGAATGAATGAAGCTTGATGAAAAGTTCAAACATCAACAAGTCGATAAAATTCATCATGAATCCGACAAGTTTGTCTGGAAAACATTTCATGACTATCCAGCCAACAAATCCACTTAGAAACTCTTGCACTCATGACAATGCTGGAGGAGAAGACAGAGGATCAACAAAATCATTCTGATAATTACTCAGGGGACCGTGAATGCAGGCTTCACTAATCTTTTGAAATATCTAAACATCTGTTTTCTGACTTGAGCAAATCTTTGTGGTTGATCTTGCAGCTTCAGCTTCTGTAGGCAGTAAACACATTTAAAGGCAGATACAGGCATCCCACACCTCTTTATCTATTGTTTTCCTTTGCATCAGTGGATTTGTACTAAAAAGGTTAGCAAAATTGAAGTTTCAGCTGGATTAAGTTTCTGTTAGGTCTTTTTACTTGTAAGAGGCATCATTACTGTCTGACATTTCACATGGTTAAAAATCTCGGATAAAACTTCAAAAATAAGAAAACTGTGCCATCTCAGCAAGCCACAATTACCAGAAGCTGCATTTTCATTTCTTAGAAAAACAAAGTTTTAGGAGCGCCCATTAGATCTCTTATTAAAGTGGATTTATTTTGCAGCGCTGCACACGGTCACACAACAATGTCCTGTGTTTCTCTAGCACATCAGTTAACTGGCCACCGCTGCTGCTGCCTCCTGGAGAGTGAGCATGAATTTAAAGGCTCTTTCTACTCCTCCAGGCGATAAAACAGCACTATTTGTCTGTGGTGCATTACACCCTGCAATGAAGGCATTTCGTGCCCCATCCTTCTCCCTCTCATCTCTCACCATTGCTTCCCCTCCCACTATATTATACTTAAATACATCCCTGCATTTGACACTGGGCATCACAGAGATGATATGGGTGCCGCTCCCTCTTCACTAACCCATGTAATCGGGGACCATATGTTAGGAAGACCATGACAGGCTTGTTAATGTGCAAAGGGTGCAGCAGAGATTTAAGCCGAACCGTCAAGCATTTTCTCTCTCTATTCATGCTCTCTCATCAATTTGCTTTTCAAAGTAACAATAATTGCCAGCTTCGTATTTTTGAGTTTGACTCTGTGTTTTGATTTCAATTTCTCGGTCATTAGCAACACTGAATCAGTGTGATTTGTGTCTCCAGTTAGTAATTTGTGCGTACATTGTTATTTAAGCATCTTAAAAATAAGAATTTAGGGCATCTTTATGTCGTTTTTTTAATCATTATCTTTCTCTTTCTCTCTCTTTCTCCCTCTTTGTCTTTCCATCCATCTTTTATATTCCCTATCCTATATTCATCAAGTGTTGAAGATTAAAGGAAGAAGCTGCAGAGCTTTCAGGGCTAAATTAGATTCATGCTTGCTTGAAATAACAGAGAAATTGGTGGGATAAAAAACGAAGGTCACATTCTGCAGTCTCCTCCATGGACAAAAATAAATTAATAATTAAAACACACACGCACACATGCACACACACACCCTTTTCCTTGTATCAATTCTTGCTTATGTACTATATCCCCGTCCCCCCAACTCCCTTTCTTTTTCTCCCATCTAACAGCACTTGTTCTTCTTTCTGCATCATTCTTTAGTCTTTTTTTCTCTGTTTCATCCTCATTCACTGATTCTGTCTGTTCTATCACTGTTGCGTTACTGATAATGTAACAGCAGCACAATAATGTGAACAAGTGTGGAGCTTATTGTATTACGCACATTCAAGTCTTTTTATTACATTACAATGCTATATCACAACCAGTGTCAATGTGCTGATCCCTCAGTGGTCTCGAGTGCTGCATATTTGACTTCTCCTCCCCTCTTCTCTTCTCATGATTTGATTTCCATGTTCTCATCACATGTGAATTAAGCGGCAAATCAATGAACATTTCTGTTTTTCCTTCAACCACTAAATTGGGTCATAACTGTCAGTTCAGCCCTTTTTTCCCCTCACCAGTTCATGAGACAGTCATGAAACAGGTATTGAAACATTTGACCAAGTTATCAGGTTGGTGGTTAACCCTACTGTGTAAAACTTTAATGTTAGAAGACTGTAAAAGGGTACAGATTATTCATAGAGAGAAAAAAAAGCGCAGTTACTGCCTTTTTTCTCACCTATTGTATGTATAATAAAACAGAATTCAATTTAATTCTTGCATACACTGATAATTCAAATTGCAAAGATTAATTCCAACATGCAAACGTAGAAAGCATAAAGTGGCAATTTATCTTTTCTTTATCCTGAGTCATTCAATAACCTGCTTCTGCATGGCAGAATCTAGTCAAAGCAGAACGTGTTGGTGGGGGAATAAAAGCACACAGTATATTATTATTTGGAGATCATAGTCTGATTTTACAGCCTGCTGGGTGAAAGTTCACTGAGCAAACTGTTTTCACCTTGAGGCTAGTGTGCCTGTTTTACACAATCCATTTGATTGGCCTGTTGTCTGGTTATAAAATAATGGCATTTTTACAACATCCTTTCATGAGAAAAAAAAAAACACAGGGTCAAGTTCGGAAATTTCAGTTATTTGACTTGTTTTTGTTTCATAAGCAGTGAAAAAGAGCCGGCTTAACAAAAGATGATAGTGTGCCACACAAAAGCAGTGAATTCACTTTCCCCTCAGAGCACTGACATCATCAGGCGGTGTATAAGAAGCTTTTACTCTGTTGATGCAAAGCATGTCTGCAAAATGATAACTACTTTAAATTGCGCATGGGAACCTGCAATTAGAAATTCAAATTCAAACTCTGTGGGATTCTAATTTTCAAGGAACTTCACGTGGAGATGCACTCTGCTGCATATTATGATTCAGTGTGCAAAACACTTTATTTACATGGCAATTATTGCATGCTTTGTTCAGTTGTATTTACTCTTAATAGAGAGTCAAAGATGTAACATTGAAATAGTGCTTTCACTAAGTTTAGTATCATTTTGTAATATGGGAAGCCTCACTGGAAGGCAGGGATACAGAACCATCAAATGTGTGTGTTTGAACCTTAATTAGCAGGGTCTTTAATTACTGATGCAAACAGTATTGATCAGCATCACATTTGGCTACGATGAGACAAAACATTGGTACAATGAGGCTTCAAGAGAGGCACAAATGTATTGCAGAGTAAAGCAGCACTCCTGGTGTAAAAACCACCATCATAACTCATTTTGCTTGACTGAAACGTTACAAACTTACAGTACAGGAACCACATATGGTATATGATGCTGAATACTTATGCTACACAATATAAGCCTTGCAGAAAAAAAACTCCCTTCCTTCAACTGCCTGTTTGACATTCTGCTCTCCATTCATTCCCTCTCATTGTTGTACTCTGCGCTGTTGTTCAACACACAAAGTTTCCCAGAGGAGCTCCGATTGTTAAACAGACTTAAGTGTAACTATAGAGGGTCAGTTCCTTCAGGAGCAAAAGCTTCAATAGACAGCAGTTCATTGTATCAAAATGTCATCAGGAAAAACGTTTAACCACTGACTACACTTTAAATAGAAAAATCATTCACTACTAATAGCATAAATCACTGAAGCAGTGCAGGAGAAAGACTGCTCAAAATGACAACTGAGCAATGCAGGTGCACAATTAAAATATCACAATAATTTCTGGCAATTATCTCTGATTGCCCTTCCCCCTCTTACTGACAAGACGGGCTATCACTAATCACTGCGCTAGATCGAAACTTTTTCCAAGTGGAGACAATCACAGTGATTGTCTGAGGGAGAGGAGGTGCTCTACTGGTTTGTAATTTGTCCATTTTTATTTATCCCAGAGGATAAGATAAAAAAATGTCAGTAGCTTCATCACAACGGTAGAAAATGACATTTAAACAAGTTTGTAAGTTAGTAGAAAACTGTTCTGTGAGATCAGAGCATTGTACAATTTCTGCAGCTCTTGGTGGATGTTCATAGTTTATTCAAATGCATGTAAAATGTGTACAAGCCTCTTCTTCCAAGAGTCTGGTGGGAGGTTCATCAGCAAACTGGCATCTCGTGCGTATCAGTGCTCTAAAAAAACCCTCTTGGAACAGTTGCTGTCAGCTCACCGAGATGGTTTTCATCCTGTTTGGTTTTGTTGTGCATTATCTTAATCTTCATTTTCTTTTAATTAATTAAACTAAACCTTTTTTATTTAAAATATTATGCATGGTCTCCTTACTTGTCACATCCGGCTGAGCCAACTTTTTACTGCGTTTTTACACAGACTTCTATAGAAGAAGAGATGTTAAAGATGCTCTATGGTATCTCTCTGACACCGCCGCACTCTGAAACTTCAATAGCTTAATTTTTCTCTTTACTTGGCCATTTATCCTGGCCACAACAACAGCTCTACTCAGTGAAAATGAGCAATGAGAGAAGTCAAATTGTTGAAATTCAAATGAGCCAAGCTGTGGAAGCTGTTCAAATTCAGCAAGTAAAAAAGACTCTCTTGTAACTAAAAGACAAAAAAGACCTTTTTGCAATGTGCTGTTTTTTTCAAACGCATAAAACATCTTTTCTTCTGTCAGATGAAATAAAATAATTTGGAATTGTACTTCAGGGAATTGAGAAAGAACCCCTTTTGGTGTTTGCTGTCAAGATGTCGCATTTTAATGGGTTTTTTCTTGTATTTTTAGGATCCGATGATTTTTATTAGGTTTTTGCTTATTATTAAACAATTCATACAGAGATGTACAACCACACACATAGCAAACACACCCACACAGTGAGCTATGGCAACCTTCGGTTTGGTTCATTTCACCTTTTGGAGCAATTTTAGGCTCAGTGTTTTGTCCAAGGGCATCTAAACTTTAACCCTATGATCATTGTTCTTTTAATTAATGTATTTGGTTAGGGTTTAGTGAATGAGTTTTTTTTCCAAACTAGCAACACTGGATAAACTATTATTCCTTATACAGTCAAAGCTATACATATTCTTTATGTCTCTATTTTCAGACTGTAATTGTTGACATAGCTGATTAAATAGTTACAGGAGTGATCCATCACTGTCGTGGCATCATTACTGCAATATTTAAACCGAACATGGGTCATCAAAACAAGCCCCAGCAAACTAGAAGCCATTCATCGCCTCGCTGTCACTCTGTCGCCTGCTAATTTAGAGTGAGAGGAGAGTGGCACTAATGTTTTTGTGTGTGCATCATCAGCTTTTGCATAACCATATCTGATTGGTTGCGTGATTAATTGATTAGTGTACTGGGTGAGTGGATTGTTTGCTTGATTGATTGATTGATGGGTTACAGGCATCATCAGTTGTTTAGTGCTATGAGGCGTAACATGCAGGGAGATCTGACTTCTTCAAGAGATTTTTCTAAGTAAAAAAGGATCCTAAAATGCTATATATATATATATATATATATATATATATATAAATTTGAATTCTGGAATTGCAAGAGTCCTCTATCTTATATCTCTGAAAGATCAGGAAAGAATGTTGCCTTGCAGAGATGGATTAATTTAATGGTCCATAAGACTAAAGTTTCATGTTTTTCAGTATAGTTTTTTCCAGTTTTACTGTTTTATTGGTTACTTTATTTTTATATACCCATAAAGACTTGTAGATAGCTATTTGTTATTGTTGTCAGCTGTGTAACAGATGGTATAAAACCATCTTAGAAGACAATAACATTCCCTTGAAACTAAGAAACTGCCTGGGAAAAAATGCTCATTTATTCCTAGTCGGGAGTTATAGAGTGTAAAGAGATCAATACCACTCTCATATCTCTGTTGTTTAGCTAAGTGTTGCATAAAGACTGGAAAACGTCTTGCCTTGCTTTGTCAAAGGTAGCAACAGTCACTTACCAGTCTCTTTAAAAATCCACTGATTAACCCAACTTCTCATTTGTTGTTATCCACATTAAATATAAATAACAATTAAAAAAAAGAAAGAAAAAAGAAAGAGAAAGTCTTATTGTCACCATGAGGTTACTGGTCAAGTCACAGAGATTTCAGAGAGTCAAAACTATACAAATGATAAAGAATTAAAACCTGTGAACCGCTACATCACTACCTCAGTTTTGACTTGACAGATATGAGTGGTATCAATCTTTGTCTAATCCACTGAGAAACAGTTTCTTTAGGTGCATAAATTAAGACCCTACTTACACTTTGCATGAAAGGGTTGCATGTGAACACGTATTGCACTGTTTTGTGACATCAAGGACTTTAACTAAACAGAATTATGATGCTTGATTTGTATGAGTTTAAACCCATTTCCTCATCTCTTTTCACAAAGGTTTAATTTCACTGATATTTCATATGTATTGTATCTGCATGTCAATTTATGAGTTTGACCAGGTCACTTTATCCTCAACAATGTCTGCACAACGATAGGCTCTCTTTAAAGTTTATGGCTTCCCAGGATGATTTACAATACACACGCAGGTTTCAGTTTTTTCAAGGTCACTTCACACAGGGAACATGGCTTTTGATGGACAGGTATCAGTTGCTGCAGGGATCAATCCTGCTAAGTTTCTCTATCCACTAGAACAGCTTCCACAGCATGTCACCCACTTTTAGTTCAGGCTTAACAAAACAACAGCATGTGAGTTGCTTTCTCCTAAAATGCCTCCCCCAGATATGTAAACAGCACAGACACAACACTCAGCCCACCTCCTTGGACACTGCACACTGTTGGCTGGCTTGCCGCCATTTTCTAGATACTAAATGTCAACACGAAAGGAATGCTGTGGTTTATGAGCACCTGGATGAGGAACAAAGAAAGAAAAAAAATATATATCTGGCTTGGAGAGAGGAAGAAGAAGAAGGGAAAAAAAAAACATTAATTTAATCCTCTAAAAGCCTTTTAGCAATATTGCCCTCCCACAGCGATCTGGTAGCACACAGAGACCACTTCCCGTCATTTAATTCCAGCTGAAATTTAATTTAGTCCAAGAGCTATTCATTTTGTTAAATTAATGCGCCGACCACCCCCAAACCACCACCACCCCACCTCAACATGCATACATATGCAGCACACACTCCTTGTGTTACGCACATGCACACATCTTCAGATGACTCAGTGGCAACTCTGTCCATTTTATTTCTGGATTAATGTGTTTTAACACAGCAAATGACACACGAATTTAACACATCCGCCAATACCAGCCCCTCCCTCAGTACGCAGACACTTGGACTGACTAATACACATTCACACATACACACACACAGAGACAGGAGCACAACACAGGAATTTCGTGACGAGAACTACACGCTGAGTCACTCAGCCCTTTTGCTTAAGTGCACTTCTAGGAAGGCTTTCTACATTTTCTCTGACTGATCCAGTTGCATTCCCCGCATCATATCATACAGGTGTGTGGTTGTATATGTGTGTGTGTGTGTGAGTGTGCGATTGTGTATGGTGGAGGGAGGTATGCTTACTGAAAGACGACGTCAGTTTGACCTCAAGGTTTCTCTACTTGTTCTGCATCCTCAGGATATGATGTCACTCTATTGCTATTCCTGATCACTACTTTGCTTCAGAGAATAAAATCAAGGGTATGAAATGTTATGAGGTCAACTCATTTAAGACTTTTGGCTCACCTGTAATTCATAAATGGGGGAAAAAAGATATAAAGATGGCAACTTTTTTGGGTGGAAAAGATTTCCAGACTTACTTTGAAAAGTCCATCATTAAAAATACTGTTTATGTACAGCACACCCTGGTTAATATATAGACTGACGTCCTCGTGCTCAAGTAGCCCCTTGATAGTGATCATTGTTTAATTGGCTTTAGGCAATATTTTTCTGAAGCAACTCTGTGACAGACAGGAGTTTGTAATATTTTAGGAGCCCTGGCCTTTTTATATACCACCTGGTGGGGAAATCTCCACATCAAACACTTCTCTTGATGCCTCAAGAAGCCAGGCCTGCAGCTGCCCCCCCAAAAACACACTTACACCCACATACACTTACACACACACATACACAGGCCTAGAAAACCGTCTGCACGCCACACCAGCTGATCAAAGCCCTTGTTTGAAGCATACCCATTGGGAATCTGTGGCAGCGACTTTCAAGACCCAAGAATATAGTGTATTCAGAAATAAATTACCCTGCACCACCTTACCACATGATCTTAGGGAGCAAAGGTCACAGACGCAAGGTTGCACTTTTTATAAGCATGTTAAAGTTGTCCTTCAGACACATTTTTTAAGGTATATAAAAATGCTCTTGATTAATAATTTAACATGGTTTTCTGACATAAAAAAAGAAAAGGGGCTGGAGGCATATCTGGTCCTCTTTCTTGCCGAGAAAATTTGCATCTATAAGGGTCGACCAGTGAAGGAGTAGTGCACATCTAGATGGCTAATGTCAGAGAAACTTTGAAGATTCAGCCATATATGTTTTATATGCATGTTTAAATAGCCTTGAAGCCTCAAGCTTGGCATTTTGGTTTTTGACATCTTGTGGGTGATGTTCATGTCAGGTTCTCTGTGATGTTGATTCAAAGGAGCCCAAAACTGTTCACCTTCTCCACCTCAGCTCTACTGATGAGATGCGGGGCTGTCTTTGCCTCCATTTTTCTAAAATTAACAATAAGTCTTGCTAAAATTGAGCAGGAGGTTGCTTTCTGTCTACCACTGTGCAAGATCGTTGATGTCCTCCTGGTATGAGCTCTTGTCATACTTCAAAATCCAGTAAATGATAGTGGTGTCATCTGCATACTTCACAACAGAGTACACTCTGTGTCAGTGGGCTGCAGTCATTGGTGTAGAGATTGAACAGGATTGGGCTGAGCACACAACCCTGGGGT
>JAPZDY010000021.1:11397688-11410140 GCA_029783645.1 Ctenochaetus hawaiiensis
GACCACCAATCCAGACTGTCTGTGATCTGATTTTTGAGAAGTGTGATAGTCCAAAGTTTTGTGTTTTTAATCAGTTTCATGGGTGAAATCTGTTGAATGCTGAGCTGAAATCAACAAACAACATTCTGATGTAGGTGTTGTTATCTTCAAGGTGAGTAAAGACTGAGTGGAGGACGGTGGACATGGCATCCTCTTTGTATAAGGCTCTAACTGTAACCTGCTGAGGGTCCAGGCTGGCTGAGATGTTGTTCTTGATGTACTCGAGAACCTTTTTTTTTTTTTTTTCTAAAGCACTTTATCAGAATGTGGGTGAGTGCCACAGGGTGAAAGTCATATAGATCGAACTCTGACTATTAATGTCAAGGTATAATAATGGCTGTCTGGAAACAGATGAGATGATGGAACACTTCTACTTTTGTGGCCAGTGATATTTTGAATTATAGCCACACATCTCTGGTTTTGTTGGCATATAGGTCTCTCTCTAGTCCTTGCTGAGTCTCCTCCTTACTTCCTTGATGCCAACTTTCAGTCTTGCTCTGGCCATGTTTTATGCTTCTGTGTCACCTGACTGAAAGGCAGTTATTTTGGCTCCAGATAGAGCCCTCACCCCTCATTCATCCAGGTTTTGGTTGGAGAATGATTTTATTATCTTTTTTTATCATCACTGACACATTTGCTAATGAATGATGTCACTATTAATGTATATTACTCTAGATTAATGTAGTTCTCCTGGGAAGCAGCATCTCTGAACATGTGCCAATCTGTGCACTTAAAACAGCCCTGGAAAGCTGCTGTAGCTTCATCTGTCAACACTTTAACAGTTTTTACTGATACTTTGACCCTTTTTGTCAACTGGGAGTAACTAGGCTGCAAAAGCAGGGAAACACAATCTAATAGACCAAATGGGAGCAAGGGAGAGCTTTGTAGATGCCCCGAATGTTTGTAAAGATATAAAACATGGTATTATTCCCCTGGTGGTGATGTGCACAAACTTAGATAAAACAGTTCTAAGATCTGTTTAATTAATATTGCAAGCTACAATAAAAACACCATATCCTTGTATGATATGCTACTATAACACTTTAGAATGTACATCATTTGCTCATCTTCATTTTGTCGTAGTGTGTGTTTTTATCATTTTTTCTTCCTCTTCTTCTAATTAGAATATTATAATACACAAAACTATCAGAGGCAATATGTAAAAAACATCACCACTTCCTCAGTGAGAAGTCTTTATTTAACATCCTGCTGAATAATATCAGGATTCTTTCTCAAACATCACACATTTCTGGAAAAACACACACTGTGACAGCAGGGCAGCACAGTGAGTGGGTAGATTTACTGAGGTGGAGTTTCCAGCCTCCACACTGGCAAGGATCCACCTGCTGAAGTGTCTATGAGCAAGTTGGGCTCTGTTGTGATGGTATTTTGTGTGTCTGTATGTATTCCTGTGCATGTGTGGGGTGGAAGGTGGAGGGGGTTGTTAAGTAAAGGAATTGGCCTACAGTGCTGAACGAAATATTGTATTCTTATTACATTTTTAACGCTGCTCACTGGTGAATAACCGGCTGCTTTTGGGCTCAATCTGTCAGTGACCGACAGCGGGACTGTTGTTGTCAAAGCTTTATGCTGTCGTGTATTGCTGGAAACCTGCCTGTAAAAGCTTTTGCAATAATTATTTGATATTCTCTTCTTCCTGAGGCTTTAGACAAAGCATTTGTTTTCTCTCAGAATGTAACATTTGTTATTAATATCTAAAAATATACCTTGCTGCACGATGTTGAGCAAACTTGAGGTTCTTCATCAAAATGTCATGATTTTTATGTCCAAAGCCTGCGTTCAGAGGAAACCTGCCAAACCTTCACTCATCCACAGATCTTTCAGAAGGTTTGTTTATTTAACATTGAATTGGTTACTCAGCTGTCCTTAGCTCAATGCTGAGATTGAGCCGAAAGTGCCACTTTTGCCCCACTGCTGTGCTCTGAGGTCTTAGCTAACTGGGTTGGAAAACACACTAATGGTAGGTACAAAGAGGAATGGGACAACACTGAGTCCAATATCCAAGGTTGAAGGAGCCAGAGAGGTGGGTGTGCGTGCGTGGGTGTGTATGTGTGTGTGTGTGTGTAGTCATGCTTACTGGCTGTCTACCTTCGGAGGTGCCCTCTGTCTGGATTTGCCTCTTCCTCTCGTTATCCCATTACAGATGTCTAACCTTTGCTTTCCTTATTGGAGAAGCAGTACTTATCATCCAGCTGACCTGTGGGTGACTTGCTTTCATTGTAAGAGATCTGTGTGTGTTTAGAATAAACGCTGCATATGTGTGACTGTTTGTGCCCTTTTCTGTTGTCATATTTCAACACAGTAAGAACTAAATATCTATTTAGGTATAGAAAGATAAGGGAAAACAAATACCTGGAGATGTATAACAGGAGGATTTTAGGTGAGGATCAGAGATTAAGTTTAGGGGATAGAATTAGATAAAGATGTCTGGAGACAAGAGTGTTGGTGTCTGAAAATGCTTTATAAATGCCCTCAAAACATAAAAAATAAATGTGTTTTGCATGCCTGAAGCCTTAAGAGCGTGAGGTCTGGTCATTAAGGTTATCAGTGCTGTTAATTATCGTTGCTGTCTTTGCAAAGTGCCAGGTGACACATTAAGTGCTTCAACTGCTTCATTGAATGAATTGACTTACCTTTAACTTAATGGAATCTTTGGCATTAAGGGCCATCCACGCTAATGTGAATACATTTTAAAACATTGTTTACAGGCCAGACATTTTCCTGACTCCTTCAAAGGTGGTTGATGGATACATAATTCTGTCAAACTCTCCTTGGTCCTAGAGGTCTTAAGAGGATTGTGCTAATGCGTTATTATGTTGTTATTCTTTCTCTGTTGGCCCCTACACAGGTATGGGGATGATTGTTTAATGGATGGTACTACCTGTTATCTGGACAAAATGTTATTCCTGGGGTCACTGTAGTAATTTCTAATCACTACAAGGGACAAAGAAAAGTGGTCTCACCATCATTATCACACAAGCTATTTTAAGCTAGCACTGCTCGTGACAACTCTCTTTTGTAACAATATTAATAAACCTTGAACCTTGAAGCTCAAAATGAGGACAGGGATGATAGCTTCAGTGGGGATAAAGAAATGACTCCTTGCATTTTTAGTGGTTATTTTTAAAAAACAAGGGAGGACCGGGTTGTGGATTTAACATTTGATATTTCCCTTTTTTTGCACAGAAATAATTTTAATTGGAGTAACCATATTGCCAATGGCAACAGCATTCACATGTCCTCGACCAGTACTAAACATTAAGGCCTGATGTTTGAGCTTGGACTCAAGCAGAAGAAGAAAGAAGAAAGAAACACAGATACGGGTTTCCTTCATGTGAATTTTTGTGCTCTTTTAGCTGTCTTATTATTACTTTTGACCCAGTTTTCTCTTACAAGCTTCACTGATGACTGTCACATATTCTCTGTGGATGAAATATACTTCAGAGTCTTGACCGTTTATTTACAGTTAAGGGTTCCAATGAGATGCACACGAGCTAGTTTTCAGTAGCAAAAACGATTTTTAAACACAATGTATCAATATGTATGTTTAAAATAACCTATTTTACCTATAATAGCATAATGCTACAGAAATTTTCTATGTCAGTATGTGCTTTGAAAAATAATATTCAAATTGTATGCAATTAAAGTGATAAAATTAGCGTTTGGTCATGCTTTCCTGACATTAGATGGCTGGAATAAAACCAATTTCTGAATCCTCAGTAAGGTCAGGACTTTCAGTTTACAGAACAGTAAAGAACTGCTGATGCCTCAGACTAAAATGTACTATTATCTGACATCAGAGACAGAGCTTATGGGCTTGTCTGGAAGCCACAGCCGAATTGTTCATTTTGCCGACTCCTACAGGAGAGTTTTATGTTGGATGGGATTTGATGTTTTTTCACTGGATGTGCCCAGAGGAATTATTTAAAAACATTTGTATGAGCAAGTGCTTTGATACTGTCATGACTACAAGACTATAAATCTACAATAACCTCAAGTACAAGAACACTAACACAGTGCCAACAGTACTCTTATGACCATGACTTCTCTGAATGTTTATACTAATAAATCACTTCACTGAGTGTCATCTAAATCATCATTGTAATAGCCATTATATAGCAAATCACTGCTGCTGTGTTCTACTAAACTGATTTTAAAGGTTTTTTTTTTTTATGTAGTTTAGTTTAGATATCACAAGGTGTGCACGTGTAATAGCCAGTTTACACACAGAATCTGGTTAGGTTTTATTGTAGATATTTGTAGTCTATTGTATGTACAATGATAACAGCCTTCAGTTACAGCTGAGCTGAGTAGCTCCCTTTAAGGCTAGAAGGGAAATGTTATAACCTTAAGGTATAGAACAAGCCCCTTTGAAAGTGATTCAAAGCGATACATTTTTACACCCTTTGTCATATCAGATCTTATCAAATATCCCCTCTACCAAAAGCTTTAGAAAAAAAGGTGGAAAAACATGTAGCAGCGATGACTGTTATTATCGTTTTAATTGGAATTTTGAGAATTGAGTCTGACCTTTAGACTGCAAACCCTCTATATGCAGACAGACAGCCCTGTTGAGGTGAAAACTAGACTGTTTACTAATGGGATATTTAGGTAGTCTTCATAAACTTGTGTTAAAAAAATATTTTTTTTTTGCTGATGCTTTGTTGCATAAATGTATTGCTTTAACTCAATAATCATGGAAATGGAAATATTTTTATAGAGCAAATGAAGGCAATTTAAAATTCTGCAACATGAGTCAACAGGATAACAGGAAATGTGATTTTATTCTGACAAACTGTTGTGATGACTTTGTAAAGTAGGTTTGGACCAAAACACAGAACCCCACAGAACAAGAGGATAAGATTAGATCTTGTTTTTACTCGT
Organism: Ctenochaetus hawaiiensis; assembly: GCA_029783645.1. Lineage (NCBI taxonomy): Eukaryota > Metazoa > Chordata > Actinopteri > Acanthuriformes > Acanthuridae > Ctenochaetus > Ctenochaetus hawaiiensis. Next base: position 11,402,633 of record JAPZDY010000021.1, read on the forward strand.
CAAAAAACAGCCATGAATCAGGACACACGGCAAGCAAGTAAACTAATTAACAGACCTACCTGAGCAGGGATGGAGGAGAAAAGGGTTAGAAGTTCAAGTTTCCGGCAGAGAGTCATACAGGGAGTCATATGGCAGGAGAAATGGCTGGAACTTAATGAGGAACATATAAGACATTCTGACAGGAAACAGGTGAAAACAGGGTGGATTATTTATAGCAGAACTGATGAGAGAAGTGGGTACAGGTTAGCAGGTGGGTGTGGCAAACAGGAGGTGGGGTGTCAGGGTTTAACATGTGGAGGAGAGTAATGCAGGAAAAGAATCAGATTGGGAGAAAACACATGACCTGAAAACTGGTGTGACAACTTTAGCGTTATATTACGTCTGTTAGGAAACAAAATGAAATAGAGAATGTGTCATTTGTTTACAGTTTATAGATCATAATCTAACAATAAGACATTATGTTGATTGGTACACAGAGTACCTTTTAAAATCACTTCACATATAAATTGCACTTTATTTAGTTTAACAGTGTCTGTACATGCTGCTGCATCATGGATAGCTTGTCGACTGTCACTGGTGTTTTAGCTCAGTCAAAAGAGTACACTGTCTATTGATTCACCTACTCATCTGCTAACTGCCCCTGTGGTCTTGACAGTCTCTGAACCCGTGTGAAAGTCTTCAACTAGCTGACTTGCCACGCAGCCAGTCGGTATTAGCCTGACCCAATGCCCGCCTTGGGGCTCTGAACTTCCCGTCTTTGCTGGGATGATTCCAGACAGAGGTGTGATGGCTGTGAGCAACTTGGCCTTACTCCCCTCCACAGTTTGTCAGAGCTGGTCTCAGAAAGGGTCAAAGAGTGTCAACATTTTTGTGACGGCACGGCAGCAAAGTTAGAAAAGGGAACAGAATTGTATTTCATGTCATCTCATTTGATTATGAGGCAGCGTTTCTCCAAAAGTGTGTGTGTGTTTTGTTATTTCGTGCCTCTATCAGCAGGAAAGGTGAGGTGATGGATCTCACAAAAGGTGGAAGACTGTGTTCTCAGTTGGAGGTCAGGATGGAAGTGGTGTTTTATGTGATACATGGTGGCACCTCAGAGACCTGGGTTGTGAAAACACACCATGTTGACTGAAGACCAAGTCAGATCAATTGAGTTCACATCAGAGAGGGATGCATTATTTCTCACAAAGTTCTTTACAATGACCTGAGGCCACAGATGCAGTTAAAAAAGCAAAAGTTAACATAATACTGCTGCTCTAAATGATACAGTATGCTGCAGACACTGAACTTTAAAATGTTCTGAGCTTCATGCCACAAAGCAAGAAACTTATTCACAGCCAGAGAGCATCCTACACTTTTTTACCTAGCTTAAAATAAGCCTACAGTCACAAGTGTGGGCACTCACACCGAAAATAGAACAACACTGAGAAAAGCAAGCTGATATGTTGCATGCGGCTACAGGTGCTGGTGATGAGATGAAAAACAATCAAACGTGCTGAGTTTGAAGGCTTATTATCATGGTGTATCCTCCTTTGAGACAGAATTTTAGAGTTCCTGAAAAGTTCATTGCAGCAGCATTTAGGTGGCTGTGTTGATGCTTGCTAGAGAGTAGAGTTAACATTTAGCTACACATTACATAGCAGAAGATATTCTTCCTGGGATCTTTGCTCACATGTTGAGTTGCAAGTAACTTAAATTTCTTCACTGCTAAAGTTGAAAGTGGGGAACCTTGTTACTGGATGGACACCTCTATGGGGACATTATTGCTGCCCACATGATGGCTGCATTGAAATGAATGCGAACACCGTGTCATTTATCCCAGTACAATTGACTTTGACCGTCTCTAATCTTCACATGCAACACCAACAGCATAAAAGCTCAGTCAGTCTGTCATGCAGTAAATACAAGATGAAAGAAAAAAAACAGTGTAAAGTAGCAAGCAGCAAAAGTTATACATTGCCATTCATATTAAAAATGGTGTGAATGCACTGTAGAAAAAAAAAGCTAACATTTGTCTAAGATTCCATTTCTATTATGGCATTTTCACTTAGATTAATGTGGATTTGTGTTGTAGCTGTGACCTTAATACAGACCATGCATTAATTAGTCATCACATGTTCCTTTTCATGGTGATCAAGCCAGGTATGATCATTGTGTTATCGTTGTTAACACTGCAATAGCATAAGATATCAAAATATTTCCCCTACAGCATTATGTGGAGCATATCGAGCTGTTGGTCACTGAGGGTAAAATTAAACGGCAAATGCCGGAGAGCATCCTACTTGATTTGTATTGACAAGGTTTCAGCCGTAGGCAACTTCAAAGCTTTTCTGTATGATCTACTCTGCAGAGTGATGCTTAGATGGCCTTGAGGGTTTTCCTTACGGTGTGAAAGAAAGGATATTGGAATTAAAACATTCCAATGCAGAAGCAGATCTCCTCTGGGATTTGTCCTTGGCATAGGAAAATGACCACAGGAGCTGTCTCTGCATACAGTAATAGCACCGGCAACACTAGCACATGTTTCTAATAACACCACTATAAACAAGCATATGTGCTGATGCAGTGATCCTAGTCGTGGCAATTTGCATGAACAATCCATGCTCCTCATTAGTACTTTTACTTTATTGTCTTTTTTAAACTTCTTTTCCTTTAAAAAAAAAAAATTTTTTTCCCCATTGTGTACACTGCAGTATGCTAGGTTTCATTCCCTTTGTATGCTGGGTATTGTATACAGAGTGAATAGCTTTTACTTTGACCATGATGGTATATAGTGGTAAAAAAGATATTTACATGTCTATTTTATTGTGTATGAAATGATGCTACAACTCTGACTGGCTCTGTCACATAGTACATCTGCTTGTATCAATAAATAGTCATAATAGTCATAATAAAATAAGCTTACAGCATAATAACTGAGGTCAAGGTAAATATGTCAAGATGTTGCCATAGCTGAATAAGTTCATCAGCTAATTTTGTAGCCCCTGTTTGAATGTAAAATACTCATGCAGTTTTTTTTTTCATACATACAAGGGGAGATCGATTTTATTATCATTCTATCTGCAAAACTGTTTATTGCATGAAAACCCGCCTTAGTGCAAGAACTTGAAACAATGCTGTGGTGCCCTTGTTTATGCATATATTCGTCTATTCATTTAGCCTTTGTTGGCCACTGATTTTGTTGTAAGCTCTTTTGTTATTTTTTGGAATTTATAGAAAGGAGTGTGTAAATATTTATTGTATTGATTGCCTGCTAGAAAGCAATGGAAAAATATGCCGACTTCTCCACTACTAACACCCCCTCTTGAGTTCTAACAGCTTTATACCTCGAAGAGACTCTCTCCGAGTTTCAGTCTTTAGAAACACTGCGGGCTCTCTTCTCTGAGGCCCTTCTTTAAACTTTTAGAGGAGACCCTGGTGTCTTCAGCAAGCCACTCACAGCACTGCCACTTTCCTTCCACCTTTCTACTAACCAACTTTGGGAAGATTTGGTGTTCAGAAGTCAGATCAAAGAGCCAGCATGGCCCCATCTGCCATGTCTATGCCACTCTTGATGCTTTGCAGAATCATTGACTCTTTCATGCCCATGATACTATTTTTTTCTTTTCTGTCTTTTTTTTTTAAACAATGGAATATTGAGCAAACAAGCAAAAAGAGACAAGGAACGGATGGCAATGTTAGAGGCAGCTGAGGGATGGTCTTTTACGCCTTTGTTGTGTTAGCAGTAAATCCCATAATAAACTATCAAAGGTTAAGATTGAAAACCTCACATCAAATAGAGCAAACATTCAGTTCTACTCTGGGTTGGACATTGTGCCGTGTTTTAGGGGCTCTGAAGGGTTAAATTTTGACTTCAGACAGTATAACCTACCTTGCATTAGAGAAGGTGTATATGCACTTACTCCAGAATCACATCACAGTGCATGTGTGTAGATGTGTGTGTGTGTGAGCAAGTCATGAATTTTTAGACTGCCCCTGTGCTGCTCAGGCTATGCACATTAATTCTTTGGTAGCACGGACAGGCCAGTCAACTCTAATTTTGCAGAGCAGGCACGTAGGGGAGGGAATGTTCTTTAGTTTAACCTTGTCATAGAGGCCTGTGAGATGCCAAAGACAAAAGCCTTGCAGTGCTGGCAGTGGCCACCTCCAACGTTATTGTTTTCTTTGGCAAGACTGTAGTGAAATTGGCCTGACATTACGCCTCAACCTCTTGTGTTCAAACACCTGCCCAAAGGTAAAGAATGTCAAATACAGCACATAGCTTTACTTTATTGAAAATTCACTCAATGTAGCACAAGATTTTGGACCTGAGTTGTGTAATTATACTTGTACCGTTTCCAGGAAGCTGCTGTGATGTGTTTGACTCCGAGAGTAAAGGTGTTTGTAATGTTGTTCCTGATAAAAAACATGATCGCAGATAAGACCCTGGTGACATCACAGATATTATTTTCTTAGACTTAGAAAGCATAAAGAGTTTAAAGGAAAATAAAAGCACCATTCTTCTACTGGCCTTTAATTTTCAGGGTTTTGTTACTCTTTTCACTGCTTTTTTATTTTGACAGAACATTTGATTTACTGCTGCAAGGTCTCAGCACGCTCAGAGGGAAGATAAAATACAGCATGTTGCCATCTTCTTAAATAGCTTGTCTGTCAACTGATGTGGACATAACAGTAATTACACTTTGTACACAGTGAAAACCTGATTTGCATAATGGCATGTTTTTCATTTCTTCTTTCTAAAGATTTAACATTGATAATTCTCTTACATCAGGTTTATAAAAATAGTATTGAAGGATGATACAGATAATTTTTTTTGCCTGATGTCATGCATTTGAAAACTTTATGTTAGGAATCTTACTATGTTTTGAAATGGAACATTTTGTAAATGAGACTTTGTAGCAATAAAACTTAAGTGTGTTTGCATTATGACTTCACAGCTGGCAGACTGTGCACATCTAGTCTTTTTACACATCCCTTGAAAATCCTGCACATGTGCTTTTTTCACCATGAGTCAGTCCACCTGTACAGAGATTTAGTTTTTTTTTACTTCCTTGTCCCACACTTCACTACTTTTTTCAGGCCAGACTTCATCATAGATACATTAATATTAAGTGGTTTTGATTAGTGATCAGTAAGATTTACAATCCCCAGTCCAGGTCTAATAACTAACCTGGCAGATTTAAATCTCCACCAGCAGCTACATGTTAATTATAACCATCATCTACAATGTATCTAGTAATTAGCATATCAATTCCACAAGGAAAGCTGGATCATCTACTCTATGTTAGATATATATGAGGCAGGGTGTGTAAAAGTCCCTGAATCTCAGACCAGAGAGTTAACATTCTGCAATGCTCTCCTTCTCTCAGAATGGGTTTCTGCCACTCTCTATGGGAAACATGAGAATCCTCCATCTCGCAGCCGAAGGTCAGATTTAGTAGAATAAATAGCATAGCAACATGTAAGAGGCAATAGTATACTGAGCGAATAAAGTAAAATATGCACTCGAGTCGATGTGAGAACATAGTTTGAGGATTTTGTACATTTGAAAAATGAAGTATGGGAGGAATGAAGGAATGAAGGGAACTTGGAACAAATAAATAGCTGATCTTATTGGTACTGAAGACGGAGCCTTTTTATTGTTCCTGGGAGCACTGAGCCCAGGTGCTCACAGTTGTACTGATTGCAGAAACCCATCCAACAATTACCTAAGGGGCAGTCAAGCCCTCATGCAAGAAGGCCACGCAGTAGCATGTGAGACTTTGCTTCAAAGATAGATGCCTCATGTTCTCTGGGGCAAAGAGGGAAATTATTGACATTATAAGTTGATAGTTGGTGTGGTTGGATTGGTCTACAACACAATTTGGAGACAGAAGCGTCCTGTTCACTTCTTCTTTCCTACTGACAAGCACTGTTGGTTTTAGTAACCATGACTACAGACATTCACTAACCTTAACAAAGTAGTTATTTTTGGAACCACAATGATGAAGGTCACCTGATTTTAACAAAGTAGTTATGTTTCTTCACAAGTCAACTATGGAATAGAGGACTCTGTGAAATCTAAACTGTTTTTGCTGGTGAAATATATAAAAATAAGGATCATTTCAAAAATTCCTAAACATTTCCTTTAGTCAAGTCCTGTAACTAGAACTTCCTGGCTGGCTATGCTCATCTTCATTGAGGTTCACTTGAGCTCTAAATTAGCTCATTAGCCGCCTAATTGGACAAATTAAAGCCCAAATCAGGAATGCTTTGGCTTTCACAGGATCTGTAGGTGCCTTTTAAATCATCTGTCGACTCAGATGGTGAAAGGAGGACAAATTTGCTAAGTGGAGCGAATAATTGCTTCAATTGAGTACTAGAAAAAGCTGGCAAACAAAAGGCCAGTGCATGCAGCTAACAGGCGAGACTGTGCACCCTCCCCAGTCATTGACAGCCCCCAGGGCTATGATGTAGTGACTCTTGTGAGGAGGGCTGGAAGACCGGAGTGTTATAAAGCTGAAGACAGCTGCCTAAAAGACTGATTTCCCTCTAGATCAGAGGTGGTCCACATGACTCAGCACTCACCCTGGGAAGACATGTGAACTAATATAGAATATAATAAAGCTATTCAGCAAACTGATAATATGGCACATGGACTTCAAAAATGTCTTTTTTTTAAATTTTTTTTAAGTTTAGACCAGATATAATAGTTTAATTTTCCACAAATTAAAAACAGAAAAAAACAAAAAACAGACAAAAAAACAAAAAACTCTGAAGTGCAAAGAGCTATGTTGTCTTGTAAACATTTTGTTCCTGTGTGACCCGCAGTGGAAGGAGCCAGACAGATGCTCTTTAAATTTTAATGCGCAAGTCATCAGGGGCCAATGTGAGGAATGGGGTCATGGATTTTAGAGGAAAGATCTTGCATTCTAAACAGGTAAACAGCCAAAGGAACTAGTTTAATTTCCTTGTGCTCATTTACTAAAGATAAGAATTTCAAATTGCCAGCAACTGTTTCCTGTCTAAAAGGTTGGAACAAAAAAACAGAAAAGCCTAGTTTCAATGAACTCCACTGAGCATATGCAAGAGACTCAAAGGAAACAGTGGTAAAGGGTTCATTAACAAAAGCTCAACATTTTCAAGACAGAACATTTTTGCCACTGCTGTAAAAAGAAGCTTGTATATTCCTTTTGAAACATACAGAATTTTGTCACTGCTGAACATGGATGTTTGGTGTTCACCAAACTTAGTGTCCAAATCTTATCACTGCATTTTGCTAATTGTAACAGTAAGTGTTTATATTAAGTGCATTTTACCTAAAAATGGAGAGGAAGGAATAAAGACTTTGGGTCCCATCGTACACCCGGCGCAAACGCGGCGCGCCAGTAGCGCAAGTGTCATTCCTATCTTACACCCAGCGCAAACGTCATTTTTGTCACAAGTGTAAGGTAGGAAATCCACTTGCGCCGGTTCTGTGCGCCGAGGGGCGGAGGTCTGAAAATGAAGGCGGAATTGAGGCGTGTCCT
>JAPZDY010000021.1:11438495-11451307 GCA_029783645.1 Ctenochaetus hawaiiensis
CATGACTTTCATTTTTCTATATTTCTCAAAACAACCATCTATTTAATTAGTTCCATGCCACCTTTCTGCTAGAATTGAACTTCAGATTGTTATCGAACTTTTGTTTTTTATTGCTCGGCATGACAAATGAGCGGGCTCTGTAAAACTCGTTAAATACAGATTAATATCATAGACAATATTTCCATCATCTCATACATTCTTAGACTGATCATTAGGTCCCTTATCAAAATAAAATCTGTTAAAGATTTGTAAAAAAGTCTTTGAACATACCAGCTGACGCGTGCATCCACAGAACTTGCACTGGTCATATACAGCATCCTCAGGCTAACAGTATATTACCCTCAGACCATGTTTGCTTTTTCCAATATTGACATTGTGTCCAGGTGCTTCAAGTCATTTCCCCCTCTGTAGCTGCCAGGCCTTAACTCACGCCTCAGGGCTAGATAAGGCCTCTTTGCTCCACCGCACTTCATAACAACATATAGACACACAATCCAGCCATTGTGTGTGTACACACAGAGGACCCACTAAGCTTACAGCAATCTGTGGGCATTATTTTAAGCCTCCCTGGCTGCACTGGAAGCACTGATTCTGTACATCAGGTGAGGGAGGACAGCTTTTTATAGCTGCTGTTTGGCCTAAAGCTGCGCTCTGTGTTCAAACATGGCAGCCCGAGCCCATGGAGCTCTCCCTGAGGTGTCTGCTGCGTCCACTCTGATGTTCATATCGAGGAATGAGTTCCACAAACTTTTTATGAATACAATGGGGGAAAAAAATCTATTGTGTGTTCTGTTAACTTTTTTTTTAATCTAAATATTATACTTCTAAAATTGGTCTCTAATGAATGTGAGGAAATCACTCCCTTTGGTTTTGTGCTGCAGTAATTATCAAATTTGACCCAATGGCACCAAGTGTAAAGTAAATGGTTTTAATGGTTTTCTTTATACTGGTATTGTTTATAGATCCTAACATGTTATAACAAAAGCATTCACAGATTCAAATATTTAACGGCTCAAGTAGTATACAGTTTTATATAATGAATATTGTACTTCAGTTTATGGAGAAATTCACTATTTATAACAGTGACTGAACTGTGAGAATCTTACTGAGGCCTCTCTTTGACATGAAAGATGTGTTTGATTAAAGTCCAACTGACACAAGTTAAGTTGTGGCCTTTGCATACATTGCTACCAAGTGATGCAATCCTGTCTGGAGAGAATGTCATCTGTTTCAGTATACTATATAATCCATCACAATTATGTCTTTAAAAATGTAATTTCATTGATCTATATATATTTTTTTTAATTTTTAAATAAGCAAGTTACTACAAAAGCACAGTAGTTTCTGTTTTTGCTTTTCCCTCAACTTCCCTGCTTTTCACAATTCTGTGCTCTCACTTTCTCTTACAAATTTTCCTTAATGCAAAGAACCTTAACCCCACAATGTAAGGATTATGTTGCATGGTTTTGGTGTTAAAGTAGACATTACATTTGATTAAATGGGTCATTGCCTCAGACCAAATTTTTCAGGATTACATGATTTTTCTCTCTGGACTTCTGGACATTTTTGAGTCTTAATGCTATTTATTGTGGATCAAGCTGAAATGAAGCATTTAGCTGGATAGTAATTTTTCACGTGGAGCTTACATGTTACTTGTCAGCATAATTATATATGTATCATAATCTGTAAGCCAGCACTGATTACAATTAGGCGCTTTCCTGATTGTTTTGTGGGTGCCAGCATTTTAAGCTCAGGTCAGCAACTGGAATCAGACAGGAGACACACAAACACTCATTAACTTCCTTTTTTAGCGCGCACCATACTTAAGTCAACAAAAGCCCACGCTACCTTCCCATAATTACATTGTTATATTGGCGGGGGTATAATTTCCTAGAGATGGTAATTTCTTGAGATGTTGTTACAGTGTTGCCATTCAATGTGGATATTCTCACTGTGCTTTGCACCAGTCTGCTGTTTACAGAAGACTACCCATGGTGCACTTCTGTGTCTTCAAAGGGCAGACCTGCTGGCTCCTGGGAGTGTTAAGGGTTTTTTCTCGGACTCTAAAAGAGCCATCGTGGAGACAATAAGAGAAAGTGAGACAAACAAAAGGAGGGAGAGAGAAAAAAATACAAAAAAAGACATGATAGGAAAAGGAAAAGAGAGAGAAAAGAAAAAGACAGGTGATTGGAAGTAGAAAGACAGAATTTAAGCATAGGGTCTGTTGAAAATATGAACAACAGAAAAACAACAGCAGCATCAGGGGTCAATATTGAATTTACAGTTGTCAAGTGCACAGAGTCACATCTCAAAATGAATGTCTGCTGGATGTGTATATATAAAAAAAAAAATTTTACAGCATGATTGTTTCATTAAAATAACTAAGTTAGATTTTGATTAATGTTGTGTTTAGAGTTTATTCTGCTTTCTCCAAAAGGTAAGAGATCACTGATCAACATTTTGTTTAATATATTTAAACTCTCAACCACTGAACTGAAAAACCTTTCACTGTTTTACTAAGTAACATTTTTAGTATGTTGTAGTATGACATTCTTTTAAATTTTTTTAATGTGACATCATAAACAGATTTGTTTACTCAATTCAGTCTATTTCCCTGCACATGAAATGAGTTATCCTCATAATAAATAAGTTAAAGTCAGAATTTGAATTTGTCAGCAAAAGTAAATACAAAATCCTGCCTGAACTCTCTGCAACTGCAAAGAGAGGCAGCAGGCAACAACAGCGTTTAGAGCCAGAATATTCTCACATTTTACTCTGTGAATTAAGGATTTACTTCAAGCATTCAGAGTCAGTGTTTTTTTTTTAAAAAGGCTGAAAGTGGAAAGACTAACCAGAGTGAATTAGGTTTGAATACATAGTGTTTCACAATGACTTAACAAGGTAAATAAGTAAGTTTTATTTTGGTAAGGTCAGGTCAAGGTTAACATGAATTAGGAAATTGAACTGTTGAATAAGGAAGATATGTGTATTTTTTTTTTCCTTGACGTTTGGTGAGTTTATTTGTTTAATTATTAATTATGAAAAACTTTTAACGTAGTAATCTCAACCATTCCCACACATCTGCCGACTGATGAGTTGGTTTCCTAATAACAGGATGAACTTTACAGAATCGATCCTCTTCTTAGTACATAACAATGAACAGAATTAGGATCAGAATTAGAGAAAAAAAAGAGAAGAACTTTATGTCACAAAATGATTGAAAATTGTCCTTGAACTGGCTCACACATACATACAAAATACCTGTAGTAACAAACACGTAGAAGATAAATGCATTCGCTTAAAAATCAAGATCTTGTGTATCAGACATACAATCCTGAGCACTTGCAAGTATGTGTGAGTGTAAATAGCACTATTTACTTCACGGCAAGATCATTTTTTGTTTCAGAATAGTAATTTTGTAATATGATTTGAAACAGCTGAATCACACTGAAATATGGAAACAATTAATTTCCCAAAATGGCATTTAGTGAATTTTATTTCAAGTTAACTGAAAAAAAAAAAAAAAACACACACTTAATTGAAGTTGCAGTGATCCTCAGGCTGATTGAATATTGAAGCTCAATAATATAAATGCAATTTCTCACTCCTCTCTGCAAAAACACGAGGAGATATTCTGTCTGATATTCTATCTTGCACTAAACAGAAGCATCTCTTCAAGCTGTTCATCCGTGTTTTTTTCAACCTGAGAAATGAACTGACATGTAGGTCTTGTTTGACTGTACTCTGCCGCTCGGGCGTTTAGTATTCCATGCATTTTTGCCATACCAAAGAAGCTGGACACTTCTGTGCAAATGTAAAACATCTTGATTCAAATGTCAAATTTTAATATTTCCGCCTGTATCTTATGAACAAGCTGCTTTATTGCCTCTGTAATCGTCCACTCAGGAGTTGAGAAATTAATTTTTCTACATTATACTGCTGCCTGCTCTTAGAAAGGTCAGGCTGAAAGGATTTTATTTGTTGCATACTGTTCAGATGGGACTGAAGTATGAGCCTTTTGATTAGTCTCATAATTCTGTTATCAGCACTCCCAAAGGTTGCATGGAAGCTGCTTTAAACAAGCACCTGTTTGTCCTGATATTTGGACCATATCACCTTGGAAACTGGAAACACAGTTAAAATATAAGCCAGTTAATTAAAGATGCCACTTCAAGTTATTGGGAACTTTAAGTTTCAAAGCAGCTCCTGACTGACAGATCCTCCAGACCTTCGAATCTGTTTCATGACTGAAAAAATTAAATGGAAGAAATGAAAAGCAGGCAGATTCATTGCGTTAAGCAGCTTGACAGGCTATAAATACCATATGATGCTTTGATGCATGCTGATGTAGGTGGTGCCTTGGGTGTTGCTGGACCTGCTTATCACTGTATTTAGTAACATTGTAATATTATGAGCATTTATGTAGATACATAACATGCCTGTGACAGTGCTACTAGCTGGTCATGCCTAAGTTGCTATTTTGTTTTAAATTTACACTTTAATCTTAAGTCATACGGATAGCATGTTATTTTTTTTTCTGTTTTGTGCTCATGACAGATTGTTGAACCTCTTTTTTCCAGTGAGCTGGGTATTCATTTCATTACCATAAGTCATTTCCACTGTAATTTCCAAGAACTTGGCAACACATCTGACCCTTTTTCAACCCGAACCATGTGAAACCACACCAGCCGGGGACCTCTGCATCCTGCTTCATCACCTGTGAGATCATCTGAGTCCAGACAACCCGACAGCTGAGGCAAAGCTGGCATGGAAAGCTAAAGAATTTCTGCACAGACTGTCAGAAATCAAAAGCGGGCAAATGTTCACCTTTGATGGCGTCTGGCACATCGGAGAAGTGGTCTCTTAATGGTTGAATCCCAGTTTTTGCTGTAATGGGCAGGTGGCAGACAGTGTGTATGGCATCCTGTGGGTGATTGGTTTGCTATTTTCAACGCTGAAAACAGAGTGCAGTGGGGTTATGGCATGGGCAGGCATAAGCCACTGACAGTGAACACAGGAGAATTTTAATGATGGCAATCTGGAAGCACAGAGACACCATGACAAGATCCTGAGGCCCATCGTCATGCCATTTATCCACTGCCATCACCTAATGATGCAGCATGATAATGCACAGCCCTGTGTGACAAGGATCTGTACACAGTTCCTAGAAGCTGAACAATCCCAATTCTTGTATGGCCTGCATACCCGTCAGACAAGTCATATACTGAGCATGTTAGGAATGTGTGGGTCAGCATCTAAGACAGAATTCCTGCAAATACTCTGCAAACTTGAACAGCCATTAAAGAGAAGTGAATCAAAATCCCACAGGCCACATTAACAACCTGATCAATACAATACAAAGAATATGTTTGTTTCCCCACAAGCCAAAAGTGGGTCACACCAGATACTGACTGCCCCCTCCTCAAACAAAGACAAAAACTATCCATAGATCAGTGATCAATAAATGACTTTTTCAAGAGCAAACTGTAATTATTTCAGTGGCTTTTTTTATGAGCAGCCCAAGGCACATCTGTGCAAGAATCATGCTGTTTAATCATCATCTCAGTATGCCACAATCGCCAGGTGGATTGATCAGCTTGAAAAAGATGAACTGTTTACCAACACAGATTTGAACAAATGTGGGTGCAAAATTTGAGAGACATTAGTCTTCCACAAAAAGAATCAAAGTTCTCACTTTGTGAAAAATGTGAGAGAACACAAGTGATGCATTCATAAATGTCTTTTTATGTTATTTAAATTCACTTCCACTTGCTTAAAATCCACCAGGTTCACAGGCTTTCACCTCAAAAAAGGTGTATCCATTTCATAGTCAAACTGACCATTTGGCAGCTATGCTTTTAAACTCTGGCAAATTTAACTCAAATGACCAAATCTGGAGAACCTTCGGAAGATCTTGATTAAAACTTCACTTTAGAACTTGGCCTTTTTAAATTCTTATATGTGTTTCTTACTGTTCTTTATACTGTCTTTTACCTCATTTTATAACAAGGAATTCATGCCCTTTTTCCATCTAAGCTTTTAGTCTTTTATTTAAGATGTTTTGTATTATATTATGAATGTAATTAAGTTTAGGTTTTCTGTGTAGGTTTAAGAATCAATGCTTGTTTGTTTCCAACTACATGTTATTACTTATTTACATTTGAACCATGAAGGTGTTGCAGCCAAAGCTGTTTTTATTAAAAAAAAAAAAAAAGATCTAAAATGTTTGAAAAAGCAAACAGTACAGAATCAGGGCAATATGTCACCACAACATGTACAAGCAGGCATAACCAAAAAATAAATAAATAAATAAAAAATCTGAAATTAATTGGAAACCTAGCAACACAGAGAGTCTGGTAAGGAGCTCAGTAGTCCACATAATTGAATGTATAACCAGATACTTTTGATGCAGGTGTTTGTTTGCAGTATTAAATTAACACCTTGGTATAAAACTCCAGGTAAACACAGCACTAGTGAGGCTCAGCTAAAGTGCTTTGTGCTGAGGTTAAATTGCATATCCAATAAAATAAAGAAGGTAATGGTCGTTCGTTCTGAGCCACACAAATATAGTTTCAGAGGTATTTGTTATTTGCATAAATTGAGATAATGGTTGGAGGAAAGAGAGCTCGTTTAAAAACATTAGCTGCACAATGAAGCTGACAGTCTGAGGGACAGCTGCAAAGGAATGAAGATATGACCAAAACTGCACTGCAAAATAAAAAGATGTGAGGAGAAGACGATGTCATGGGTGGGGGAGGAGGAGAGACAGCAAAAAGAGTTGACTTGTGTATGTTTATGTTTTACAGTCTCAGCTGGAAAGAAGTTTTGAAAAGATTATACATTAGGAACTGGTCTCTGTCGTAGGTTGAGTGTGTTCAAGACTTCAAAATTGTGGCGTAGTTGTTGAAACAGGACCCAAAAGTGGACACCAAGAGAGAGGCAAGGTTTTTAAAGGATTTATTGGTGGAGTTTAGGTGAAGGGATGGAGAAGTCTGAGGCAGCATATTCCTGAGGGCTGAGGAATGATCCCCTCTTTTTAAGTAATAAATAATAAACACACAAACTGACTAGGTCATTACCTGTTTTTTCACCCAACAATTTCAAAAAGTGAAAATTAATTTGACAAGCTCTCTTTGGTGGCACTGTCACCCTATTGAGCTTGAGCAGCCTCCATCTAACAATAAGACAAAATCACCCTGCTTGCTGAGCTTCAGACGCATTTAGGACCCAGTTAGAGCTGAAGGAGTGCAAATGAACACAAAAGCCAAGAAACTCCAATTAACACTGACACATGGATTTGGTGGCAGGCTCATCGTTGCATTAAAATTAGAATTAATCAACATGGCAGAGGCTGCCAAGGCAAAGGTCTGGTTACAAAAGCACCACAACTTATGGGGAATCAATGTGGGCTGCACGCTGAAGATTTGCCTCAAAAATTTAAACACAGTATATTTTGCTTTTCATTCTGCAGAGGAAACAATGAGCCCAATTTATAAACGCTATTAAAGAAAAAAAAGTAGATATTTTCCATGTGCTTCAGCCACACATAAAGTGCATAATCCATATATTCACTTGCAAATGATTAGTAAATGAAAATCTTTGTCAAGGACACGACTCTTTCCATGGGCATCTAATTAGGAAAAGAAAGCTGTTTAGAGATGGGCTCAATGGCTGCTGCTCCAGCAAAGCCTTAAATCAGCTGAATACAGTCCGCTGCTGTCGATTAGAGTCACTGTACAAATAGCACCTGAAGGTTAAGCTGCTGTACAGGCCGTCTTAATGCTTTTCTGCTACAGTAGGAGGGAACAGCCTTTAAAACAACTGTCTGAGTCTCTGATCACTATTCCCATCTTTTTGACTTTTATAAGAGGGAATATCTGGCTCACAACATAGTTTGAGTCCATCCATGCAGTCTTCATCACTCTCTGTCTATCGTCTCTCTCCATCTGTGCATGATCTCTTTTTCTTTTTGTTCTAATGCGTTTCTTTTCAACCTCCTTTCTCAATTTTTATAATAAAGAAGTCACTCCTTTCACTTTTCCTTCAACCCTTTTCTTTCTTTCCAGCCTCCTTTCTTGTTTTTTGTCATTTTGTGCCTCCCCCCCAACATGAGCTCTGCCTGTCATTCTCTGGGCTTTGCCCTGCAGTGCTCTTGATGCTGGCAGTGGAGCACATTAACACATCAAACTTTGACTCTATTAATGTGCTTGGCCTTGGCGTGCTGCCACCCACCACAGATATCTGCCAGGTGGTGCACCAGAAAGTGGAGACTGCAGTGGATTCTGGGAGTTTACTAGAAGAGCACAAACAACATCTAAGGCAGATAGCCTTGAGTCAAGCTCAGATGATACATTCTTTTCTATTTCAGATTTGGGAGTTGGCCTGGTTGTAATAATAGAACTTAAAATCCATGTTGCTATTGTCAAACTACCTTAATCACATTGATACTAAATTGAAACTAAATGAATTGACCAGGAGGTGTCACTAAATCTATCTAGCAACTCATAAAAGCTTGTAGTATTAGCCAAGCTGATTTTAACATAACTTTGTCCACATTATTTTCTCTTTTCTTTTTTTACAGTTCAAAACACAGCACACACAGGTTCAACAGGCATCCATTCATGCAAGACCATGTGAGCTCCCAAGACCCTTCAATAATCCCCACCACACTGTCATTCCATTGGAAACACTACTGTCATCCTTAAATCCTCTTTTGGTGAATCGGATTGGCCACAACAAAGATCATTTTCAATGGTCTCCAATTAAATTTGTCATCAATCTGCTCAGTCGATCCTTTTTATGCGTTACTTTAAACACATACATTTTTACTTTTACTTTTTGTCCCCAGTAAAAAAAAAAAAAAAGGCCTAGAGTCCAAAGCGTCAGACAAATATATGAATACAGTAATACAGTGTTTCGCTGATCAAAGTTGAATTATTTTAGTGAACTGCATCAAAAGGGAATAAGTAATATTGATGATGTGTGCCTTTCAAAGGAGCTGAGCTGGTGAACAGTAATATTGAAGTGGCCATGGGTTTATGAGCCAAAAACAGAGGTCTGCATTCAAGTGAGTGAGATGAAGAGAGGGCTTGATAACAATGCAGGGAATGCTGTTAAAGTTCTGGATGTTTATTTTAATGCGGTTCTGCTGAGTGTGATGTATTCGAGTTGCCGTATCAAGACAGAAAATGTCACTGTGATTGCTTTGAATCTTGGCCAGTACCACAACATCCTGTCTAATGTCGATACTTACTGTGCCAATTGTCTTTCAGTTTTTATAAAACACACTGAACATCCAAAGTTGCTCTTTTTTAACACAGATTTTTACAGCATCTAGAAGTTTTATGCTTTCTGTTCTCTTTTAAGATTGTCCTTAGAAGAAAAATTACAAAACTTCTCCTTTGTGCCCCAAAATGACATTTGTATTGTTCAGTTAGACCCTGTGTTGTTAATCGATAAATATGACAGAATAATGACAATGAAATCAGTCCACTTAGAGAGAAGGTCGGAGTGAGCAAAAACAGGAAACTTCAGTTTGATTCATGTTTTGACCTACAACATTATTTTGTTAAACCATGACCATGAAGTTTTTTCACAGTGTAACAGTGTGGTTTTTATTGTAAGCGCTGACAGCAAAGCTCCCCTTTTTGTTACTTATTGAACCCAATTCAAGATATTTTTCTAAACCTTCCAAGTTGTTTTTGTGCCTAAACATTACCAAACCTTACTTTAAATGTTGTTACATATTTATTTTTCTGTAGTTTCTGTCTTTAGGGACCACACGTATTTATCTAAGGGTGTTGAAATGTTTGTGGTAGGTTTTGACTCCCTCTGCCTGGAGGATTGTGAATGGTGTTTCAACAGTCCAGTCATGTAAGGAAACCCCGCTGGGATCCTGTGGTCCCCTCTGTGTCAGCTTTGTCTGTTTTGATCTTAAGTGCTTGTTATTGTAATGCACTATTCTCCAGTAGATGGGAGGAAAAACAGTTTAAATAAAAATATAATACAAATTCTGACTTTAATCACACAAGATGATTTGAAGAAAATACTGAGATAGTCACACACGCACACACGCACACACACACACCTGTCAAACAGTGGAAAAGAAGATATACAGAAACACTTTTACTGCTTCGAGGTTAATTAGAGTGTCATCAGCAGAGTTAATGTAAAACACTGACAGATAATAGAAAATATTGAAATAAAAATTAAAGCTCGGGGATTAATTAAGTCAAAGTGGGAGTAGAGCCCTCTCTGGACAGCATTAGTCGTATTAAGGGAATCCGTTTACGGAGTGTTTCATCCTTTCTGAAATAAAAAAAGGAAATGAAGCTTTTCCCAGCTGGCCCAGGTAAGGAAAAGCAAATAAATAAGCAAGAAAGACTCCGGATGGATCTTTATTCTACGGTACTATGAGTGAATACTGTGCAGATCAACATCTGGAGTTTCACACAATTAGCCCAGCAACTAGTGCATCTAACATCTGGATTAGAGCCACATAACCAGCAGAGAAAAGCATCACCTTTTTTGATTTGATTTAAACGATTGATGCTCCTTGTGGGCAATTTAGAAATTAGCTGTTTTAACAGTAAGAATACTCAGCAATGGAAAAGAATAATGTTGAGCACATATGACTAAATAAAATGCAAACATATCAGTAAAAGAAACTGCTAGTTAAAACACTACATTATAGCAAAAAATAAAAATGAAATAAAATAAAATAGATAAAAATAAAGGAAGTAGCACAGATAAAAAGGCATAAAAAGGTAGTTGTGTGTATCTACTTAAGGACTTGCTTCACTGTAGTTAATGACAGTGCGATAGGTAACTGCCTCTCTCTACCTCTGTGGTACCTGACACTCCAGCCTTTGAACAGTCTCAGGAACTGATATCCAACTCATTCACTGGCCTATTTCATTTGCCTCAATGGACCTTTTCCGACCTTATTTTATTAGACTCCTTAACATTAAATTTACTCATATTGGATTTTTTTTTACCATCCCATTTGTGGATTATAATTCAGGTCTTTTTTTGTATTTTTTTGTAATTCTGGCTGTTACAGCTTAATGTCCATTTGGGATTGTGATTTATACTTCAATTTCTTGCTAATTGTAATTGCATTATTCTGTACTCAACCTGAGGTCAGCCTTGTGCCTGCAGACTCATCACAGCAGAGCCTTCTTATGCTCCTTCGCATACATTGTGGATTATTATTGTTTCATTCAGCTCAACTACTCAGGCAAAACCACTTCTCTTCTTCCCTTTGTTCATATTTTTTTCTGCTGTGACAGTCATGAAAAAGTGACGTTGTATTGTCCTTGACCATAAGAAAGTTTACATTCAGCTGTTTGGTTGATACTTATTTAGCGATTGGGTAACTATGGAGTTGTTGGCCTGAAAAAGATTATTACCTGTTAAGAAAATGTAAATATCCATAACATTTAAAATCCTTCCAAAATGACAAATGCCAGACAAAGTCCTCCATGAGGAGCTAACATGCCATTTTGGGAGGTATGACTTAGCTCCAGAGCTTTCCCTCAAAGGCACCAGTTATTATTCTGGAGCCATTTGTGTTGCCCAGTGGCAAAGCAGCCTTTTTTGCCGCTGACTCCGGGGTTTGTAGTTATCCCTAACAGCCTGCAGAGGTTCCAGATAACAGCACTCACACATCATGGCCTCTTTTCTACCCTTTCAAGCCTTTTTTCTTAGAGTGGAATCATTTTATGGGTTTATCAGTGCACCTGCACGGTCTGTACTGACTGTGGTCCAGCATCAGCACCCTTTGGCTTTCCTGTTGAGTATGAAACAAGTGTGGTGTGTTAGTGAGGCAGAACTTCATGCAGAGAGCAGCATGTCACCCTGCAAACACCTTCTACAATGAATCTGCACCAAAATCTGTTTGGCTGCCAGAATGGCATGCTTCTATTATACCAAAGCAAAATGTGGCAAACCATAATCAAAACAGACAACTGCAGGGAACAAGCAGAGAAAAACACATCTCAAAGGGATGTCTTACCATTTTGATTGTTGGTTTAATTCATCATTCATGATAAAATTGAATAAAAAAAGGTTACCCTTGGCTGTGACTGCCCACTTAAATATTATAGATAATCCTTTTGAACTCTGCCAAGTTGGTTACTATTACACATTGTCCCAGAATACCTGCATATGATTAGTCACTCTCTATTTGTTCACTCTACACTCAGCATCTCACACATACTTTCTTTGCTGATACACCTCTTATTTTTTTCATTTCCTTTGTTTCTGTTACAAATGTCTTAGTCATATGTTTGATCTCTTTATAGTTTCCCTTTCAACAGACAAATCTCTTTTTTCTACTTTAGTCGTCTTTTGTGTCTCAGTTTCACTGCTTTTGTTTCATAAGACCTGTGTCTTTATTCCAGATTTTCTCAATCCTTCAACATATTTGTCTCCTCTCCTTGCCAAGATCCCCTCTGCTGGTGTATACAGCGTGAGTGTGTGAGTGTGTCAGTATATGTGTTTACATGCAGAGAGAGAGAGAGAGAGAGAGAGAGAGAGAGACATAGGCGAAGGCACAGTCAACTGTGAAGATGTTTCTTCCTTAAAATAAGTAATACAAGAATTCTTATAAGAAAATATTTTTCTCTGCTGTGTTTGCTTGAAGCTGAGTTGACCAACTCAACCTAATTTTCCCTTATCCCTGAACCCTTTCTCTATCGCTCTCTCTTCTCTCTTGCTGGCATACCTCCACTTACACACACACACACACCATTACAAGCCTTTATGGGCAACAGGGAACCATCACTTGTCGCTATCTAAAAGGGGTCCAG
>JAPZDY010000021.1:11519511-11530124 GCA_029783645.1 Ctenochaetus hawaiiensis
GTTAATCACCTTAGGATAGTTACTGTTGTTTAAGCAAATTGTGGACTTTTCATTTGCGAACTGCACTTTTTTAGAGAACATGCAATCACCCACCTATCTCTCTGGCAAAGCCTCATAATGCCCAGATTTGGGTCTTAAGTCCTTTCACGAGTTAGTGGAGAAAAAAACAACAAATGATGCAGCTTGATGAAAAGGATCTTCAGTCTTTGCTCAGTCTACCAAGAGGTTTTCCTAAAGGTGAGTCAAATTAACTCCGGCTAATCTGATGCAGTCATTTGTTTGAGGCTCAGCAGTCAACCAGTCTCCTATAGGTCAGCTGCACCCAGACTGAGCGTTGGAATGACAACCAAGAAGCCGGCAAAGACAAATACTATGTAGTGTTTATCATTCACTTTGACACAGCTGATGACCACGTCCTCACAAAACTAAATAATACAGTTGCACATATGTAATAATTCTTAGGTAATAGCACTAATACTTCCCACCTATGCTTTGCTGGTTTTAATAAGACACACTGGGAGGTTTTGCTTTATAAATGAAAAATGGCCCTCCTTGCTCAAACATAACTCAGTATCATTAAAAAAGAAAATCTGGGCCATTTGACAAAATAAAACTATAGCAGATAAAAGATTTGTTACTCATAATACAAAACCCCCTTTTCAGTTTTAGGTTTCAGATAATTAAACCCTGGTGCTGAGAAATAAAAGATCTGCTACTGTTATTTTTATTATATTATGTAACTTTTGTTAGGTTTACAAAAAGGGACCCAAAAGCACAAACAGGGATGTAAAAGAAGCAAAAAAAAACAAAAAAAAAACAAGCTTATTCAGGCTTACACAAAAAAACTAGAGGAGAAAATAAAAGGGAATCCAAAAACTGAAGGGAGAAACATGAAAAAAGTGAACAAAAAAAAAGGATTACATGAGGAGCACAGGCAAGACTGGGACATAAACACAGGACCAGCAGAAACAGAGGAACTGACAAGTAAGAGCGGAGAAACACAGACTTATATACACTGGGGAGAGAAAACAAATGAGGGACAAGTGAAACTATTGATCAATCAAAAAGGGAGAGAAAGCACACACAGACAGAAAGGAGGAGAAAACATTACACAAGAGAAGAGAAACTACAAAATAAACAGGAAACTTCTCGACTAAAATCCCCAAACCGTGAGAACTTTAAATGAATCGCATGGGCTGCAGCTTCTCTTTTCTTTAAATTTGTTGTGCAAGACGCTCACAACAAAACACAGACAGCAACTGCATTCAGAGTACATATAAGTCTCCTGGGCCTGCTTGGCTGGAGCACCTTGATAACATAATAACGCTAATGGATTATTTGTTAGCATCACAGGTAAGATGCAGGACGACAAGAAAATGAATATAATAAAGACTCTAGAAAATATTGCACTTTCATCACTGAGCTTATTGTGATGAGCCAACAACCTCTATTGTTCTAAAGTGTGGAAATTACTGTATCATCTAAACAGAGACACACCTGAGACCAGGAGCGCCGGTTCAGTTCTGTGTATCTGTATCCAGGGACGTGTCTTCCTGCTCCATTCTATTTGGGTGGCTGAAGCAGCGGATAGAAATCAACATGTACGTGACCGTCTGGCACAGCAGGGATAGTGTTATTGTTTACAAAGTGGATCTGGATTATGAATGATGGTTTCATTTAACAGCATTAGCACTTTAAACCTATGACTTGACTACATAATTACTGGGGCCTTGATTGCAACAGTACTATGCAGCATTGCTCACTAAAAGACAACGTAGTAGATGCATGTTTAAGACCAGTGATGTTGTTTTTATATAGTTTTATTTATGACATTTCATACTGTCATGATGATGATTGCTCCTCCCCAATCACAGTAAAATGATGATGTCATATAGCTGTTCTAAAAAGTGAGCTATACATATTGTGATCTCAGTGTGTAGGTTATGAAGTTTAAGCAATCAAATTTACTTTGCAATTGAAAGTGAAAAAAGCTCAACACAGAACTGCCATATTATCACCTTACAAAACAGATGTGTCAACATGTGTTGTAAGCACTCGCATATTTGCACATTAAGCAGCCTCATAGCAACATTAGCAAAGCACAGCAGTGTCAAAGTCAAGGGTTTTTTTATAACAAACCATAACCAATTGCCTACACCAGACTGAAATTAAGACTTTCAGCAATATAAGTTTAACAAATCTATGCAACCTTATTTTTCTCCCCTCAATCAATCAAACAACAGCAAAGTTAAAGAACTGTATCTTCTAATGAGGGATAAGTCTATCTCATGTCTACAACTTTTTTTTTTAAGGAAAAAACAACCTCACTGCAGCCCATTACTGCAGAGCATTAGACAGTTTATGCAAAAAATAAAATCCAGACGATATTACAGCATTTGCAACATTCATATCCAACAATGACAAGGACTTGTTAAGATAAAGGCAAGCATTTTAATCTAAGGTCACTTCATTCATTAGTTATTTATATCTGTAATGTGTTTTTCTTCTCAAGTGAAGTGAATCCTACTGTTAATAACCCTAACAAAAATTCTAAAAACCTAAACAAAGCCTCTTCATCTGATCTGTCCCCTGAAAAAAGCTTAATTTAAAGGCAGGGATGCCGGCAGAACTTGCTTGTTTTGTTCAATGACATTCCCTAAACAAAAGCTGAAAAAGAAGCCTGTCTTCTTAAGGGGGGGAACAAAAAATGAGGATATCTTCCAAGAGGTGCTAGAGGGATCTGTCTCTCTTTCCTTTCCATCTCTCTGCCGTGACCGCGAGGGGGAAAACAACGGTGCTGTCAACAGCTAGTGCAGAGAGCGCTACAGGCCAAACGGAGGAGGAAGCATCACTTAATGTAAGAGAATGGATTAGAGAGGCTGATTATGCCTCGGAGGTGAGAGCAGAACAAAGTGAAAGAAAGGAAAAAAATGCTGGAGTGAGCAAGAGTAGATTTGTCTGAATGTGAGCGTGCGTGCATTGCAACTAATCCTATGTGTATGTGTGTGCAAGCGTTTGCAGGTTTGTGTGTAAGCGCCTGTGTCTTGGCATACAGATGTATATTCGTGGGTTTGGTACATGTTCATACGTTATGGATATGTTTGTAAACCTGTTTGTTCATGAGTAAATTTTTTCGTGGATCTGTTCACAAATGCAAATGCATTGCACTGTGTCATTCTGCATTGTTACATGTCAAAATGAGTCTCAGAAAACACCTTGCCTGATATTTTTCCATATTACACTGCAAAAAAATTGAACAATTTAAACTTTTTACTTAAGGCTTGTTAAGTTTGTGTTACTACTAACAAGAAACATTTGCTAAAGAGGTATTTATGTTGTTATGATATCTCATCTTGTGCTATCAACACCTTTCATTATTCCACAGCCTTACACAACAAAACGGTACAGCATGGAATTATATCAGCATCATAATATCAAAATGCTCTGACTGGCCATGACGAAGCTCTGAAATATTGCACTTAATGCAGAGTTGTAATATTGGATCAAATAACATTATATGAGTGTATCTAATAACATCATAACATAGTTTTTCCGTGTATAATCACCATTAAACAAAACAACTATAACAAAAATAAGCCTCTCTACTGCATATCCAGCTAGTGGTTCTGTTATTTCTTACTTCAGTAAGATCATGTTACCCTTTAACCTTTAACCCAGTATTTTTATGACATGCTTTGCTGTCTCTGCCTTTACTGAGGAAGATAAATGTGTACGAACGAACTTTCCTACTGGCCTTTTACTCCCCTCACCATCTGCCGTTGTGAAAAACTCTAAAAGCTTTAGCTCCATTTGCAGTGGTCGTATTGGTAGAACCATGTCATAAATCAAAACCAGCATAATTCCTGCCAAATCTGACCCAGAAGCACACAATGAAAGTGTTGTGTTGTGTTGTGTTCAGGGTAGCTTTCTATTGAGTGATGTTCTTGTTCCAGTTTCACCAAATCATTACTAAATCGTTTCAAAAATCAATAAGGTGATGACTTGATGATGCTTACGTTATAGTGAGCACTATGTTTAAGTTATTTTCCGCGGAACCGAGGCTAATATCAAAGGGGACTGGTTTATGCAAAGTGTGTAACTTAGCACTGAATTTAGCAGTGTTGTTGTAATGGATACACAATTATGCACAGGCAAAAATATAAATGCACACTCCTACACAAACAAAAACGCACCCACTATACAACCACCTTCATTTTTTTTAAAGACTTGTTCAGTAGTATTTGCTTCATTTTTATTATTGATCAGCAGCAAGCAGACACACTATGAGGGCGCCATGCTACGAACACATGATCACTGCACTGACAAGGAATACACATAGAGAGATCTTGAAGCAATCCATTATTCACAGCAAATAACACTTGCCAAGACTGAATTACCAGCTAATGCTTGGCTGCCACTGACATGCTTAAATGGAGCCTAAGGGGGCAATGTCATTGCACTCTAAATTTGTAACACATTTGTATCACAAACAGCACAATTCAAGATATCTCATTATACGTTTCATCACAAAATATGGGTCCTCAAAGATAAGAAAGAGGGTGCTCCAGGGATTCACAGGCTGTGATAAGTAGTGATTTGGAACGAGCTTTATTAAATTGGAAAGAGTATTTTTTATTTTTTATTTTTTGGTAATTTTTATTGGTGAAATATTAGCAGTGCAATTAATATCATGAAGGAATTATCATGTTTGTCCCCAGATTTGCAACGACTACATCTTCTACATATCCCTGCCAATTAAACTGTTTGTGTGTGTGTGTGTGTTTGTGTGTAATCTCATAACCTTATGATCTCTCGTTCTTCTCATTAAACCAGCCAAAATAGTCTCAGTAACTGAGTGAGCTGTTCTGACAACATCTTTGTTTTTCATCAGTTTCCAAGCTAAAGATTTTGCATGTTATTAAAATCCGAGGTTGAGATCAGTTCACGTAGAAGCATGTGGCTGATTATGTTCATTGTACTGTCAGAAATGTTTCGCTCTTGGTACTTTACACCCTGTGTGACACTTGTGGTTTATTGTTCAATTTCTCTAGGTGTTGTTGTGTCACTTAGACACCTGTTTATGGGTAATGCTTAGACAGCTTGACAACTTAAATAGTCGAAAAGTACAATGTGCCCCTTTTCAGTGCACCTCACAAAAGCACATTCTGTGTATAATCCAAGACTAACAAATGCAATTAATTACTTCTGAAACAATTCTAATGCCAAGTTCAAGAACATTTTGAAATCTGCACTTTTTTTCGTGTTTAGTAACTAAAATGCTTTTCTCCTTGATTTCAATTCTCCGATTCTCAGTCCGACTTATACATTTTATATAATTTAACTCGGTGGTCATGAGATTGACTCACCTGTTAAGTTGCACAACAAATTCTTGAGCAAAATTCTCCAAAAGTCAGTGTGGTGGTTTAATGTGGTGTATAGACGCGAAAAGGAAGGTGGATCTGAGTGATAGGGAGAAGCAGATTAGGCAGTGCTTAAAGGAAAAAAGTGAAAAATGGGGTGAACCAGTGTTAAAAGTGAAAGGGTTGTGTTATACCATGCACAATTAAATGACAAAAAAAAAATTAGGAATATCAAAAACTACATTCATGACAGTGCTGTGTAGAGTAAAAGATTCTCGTGCTGTTAGGAAATGTTGGATAAACCGGTAAGAGTAGGCTAGATTAAGTATATGATGAAAAAAAATTCCATCCATTCCTTTTGGGTCTCCCTCCAAAGCCTCTTCTCTAAAACACATGAATATGCAATGATTACAGATGGAATGGAGACCATGACAGAGCCCAGTGCATTGTCATCAGTAACCATGTCTTCGGTCCTCATGTCTCATTTGCATGTGAGAAAAAAATTAGCTTTATCATAAAGAATGTAAACATAAAACATGGCTTTTGTTGAAAATCACAGCTGTCAAGCCAGGATGTCAGTTTTACAACATTTTGGCTGCAGTTTATCTTTTATTCTTGGGTGACTATCGTGTCAAAGATTAGCAGTATCTGCCCAGCCTTAAGGAAAACTCCTGCACAATGGAATGAGTGTGTGTATGAAGGCAGGTGAGAGAGGCAGGTACACCATCTAATTGTTTCTTTATGCAAAATAAAATGACTGAATTGACTTCATTGGTTTGACTAGATTTTTGGGTAAGAGCATTTTATTTATTGACTGCTGTCACAGTGTAAGAACGTTTCAACGCATATAACAAAAAAAAATCCCTCTAAACACCTCATCTACCTTTAATTTAATATCAACTCAGACATCTGAAAGTGTCCATTCTGGAAGAAAAGATGAATTCAAATACAGTACAGACCTGAAACAAGCACTGACCACAGCTTACATTTTACATTTTTAATCTTAATTAGAGAAAGAGAGTGTCTCAACATGACAAGGTGTTCATCTGGATTTCATATCTTTGGTATCCATAGAGATCAGTCACCACCACCAGCATGCCTATATTGCTTTATGGAAACGAATACTGTTTGCATGAGATATTGTAATGAATTTCATTTACACTGACACAATCTTGCTTGTCTTTTTCAGCATTTTCATCAAAATACTCACAACCTCCAACTGAAATGCTAATGGTTGTGTTGCCAAAACATGGGTTTTTGACGTGTTTCATTAAAAAATGTTGATATAAAAAAAATGTTACTTGTAATGAGACTCACAGTGTGGTTCAAAAATACACCACATCTTGAATTGTGTCAGTGTTTTACACAACAAAGATTAAATAATTTCTTTAGCTACTACATGCAAACCCAAAAAATCAGTTCAAATTGGGTTACGGGAGAGTAATGCATTAAAGAAGAGGAGACGCAGGCAACTTTGATTGAACCAAGTCTCATTTGCTGTGTTCTGTTAAAACAAAGAAGATGTTAACGCTGAACAATGTCCACTTGTGGAGGCATCTGTGGGTCCATCCTGATCGGCTGAAGCAGCGTGCACATCGTTGCAAATTCTGCTTGGTGGAAGTTTTTAAGTGTGAGCTGAAACTTTTTTTCTCTCACTGTCATCAGTATGTTAAGGCATCGCTATTTTAGACATTGTTCCTCAGAACCTTTTAGTACCATTTAAAGCAAGATACCACGCAAAAATCAATGCCGTCAACCACTGAACAATCTCACTGTTGGAAAAGGATTCAGTCTGTACACCCAATCAGTGTGTGTGAGTGTGTATGTGGCTGGTATGTAATTTAGGTGAGGAAAGAGGATGTTTTCCCCTCAGTGTCAAAAGAAAAAAAAGGAAGGAATAAAAGAAGAAATCATTGATTCTGATTTATCTTCTGCATTGAGACAGCCTGAATGGCTTTACTTGTTTGTGTCTCTGAACTCTATCAACTTTGCGGTCACTGTAGCTTTGTCGTAGTTATACTGCAAGTTTCCCATTGGGAAAGCTTGAAATGATTTAATAAACAAACAATCTGGCATCTCTGAGCTGGAAAGCAGAAAGTGCCACGAGAAAACTGCACATTAAGTAATATCATCAAGGCAGGGAAGTGATATATCAAGTCATTTCTCGAACAGATTTGAAGGGCTTTGCTCAGTGTGGTGCGGTGCAATTTAATTTTACCCACTAGCTCACCAGCAGTCTCCTGATTTCAATGATATTCAGTGTTTTTGAACTTTGAGTTAGACAGTCATTGACACAACAGTCATTTAAAAATATTGAGGTGTAATATAACGCTCTGACTACAAAAGGAGAGAGAGGGTCAGCTGCATAAAAGAGAGCAAAGGAAAAGCTTTATGTTGTTTGCTGCAGCAGATGGAAGAAAAATTAAGATAATGATCATTTTATGAAAATATTGTTAGATGGCAATAAAATAAACCTTTAAAACAAGTTCAGTGCACTGCAGTTGTATGTGTGTGTGTGTGCACCACTTTGAACTTAATAGACTGCTGGTGCATGAAACAAACACCAAGGCGCAAAGTTCACTTTATGAATGCAATTAGGGAGATCCCCTCCTCCAAAATGCTGCTACCTTCAAGTGCATTTGCTGCTGTTTGGCCCCTGCAGAGAGATCAACCAGCCGAAAAGGCTACAAATGCTTTCATCTCACTGTGTTATGACTCACAACAGCCACGCACTTTCTCCCTCTCTTACATCTCTCTTTTTTCTCTTCTCTTTCCCTCCCTCCTTCTTCCTTGTGTGTGTGTGTGTGTATGTATGTGTGTGTGTGTATTCCTCAATCACTCCTACACGACACACTCTTCCTGTTTTGCATAAGTTATAATCTCAGGTTTAGTAACAAACCACTGCTCCTTCATTCATTTTTCATATCATACTTGTTCCTCCCTCGTAAGATAGAGAGAGCATGTGTGTGTGTGTGTGTGTGTGTGTGTGTGTGTGTGAGTGTGTGTATGTTGACGTGTGTATGTGTGGGTGGTGGTGGTAGTTAGGTGCTCAGGGGGTGCCCGAGGCAAGACAGAATATAAGCACAGCATGAGTAATGAAATAATGACTGAAATATAAAAGGACGAGACGAGCCGTGCTCTCTCTATCCGGGGGCCGACAGGTGTTTGCGTAGCGCCAGTGCAGAATCCATTAGAAGGCTGTCAGAGGACGGCTGCCAAAGAGCGAGGGTGCTGTAATTACAAGCCATTTGCGTTGAGACCATGCTTCATCCCTCGCTCACGTGCAACTAGAAAGAAATGCAAAAGAGTTGCTGTGGAGTCTGTCTTCTTTTTTTTTCT
The DNA here is from genome assembly GCA_029783645.1 of Ctenochaetus hawaiiensis. Lineage (NCBI taxonomy): Eukaryota > Metazoa > Chordata > Actinopteri > Acanthuriformes > Acanthuridae > Ctenochaetus > Ctenochaetus hawaiiensis. The sequence continues at coordinate 11,528,211 of JAPZDY010000021.1, forward strand.
CTTTCAACCAAAGCAAAGCACTTTTTTTTTATTGAATAAAGATGTAAGGAATAGAATATGAATCTAATAGTGTGTAACCCTATTAAAGTACAGTTTAGGTACTAAGAGATAGCTACACAATTATTATCTGGGCTAGGCTCAGAAGACTAGATTTGACTCTAGAAGTGGAGAGTGAGACACTGAAGCAGTTTAGGTTTTAGTGACACCATATATTATAATTGTGAAACATAAACAACATAATACAAATGGCCAGGGGCGTAGTTTTAGGTAGGGACGCTAGGGACACGTCCTTACCAGTATCCAGCCACTAATGTGTAGTCCCTACCATTACAACCGCTGTCCATAGTGCTTAGTCAGTGGGATTAACAGTTGGTCTCCGCTAGAAGTCCCGTCTCTAACCTAAATATCGCTCTCCGATTGGCTCTGCCGGTTTCTCGCTAACGTACAAGTGATTGGCTGCCCCGCTGTCACTCCATCTGCTTGTAAAAGTTACTTGCAACCTGTTAGTTGGACAGGACGGGAGGTAGTGCATGTATCTGCAACCGCGAGTGTAAGTAGGGAGGGCAACAAAATATTAATTTCCCAAAATCAACATGAATATTATGTGTGTATAATCAGTGGTGTCATTTACGTTTGCATTTGTTTTTGTGTCTGTTTGCGTGTGTACGTGCGTGCACGCGCGTTTGTTGAACACTTGTGTCCCCACCAATGTCAAAATCAAACCTACGTCCTTGCAAATGGCCATTCATAGAAAACACAATATGTACAATTAATTTTATCAGTTGACATTAGATGACTTTGCAGCGCACATATGATCCATTTATGCCCACAAAGAGAGTTCAAGCTTTGCCTGTAATGGCAAGGCACAACCACAGTACAATGGCCGAACGGTTGAGTGTCCAGTGCAGGGGGGAAAAGTCCAAGTGTTGGGAGGTGAGTGTGCGTAGTGGGTGTATGGGCCGTTAGTGGGTTGCGAGGGGGCAAGAACTAGGAAAAAGGAGCGGCTGCACAAAAGAGCCTCCTACCAGCCCAACCAGAGCAGTGGAGGTTCAGTTGATTCATTCCCGGAACAGTCTTTAGGATTTGTGCCCAGGATAGACTCCTAGCTCGCCATCAACCTGGCCTGTATGGAAAACAGGACCAATTAAATATCTAATGTGCACACAACATTCAAAAATACTATAACCAAATAACACAGGCTGCGTTAAATAAATAGCAGTATATTAATTTCAGTAATTCCAATGTTGTTCAATATAAACAAATCATGATATATAAATCAATGTGAATAAATAACATAATATTTGTTACATTAAATTCACCACGGTAATTTCAGTATTACCTAGACAAGCATCCAGGACCAAAGTGCAAAACAGTACCAGTGACTACCTGGACTGCATGTGAGTGCATTGGCAAAAAGAAGTAATACACACAATCATAAAATCACGTCACAATCCTAACGTTTCATGTGGCAGAACACATTCAGAGAAACCAGGCATACGAGACACTATTAACCGCCATTCAAATGAATGGCGTTAGCGCGACTCACCAATTCCATGATTCAATCAGCATACGGCTTCGATTCAGACGCTCAGCGGCTCCGGTAATCGGCTCCTATGTTTCGACAGTTGTTGCATTTAGTTTGGAATGTTTGATGTTAAATTAAGCGAGCGATGACACAATGTACCTGCAGCAAACATTTCCCCAGCGTGCTCCTCTCGCTACTAGTGATGTGTCGGTCGCGAACGATACGGCTCTAAGAGCCGGCTCTTTGAAGTGAACGACGGGAGCCGGCTCCTGATCGGGAGCCAGTTTGGGTTTTTTTTCTCCTCTTTTTTCTGTTAAAGCCGCACGTGATTGGTCAAGATGTGTGGTAGTCTGTGTGTCCAGATAGTTAACAGTTTATAAATTATATAC
>JAPZDY010000021.1:11543180-11557618 GCA_029783645.1 Ctenochaetus hawaiiensis
GTAAGCATCACTAAGCATCACCTATTGGTGTGAAATGTCAGTGTTACACCTAAGTTGACAGCTTTGGAACTTTGCAAATTTTGTTCTCAAATTTAACACCAACAGTTTATTTGCTTGCGTGCCACTGTAAACTCATTAAGGAATATTCATTAGATACTTTTCATCTAAATGAACAGCTCCTCTTATCAGCATAGATTACATCCCCTATTACTTTTAAAGCTGGTTTCACTTGTTACTCCCATAATTTCATCATGTCAAATCAGTGATGAAGAACAAAATTATGAAATAAACAAAATATAATAGACGTGCTAACTGCATTCCAAAAAAAATGAGAGCACAAGAATATTTTGCCTAAAGTAACTATATAGGCTTATGACACGCATCGTAGCATTTAAAATGCTATTTTTTAAAGGGAGTTTGTTGCAGTGTTCAGAGCTCATATCGAGGAAACATAACTACGTTACTTTAAGTAAATCTAACAGAAAACAATGAGGAAAAAACAGTATCACCAATCGGTTTTAACAAAACATCCTCCAATCTAGTTCAGCTAAAACACAATAACACAGAATCCATCAGCACATAAGTATGTTGTTACCAAACCTTTTGTAAGTGAGAGCAGAACGGTGTTTGCTTTGCTCCATCTGTGTGGAGAGACATCAGTGAAACTTGAGGGAAGGGGATGTTACTGATAGTGTAAAATTTTAGCAGTGGCACGCAGCACTCTGCAGCAACACTGCATTTAATTGAGGCAGTTGGTTTTCACTGGGGGTGTGTCACTAATAACAGATTCACTCACTGTACCAGCATCATGTGCCACTACTGTAGGCTGAGACGGTTCAAACTATCCGAGGAAAAAGGAAGGCCAGAGTGTGTCCACAGTGGTGTGGGTTCCTATTTCCTTCAGATCTCGGCCTGTGTTCTGCGTATGACAAAGAGAGCAATGAAGGTATGAATATGGTCACATGGCTGCAGCATCGTGTGCTGAGAACACGTCCAAATGGTGAGAACTGCGTGCCTGGTGCCTGTGTTAGGAATAAATTTTAATAAATGTCAATTGAAAAGACAGGTATTGTTCAGGTGTTTATATGTAATATGATAAGTTGCTCGAGTGAATTATGATTAGTATGCACAGTAACTTGTGCACATGCATGAACATATAGACACATGTGCGGTACTTTGCGCTTGTGAAAGCTGTACCCAACTGAACGTGTCCCACAGCTTTTGTTTCAGTGGCTACGGATGATTAATGATTGTTGACATAAACACAAACACTGAGAAGCACAGACAGAGTGAGACAGATGAAGACAGATAGAGGCAGAGGGGGAAGCTCAAGTTAAATATCCCCCTATCGCCATTGCAGACGCTGTGGCTAATAGGCCTCTAAAGGCACTTCTTTTTCACTACAACCACCTCCCTAAAGGGTTGCAAAAGTACAGTTTGTATAAGTGAGAAAGAAGTGAGAGACATTTACAGGATGCAGGAAACAATGAAGACCTGTGTGCATGTGTGGCAGCCACATATGGATTGACAGCAGCATGCGGGTTAAATGGGATCAGGCATCAGTACAAGCAATGACAACAGCAGTGGCAAAGCATCCTCCAGCTGATTATCTGCAGGATATCCAACCAGGCCGGGCCAATAAAGACTTCACTACATGAGAAGAGTCAGCAGCCAGAAAGCAGCGTGCATAACAGGGGTTAAATCATTTTAGTCCCTTTACTCCTCATTCTGTTTACGCGCAAAGCTCTGTATCTTTTTCATCATAAGAGAAAGCCATTACATCCCCAGACGTTATCAGAAGTCTGGCTGCTTTATCTTGTGCTATCATAGTTTAAGCACACACAGACATCGATTCCAATTCTTTTAAAGAGTAAACATGTATCTGTGTCAGTAGTCGTCTTAACCTCGGCCACAACCTCTCAGCTAACAAAGCAAGCAGCTGCTGGTAAAACACTGATAACTGACCTGTCTTGGCTTGTTTGAGGAAAAAGAGGATGAGAAAACTGCTGGAAAATGTACACTACAGTATCTTTTTTTTTATTTTGAATCCAAAGTATGTTACAAATTCTACCATGAAACATTAAAAATGGCACAAGTTAAGCATTTATTCATGACCATTTGACACCTGCATAGCTTTAAGCAAAAAGCACTGGTTTCTCTCCGGGTTATCATGTGCTCACCTCCTATCACAGATGTTTCACCCTGAACACCTCCAAAAAGCCTCTGCTGTGACCCCAGGCCATCCCAAAGTGAATTATTATGTGTTTTAATGTATTCCATCTGACAACTGATGCTGTATCTGAGCTCTCACAATTTTTTCCATTAAATTTTAATTATCATACCTGCTAAAGGGGATCCATTTAATTTTCAATTTCTCAGGGTTTCATCTGTTATTAAAGTCTAGAAAAATAGTCCGTCCCCCTCCATCATTACTTGTCAGACCCAGGAATACAGTCTGTACTGGGAATTTTTGGTGAGAATTAAAGCAGTGGGACTTCCTCTTAGATAGAATAATGGTCCACATTTTTTAATAAAGAATGTATAAAAATGAACAATATATTCAGCACCTGGAAATGTCATTCATCATCATCCAACTTGGATGATGCACAAAAATGTTGCATTTGTCCCCCACTTAGTGTGATCAAATTTTATGTTGGGCAACTATTTCTATATTACCCATTTTATTTCCCAACTCAACATTTGAAGTATGTAAAATAACACAAACTGTACAATGATACACGCAAGTGGAAGAGACTGAGCTTCAGCTGCACAGGAGGCAATCCATGTTGGACAACCTCAGTTGAGACTTTCAGGGCAGTGAACATTAACATCCATCAGGAGATACATGACAAGTGATTATACAGAAGCCTACAGCTGTTGCTATCAGCTCAGTTTGCCAGTCATGGAACTGCATGTTGCTTGTTATCATGACTACAAGTGTGAAGCTACAGAAGCTCATTGAGGCTGTGCATCTGCACTGCAGTGCCTTGAAATGTTTCAGTATGGGCCTGAAAGGTGGACCTCCTAACTGAACTTAACTCCATTTCTTGAACAAGAATTAAGAACTTAAGCTATTTGACAAGTCGGATTGTGAATTTTACAGTTCTTTTGTTTTGTTTTCCTTTCATGCATGTGACTGACAGGGCCTTCAGACAATAAAGAAATATTTTCAGTCTCATTTTAAGCGACCTGATTTTTTTATTGGCAGGCTCAAAGTGACTTAAATAGATATTTAACATTAGAAAAAAGCCTGTGAGATGGAAGTTTTGCTGGCCTAAACTCTGCCTGCTACATGCAAGCCAAATCTGAAATCTGCCTTTATCTGTGGGACTTATTTCCTCTCTTAATGGTACCCCTATCCCCTGAAGGTGATGTTCTGTAGTTGTGACAAGGTAGTGTTATTGTTGGAGGTGATGCACCTCACCAAGGTTAAGTCAGATCTTATCACAGCACTGGTGTGAGAGGGATGCTGTTTTGCAGGCAGCTGTAGTGGAGCAGAGAGGGTAGGAAAGGTTGGGTGATAATGTACTGATGAACTGCAGTCTGACTCGCTGACTCACAGCACGCTTTTTTTTCTTGTCCTAGTCCGGTATAAATACATAAAACCTCTGTGCACAATGTTAAACTAGTTCAGAGTGGCTTCTGTGTTTTGTTTAGTGAAGCACATCACTGCTATTGTTGCTGCTGAAGGTCCCATTCTCATTGTTTGCAGCCGTGGAACTTGGCAGCAATTAGGATAAAAAATGCCATCAATTTTCTAAAATGTGTTTTTGTTTGTTTTTTTTTGTTTTGTTATGTTTTGTTGTAACATTCTCATTAAAAACTGATATAACTATTCAACACTCAGCTCCCAACAAATCCAGTGACATTTTTAATGGTCTTGAACTTCAGTTACACAAGAGTTACTGATGAATGACTTTTTTTTTGTTGTAAAACAAAGTGTCAGCAAGTAAAAAAAACAATAGAAACTTTAATTTGAGATCACTACATGCTCTCTTTTTTATTTATGTGTCTGTTGGGTTGCAAATTAATTTCTGTTAGCTTAAATCTACATAAATCAGGCTACATGTGTTTCATTTTTGTCTATTTAGCAATATCTGTGTTGTTTCAGCAAGTATCGATTTATGTTGACTGGATTTTAAGGTTAACGGTTTTATTTGTTACACTCAGTGTGTCTGTTTTGAGAGGATGTCAATGCGGAATTTATTCAGAAATGTGCTCCAATCTCATCATCCATGCAAAAAAAACCAAACTCAAAAGCAACAATCATCTATATGGGACAATCCAACCCAGTTTTTCAAAGAATCTGACCATTACAAGGCATTCCTGTAGATGTATAGTCCCATTCTTGTCTTTAACCCTTTTTTTTTTCTTTGAAAGCTTTTCTGTCCCATCCTGTCGGTCAAGTCAAGTGAATTCAATTTTATTTATAAAGCACAATATAACAAAGCACATATTTGCCTCAAGGGGCTCTGCAGTTTGAAAAGCATGTTGAGTTCCTCTATTCTAAGAAAAGAAAACCCATAAAAATCCTTTCACATGGAGAAATGGAAGAAACTTGACACTAGAACAGCAGAGCAGGGATCCCTCTCGCAGGTAACTGTGTGTGTACATGACATATATACAGTATTTTATGTGTGAACTCACAAATATATTTGCAAGTTTATGTGTCTGTGTGAATGTGAAGGAGAGGATGTTATAAACACAGGAATAAAAATAACCAGAGGATCATGACTGCATTTAAAAATCATGTCTAACTTGCACCAAATGCAGCGACCAGCCATGTGGGCACAGATTGCTCATTCATACTATTTTCTGCTCGTTGGTATATTATGAATCCAAATGAGCCCTCTCAGCACTATTTTAACCACTCCGTACTCTGAATATCCTGATGACAAGTCCTTTTTGTGAGGATCCTGTATTTACCCTGTATTTCATCTATTATGTTTTTATTATTTATTTATTTATTTATTCATTTTGAGGGATTTTTCACACCTTCGCCCACCCGAATGTCCTGTCAGGCTGTTGCTATAGATATCCATGCGCAGCACAGTGAGGCGGGAGAAGGCAACAACTGAGGGAGAGTGAGAAGAGCAAGCTGATGAGGAGGAGATGCAGCAGAATGGCAGCATCAGAAACCATAGAGAGCTTAGAGAAAGTGAAACATCGAGGATGCAGAATGGGGGAACAATAATCCAGCTGGTAGTGAGTTATCAAAAGTGAGAGAATGTGTGAAAAGTGAAAAGAGGGGATGATAAGAGAGAATGAGCTCTCTACCTGTCAGCGCATCAAAGTCTTGTCGTGTCACATACTCACCCGCTCACACACCCACTCATCCCCTCAATGCCTCAACCTAATGAGCCAAGTGTCTCTCGATGGCTCCTGTACACACCAACACTATCACACAGCCATTATAAGTCTGTGCAATAGACAATTTATCATTCTATACAGCAGTGCTTCTATTTCCATTTGCTGTTGTCACGACCGGAACCCTTCATACTGTCATGTTACCTACTCATTGACTTTCTCCATAAGCAAAACCTGCATAGCCACAGCGTGTGGCACTGATGGGTGGTTTTTAAACACAGCAACTCTCAGTAGAAAATGTGAGTACACTCGGGTAGATGGGTAGTTTTAATGGGAACTGATACCCTGACCTCTGTATCAGAGTATCACTAGGTTGTACTTCCTCTGTATCACTGTACATATACACTTCTATTACAAGGATGTCACTCAACACCATCTCAAAGCAACATGTGTGAGGCATGCATTGTGTCACATCACCTTTTGTTTTCATTTTTTTTTCCTCACTTCTGCCCCTATTTTAAGTCACTAAGGCCCAATTTATACTTAACATTATTATAAGCATTTGGGATAATGTAAGTGAGCAAAACATAACAAACATAACAAACATAACAAATATACAACATATATCTCGAAATGTGTTTTATTTCAGGATTAAGAATACAGGAAAAGATAGAGTTATGTAACCTTTCAGCTTGTTTTTTGTGTCACACTGAAGTTACACATGACTAAGATAAGATTACAATGTGTGCCTGACCAGCTCCATGTGGTTTGGAGGAAATGATCACATTTCAATCCCTCAGATACATGTCATGTCAAGAGTCGTTTTTAACTATTGCTTTATTGCAATGATGATTCATTTTTTTTATATTTGAATTGTACTATATATGAGTATACTCCCCCCCCCCATAACTGTCTATGCAATATGAAATAGCTAACATTACCCACAATTGTTTGAGAACATAAGCACAGGACAGATCATTAGTTGTGGTTGTGTTTCTAGTAGTCATCACCCTGATAAAAACAGTTTAAGTGGTAACTATCCTTATAGCAGCACAGCTTTTACTCAGCCACTGATGAAAGGATATTAGATTAAACTGATTCAATGACTAAACAAGAAATAAAAAACAAAATAATAAACTGATTCCATAAACAACACTTATCTGGAGAGTGTTGTGTTATTAATTCGAAAAGTGTTATACGCAATATGTCACACTGAGGGGAAAGATTTGTCCAATGATCTCTTAAAAACCCAGGAATGTCAGTACTAGTGGTCGGGATTCTTTGTTTCCACTGCAGATAAAAAGGCAGGATGTTGAATATGCCTCTGTAAACTTTTTCACTGAAGTGGGTCTGAAGCAACATAGTGCTTCCAGTGATGTTGTGTGGTATGACTTAGTGTCCCAGATTACTAAAGAACTATAGATGAATTTGGATTGTTTGGCTTTGGTAACTTTAAAGACTTTTAATTACTAGTTAATTTTAGAGATAAACTAAACTGGACCGACTATAACAAGTTCCTCTCACCAGTTCACAGAGTTACTTCTAAATAATGGTGTCTGGCATTGTGCTGGATTATGAATTATCAAAAGGAAAGGCCAGTCTTACTGAGAGTTTGAAGGAATGGCTACTTGTAAAGTGCCGACATGTTGTTGAAGTGTTGCTTCTGGTGTGAATTCAGAGTTACAGCCATTCTCTTCCTGCGAAATGTCACAGTAAATCAAATCCCTCTAACCCTGGTGGCATTCGTGCCATGTTTCTTCTCACTGAACTACATGAGCTTCAGATCTGTTTACTGTTGAGACTGTTGTTGCTGTGTGGATGGGGCTTACATTGATTGTCATGGTAACAAAGAATGTCTCCTCAAAAGTCATACCTGCATTACTGTTTTTATCTCGGTGTTGTGAGCAGAAATTTCCCAATGCACAGCCAACTCCCTACATAAAACATACACACACGTGCACATGCACGAACACACACACATGCACACACACACACTTGTACTTCCTATTTTATCCTCATGCAAATGCATTAATTAAGAAAAAAATCACTTTTGTCAGATACCTTAAAGGTTTCCTATATGTTTCTATATTTAACTATTACTCCTGCTGCTTGCTTCTTGAATCTTTTAATGCTGCTGGTAAAAAAAAATGTTCAGTTTAAGATATTTTATAAAGGGAAATATGTGCCTGTAAAACACTCAATGTCCTAATGCAAGAAGCTAGGAAATTCATATTATCCTTTTTGCTGTTTCTTTTAAGTTTTAAAATTACTCTGCTGGTTTCTTCATTGATAATGCAGTATAGGGTAACTGGGTAACAAGCTGCCAAGGACAAAAATGAATATATGTATTATGTATAAACTGCAAATAAATTTAAAGTTCTTTTTGCCCTTATGTCTGCTCACATCATGTCCAATTGAAACCACTGTGTCTTTTTTCTCTGGGTGCAAAGTTTCCCCACGTTTTTCTATCATTTTGTCAATGTAAATTTAGTGGTAAAGAACTATTCTAAAAACAGTAGTAACAAAAATCCATATGGCCCAGTAAAATTGACAGATCAAGTGCTTTGAACCAATCCAGTCATTACAACTCTCTCTTTAAATCCTAAAATATCTTCTCTCTTTAAAACAGTCTTGTTCTTGTTGCTCAGTTAGCATCAAAGCATTAAACCTAATACATAGCAGGGCCTGAGTCTCACTACACGAACTGTCACCGACTGACTCGTTATTATTTTATAATTACATTACTACATGAGCTTAGTTAAAGAAATTCATTACTTTGACTGTGTAGTGCAAAGCTCTTCAAAGTTCTTATGATCTTAAAGGGTGCAAGTCTATATTTCTTTCAGTGTTCGTAATAAAGTACAGAACGGTAGCCCTAAATCTAAAAGACAGAGCCCTCTACTGGACTCTAATAATACACTCTCCTCCAGTAACATGCATGCATTGTAAGGCATTACCTCAACAACTCTGTTCTTTGGACCCAGCAAGTAGAGGGCCCTCAGAAAAAACAGTATAACCATACAATCCAGTGGGGACTCTGTGTTTATAGAACCAGGGTTATAAAATATTAACCTTTGACATATATGTTTACATATTTTATATAAATATACATATAATACATTAGCTCTCATCCATTAAGATGATCAGAGCTGGAATTCCCCATCTATTGCTTTCTTTATCCATAAGTTTAACAAAAGTTCTTCTAGCATATCGGACTAAACACCTCTGTAATCACCAATCAATAAATGGTCTTTTCCTGACTTTACTTGAAATCAGTGGCTCTTGATGACTGGAGCTCAGCCTGAGGTGACAGACCGCTACTTCTCCTCTAATTAAACCACTCATCCAGTCAGTCTGGCTGGCAAACATTTCTCACACACACAGGTAAACTTAGGAAAGGGAAAATAAGTAAAGAAGAAGCAAGGTCATCTGACTGAAGCAAGGTTGAAGAGGAAGAAAAAAAGGTGATTGATTGAATAGAAGTAAATGTTTAAAAAAGGAGGAATGAAGCAGGATGAGCAGAGAGATGTTCTAAAATAATCAAAAGAAAGGTGTAATGACAGGGTCCCTTATCTTTATTTAAACAGGACATTGTATAGGTATACTTTATACAGGTATAAAGGTATACTATATTCTATACTACAAGACACAGAACCATCCTCCTCAAAGGAAGAGAAACAGTAAATTTACACAGCTTTTTGCCCAGAAAGAACTGGCAAGTTTAAATACACCTACAGTCCCTTCGGTTGAGGTCAGCTCTTAGCCTTCATGCACTCTAACTCGGATGGGTTTTTTTTTTTCTTCTTAAATGTGTTCCATTAAATCCGCATTTGAAGTGTATGAGATAACCCTCGACTATGCTTTTGAGATTGACGAGTTAATTGACTAGAATACAAATGAAATAATTCTGCTCCTCTTACTCTGAGATTAACTGGAAGGGATTTTTATTACGAGACAATGGATTTTAGCTATAGCCTTTTTTTTTATTGTTAATGCTATAACCCTGAAAAAGGCTACTGCAGCCACTGGCTTCAGCTGCACCAAGGCTTTGTAGTACTGAAGCTGTTTTTTTTTAACTCTTTCTCATTCATCCTTCTTGAAAACATGGTGAGGTTATAACAGATGTTTGGTGATTTATTTATTAGTCTCACTGGTGTAAATTGCATGCATGGAAATATTGCAATTTGCACATAATATCATCTCTTTAAATGCCACCATTGCTGGACAGTTGCGACAAAACCTTCAAATCTGCATTTGCATAATATCCAACTCTTTTTTTTATTTGATTTAACATTACTTGGCTAAAGAATATTGACATTACATATACATACCTCATTCTCATAAAGAAGTACGATAACTCAGATGTAAACGGACAACAGATTTAACATTCAAAATCCTAAATTTACAACTCACCCCGCTGACTTATGGCCCTCAATGCATGTTGTCCTCTCACTGACTTGGCACACATTATCAAAGGAATGTGCCATTATCTGAGTTAAAGACAGGCAAAGCTTAAAGGTCATACATGGTCAGATCCAACTCAGTAGCAAGAGAATGACTTCACTGTAAAAGGAGAGCATTATCCCCACTGGGACCACAAATAATGACGCTGTTGGCTCATGTGGGGTGTTTTCTAGTTTTTCAATTTATGCATTCTCCTCTCTTTGCTCCTGACACTGAAATCGATCAAGCTCTGCAATCTTTACAGGCCCTTACACATCTTTGTCATGTTTTGGTCCATTCTCAATAAATTAGGGCAGACTTTTCATCATTGCCAAAATTTCAGCTCAGGTCAGTTCAGAATGACAATCTCTTTGCTTGACATAAGAAATCAATCACTTTTCATGGAGGGGTATTTTTATTGTTTGTTTTTAAATGTTCTAAGAAACAAAAAAGGAAACAAGTGACTGTGTCAAACGCATTTATCAACTTTAGAGCCTGATGTGCAATGAGAAACAATATGCACCTGGACTATCTCCAGTGGAATGGTCTTATTTTGCTTACTATTTAGCCTGCTAGTACAAATCAAACGTTGAGGAGGAGGAATGACAAAAACTAGATAATATGGTGCATTTGAGCATCCAGCATTCAAAATGTGGACAAATTTGCACTGAGTTATACCAAATGGAGTTACTGAAAACATGAAAAGTGTTATTTAATTACCAAAAACAAATCAAGTTTTTTATCATTTGTATATCTCAAAGTGGTCAACAAACAAACTCACCAGAAAAAGTTGAATGTCTTGAGCTGGCACAGGAAATATAACCTCTTCTTGATGCCTTTTAATGATGGTGTCCATGTTGGATGCAGACTTTAGGTCCTTGGAAGTTGTAAAAATCAATGTTGGGGGATTTGGAGTCCACAGTCTTGTCCTGGCCTCAACAAACTGCCAACTAATCAACCTCCTGACTTCATGCAGACATGTCATTGTCCTGGATGAGGCTGATGACCATCATGTTGTCTTTAAACTTCAGGAGTTCAACAGATGTGTCTTCTTAGGTGCAACTGTTTTGAGGGGAAAATAGTTCTTTACAGTTCCCCCATCCTTGTCTCTGTCAAGCAGTTTGTGATCCACTGACAGATGGGCCCTGGCTCGGGGAGCTGGGTAAGTTTGGAGTTGAGGACTTCTTGGATGATATTATTTAAAACCAAGCTGAAGCCCATAAACAAGATCCTTGCAAATGACCCTGGAGAGTTGTGGTTTTGCAGGATGCAGTGAAGTCCCGTGTTAACTACATCATTTACAGACCTTTTTGTCTGATAGGTAGACTATGGGGGGGTCCAGCAAGAGGTCTCTGATGTCCTTTAGGTGGGTCGACAGCAGTTTCTCAAATTTTTCATGACCACAGACATCAGAGTAATGGGCCTGTAGGCATTTAGTCATGAAATAGGGGATTTCTTGGGGACCGAATTGTGGAATTTTACACAGCTCCAGTGATTTGTTGAAGATCTGCATGGAGATGGGGGCCAGCTGGTTAGCACAGACTTTGAGACAGGAGGGTGACACACCATCTGGGCCTCATGCCTTCCTGATCTTCCACATCGTCTTACATGTACTGTCATGTTATGCTTCATAATCATTCAAGTTTGATGAAATTTCAGTTTAGGTTATGGGTATTCTTTTCTTTATTGATTGATTAAACAAATGGAGTTCCTCTTACTTAGGAGGAAGTGGGTCACCTGCTATCAGTGCATGAGTTTGTGAATTAAGTAACTAAAACATAGATAAAGCTCACAGCATAAATGTAGCCATTTACAATATTACAAGTTAAAGGTCTACCGTGTAGGATTTAGTGGCATCTAGCAGTGAAGTTGTACCCAAATGAATGTCTCTTTGCTTGCCTTTCCCTTCCAACATGTAGGAAAGCCTGCAGTGGTTACACAAATGTTAAAAATGTGAGAAGTCTTCTCTTGAGAGGGTGTTTGTTTTGTCCAGAAGTAAAAAGCTCTTTCTAAGTTAATATAAAAGAAATACAGCAGTTCTTAATTTCAGGTGATGATATGTTAATAAAAACATGCTTATAAATATAATACTCCATGTCTGACATATTCCAAATATACTGCTAATTGTTCCTGTACAATGAACCTTTAACAAATAGTTTCTATTAAAGGTTACTGTGCTTGTGTAGACCATGGACACTGATCTGATCTTGTTCACAAGAAATGAATACAAAAGAAGAAAATAGAATCCACTGACTTGGAGACCCATTGGTGCTAACAGGTGTGAATGTGTCTGTGATGCCTTGGCAAATCAATAACTCGTCCTGTGCATCTGTCTTCTTTTCAAATCCCCTCAGCTCAAAACATAAACATAGAAGAGCAGGAATTTAAGATAAACAGTAATATGCTGCATGGAAGGATGGTCTGGTATGAGGTAGTAAACAGAGGAACCTGTGTTTTCCAGTTTTCTACCAAATGGCTACTCTCTGCAACTTAAGGCCAAATATCCCCCTTACGAAACAAGCCTGTGCATGGAAGCAGCATCTCTGACCAAGTTCCAGCCATAGGCTTCCTTTCAGCTTGGCCTTGAGAGCATATTTGCGCCAAAAAATTGTGTAGAGGAAAGCAGCCCTGCTACTTTAAAGATTTGATTAGGTAAAACCTGCAGCTGAAGTTGATTGATTAAACGTCCTCTTTTTTTATTCCAGCAAGCAGCCAGCAGCAAAGTCAGGATGCAGAAAATGTCTTAACGCTTGCTCGATTATTGTGAGAATGTAATTGCATAGAATGTACTATTTAGTAAGATATCTAAATATCTGAAATACACTAGTAGTAATATGATATATACAGTGGCCTGGTCATTCAAAGATTTGCATGTTTTATTTTACCGATTCCCCATTTCGATTGGTTTTATTGCCATTTTTTTTTAAAATTTGTCAGGAAAGACAAAATATCACATCAAGTAGATGAACTATAGTCATTAGTTTAACAGTTTCACCCGCATTGTTCTTTGGTATAACTGTAATCATGGCAAACTTTAAACATGTTGTGCACTGAAACGAATTCATACTAATAAAATAAATATTCGGTTCAAATTCAGTCACTCCTTCTGACAGCCTAAACTACTGCTACTCAAAACACCTTCCCTGTGATATGCACAATGGAGCTAACCTGTGCAACTCTGATAGAAAGAAATGATGCTTCATCTTTAAGATGCACCGGCTGCACGGAGGAGGAGGGGTCTGTCTTTACTCTGTACGCGGCGTGCATTGGTCTGTTTCATGCTAGTTTACCTCCCCTCTTATCCCGGGTTAAGGCAGGCTGACGATGCCACTGGACGATACCTTCAGTGAGGCGTGGGGGAACGGCATTACTTCATCACGTCAAGCGATGCACTGCAAAAACATGCCGTCCAAAGCAAGTGGCGCCTTGTGTTCAAGCTCAAAACCTGATTTAAATACATGGAAGAAAAATGTATCCTCTGCTCCACAAATGAATAGCAGATTGTGATAATATAATGTTAATTTAAATTCAGATTGTTTTGATCCACTGCATTAGTAAAGTTGCCTATCGCAATCGAAATAATATTTAAATATTGATTTTTTTTACCCCCCTTTTTTTTCAGCGGACACGTTAAAAAAACTGCAATAAAGAAAGAGGGGGGACGATGAGAGGAGGGGGAGAGAAGATGGAGAGAGCTGAGAGTTGAGGGGTGGCTGGAGAAGGAGGGCCGGACGCATGACATCATTCCCTCAGCCTCCCTGCGCGGACAGAGCTCTGGTTTCTCCAAGTGCGCACGGCGGCTGCTGCTGAGGGAGCGACTCCTCCTGCCGTACCCAGACGCGTCCTGAGCAAACTGCGCTCTTGGGGTGGATTTTAAAAACATTATTTAACCCGGCAGAGGAACCTGTGAACCGCTCCTCACTGGACCTGCCGCAGGGACGCACGCATTTATCACAACCCGGGGATTATTGCTTGTTTTAATCATGAAGATGTGAGGGTTTATAAGCTGAGAAGAAAGAAAAGAGGAACTCCGAGGCTGACGAAAAGGTAGGCACACTTCCCTCTCTTTTTCTTCCTTTAGTCTGTCCGGTTACTTTTGTCTGCCAGGCAATTTCTACAAGAGCTGGGAATTGTCATTGTCTAAACGCTTAACCAAAATTAAGCATGTGGGCATTTGGTGTCGGAGCGCACGAGCCGTGCGTTATTCCGCCGTCTTAACACCCGAACAGAGGCGAGACAAGTGCCCAAAGAAGAGCATCGTTTCCGAATACTGCAAAGACGCATTTTCAAGCTGCCACGGAGCTTTGCGATAGAGAGAGATGCTTGATAGTCCCGGACTCAGCGGGAGACCCGACTCTGCCACCGCAAAAACTGCTGCTGGTGCTGCTGCTGGTGCTGTTGCTGGTGAGCAGAGCATATCTGCTGCTTGTGTGCGAGGGATATCCATCATTCTGAACGACGGTCGTAACAGGCACGGCTTTCCTTTCATTCCATCACTGAGAGTTAATTACAATTTTAATCTCCCAAAGAAAAAAAAAACGGGGTGGTACTGTAGCAGAGAGAAGAGCGAAGATTCCCAAGAATTTCTCTTACACTTGTGGGTGCTGTAAAGCTTTGGAGCAAAACGCATATTTCTGAATCATCTTTTTTTCGGGGGGGGGTATGGGGGGGGGGGGGGTATGGGGGGA
>JAPZDY010000021.1:11560570-11577806 GCA_029783645.1 Ctenochaetus hawaiiensis
TGAAAACAGATCTGCATCGCTGGCAGAGTTTTGCCCAAACACATAAAGTAAGAGTAGATAGAAAACAGAGAGGGAGAAAGATAGAGAGAAGAAAATATTTAATCATAAGCACATTTTATGGAGAGCTTCACCCATGTGCACTGCGGCAGTCTAATTACCAGGATAGTGCTTGTTAGTTGTCACCTCCAGATAAACAGCGGGCTATTTTTTTCCTCTCATGTTTTTCCCCAGCCTGTGACAAAATTTGAAATTCTAAGTAGAAAAATGTCAATTTCAGAGTGTCCCATCTTATTCCATCTACACCTTCTTTCCTAAAACCACACACAAACACACCAAAGCATTTTAATTTAATACATGTCAACAGTCACGTAAAAAAAAAAAAAAAAACACTGTTGAAAGATTGACATCTATAGTATAACCAAAAGTTAATCAATAATGGAAAGCCGGGGAGGGGGTTGTATAATGTGACAGAGCATTTTGGTACACAGCCTAGCTCAACAGTGCCATATTGTACAGTAAATCTTGTCAGGAAACATATGGTCCTCACATCCATATGCAAATGAGTGTTGGAATATTCAAACAGCAGAGAAAGAAATTGTCCTTGCGCCTTCTCAACACTGGTTTGTCATTTCAAATGGCTACGATACAAGCTCTTTAGGAAATCTTGGGTGCAAGAATGAAGGCAAAAAAAAAATGCACTATTCAAGCTTGCTATGAACATTCTGACCTGGTTTTAGCCCGCCGTGCAGCTTGACACTTTAATGGCTTTGATGTGTACACATTTCCGTACTAGATGTCAGGAAGAGTGAAGATGGGTGATTCTAGAGAAATGTAAGATTTCTCCTTCAATGTCTGGATTGAAAAGAAGACCAGTCACTTGTGAAGGAAGGGGGCAAAAGCCTCGGGGCCCCCCTCCATCCCTGTCAGCTATGCTAAGCTTTATTTTAAAGCACTATTCCCATAAAGGAATATCTATTCATATCTGCCAGCCACTATAACGATCAAAAAAAAAAAAAGTGAAAGGGTTAAAGTGGCAAGAGGAGATATCTTGCACACCATTATTTCCTGTTTGGAAGGTTTGATTATGTTGTTTTCACAGTAATCACAAAAGTGTGCAAAGTGGAGGGAAAAGTGTAACCTTGTCAGGGAGGGTTCAATTTCACCGGTGAGAAGTACACATCATTATCACTGATGGAGCCTTAGTTCAGGTTAAAGCAGCATGTTAAGTGTTCAAAGGCTCTTTACTCAAGGATAATTGCAGTGAGAATGTGTGTTTTTAGAGAGCCTGAGAATATGTCAAGAAATTATGTGCTCAGGTGTGTCTAAAATACACAGTCAGAGGGGACATAACAGTGGAGGCAGGAAATTGTGGGGCAGAGCACAATGTGCGCAATATACCCCACCTAATACAAGCTTTTTGAATAAGTAGCATATCAATGGACGCATTGAACGTTACTGGATAAAGACAATTCACCAGAAATCTCTGGTGTTGTAAAGTAAGGAGCTTCTTTTTAATGAGTTTTTAATTGCATTTATAGACATTCACAATCGATGACAATGACAATTGTAAGTCACACTGCTAAAAAATGCAAATTATGTCTGTGTCCAAGATGTGACCAAGTTATAATAAGTAGTTTGCATGAATTTTAATGCAAATTGCACTTATCAGGCACCAAGAGCTAGCTACCTCCTTTCTTTCACAAGATACCCCAACAGCCACTTCCACAGTCTGAAAACCTGTGATTCCCAATAATATGGAATGATGAGATTAAGTGAATGAAGATATTTTTCAGTGTGTATAGACCTTGAGCTGTTGTTGTACATCCAGTGATCGCAGGAATACAAGAATTGTGGCTTTGATCTCCTACAATAGCCGTAATCATTGTGAAAATTCTTGCTGCTGCTGCACTAAATATACACTGAATGGTTGGGTAACCAGGTGGTCTAGTGACACAATAACAGTGTGGTGCTGCATGCTCCGGAGCTAACATTAAAAAAAAGTTATAGCATTGCAAAATATACAGATTAGGGTTTAACAAAATGCTGAATAAACTGTGCTCCAAGTTTTGGAATCGCACCATATTCCTCTCTTTATTTACCATGCGGATCCAGTGGCTCTGAATAACTTGGCACTGTGTTTTCCAGAAAGCAAACAATTAGAAAACCTCTCACTGGATGTGACAGATGTAAATCTCCTCAGGGATAGAAGGACCATTCGCCACTGCAACTGCCCCACTTCTCCCAAGGGTCATAACTCTTGAAGGTCACGGTAGCATTTCACCTCCCTCCCTTTTTCTTGCCCAAGACAACTCCAGAGGGTATTGCCGGATGTTTCCCACCATGCTGGTGCACAGGGGCTGATGATGGCGGGGGTCTGTGAGGAAAATGAATCTAGACAACAGCAGGGATAACAAAACGCTGTCTCGCCTGTTTGCTACCAGCCTGCATCATACTCAAAGGCATCATAAAGAATGAATGATTCATGCACTGTCTTGGATAGTCATTTATGTTTAATTCAGAACTGTACTGTGAGTCGTCAGCCATGGTCTTCCTGTGGTGTAGTGGGGTCATTACCAGGACTGGGTGGATGGTTGTATGTATGTGCAGGCGAGGAGAAGCGGGAAGTGTGTAGAATGTCACGGCAGAGCAGGACAGAATTAAGACAGAGAGAGGAGAGCATTGGCGGTGGCCTTGTACGTTTCATCTGCAGGCCCTAATAAAACCCTCACAGGCCTGCATTGATCTCTCCCAGAATAATCCATTTAGACTGAGCGTGCCTGGCCATGTGGGGCCTCTTCAATTATTTATGGCAGAATGCTGTGCAAGCTTCCGTTGGGATGCAACAATGTGCCCTGGGAAACCTGTGAACTACGGACTGCAGGGGAGCAAGGGAGACACAGAGGGTGCGAAAGGGGAAATGGCAGAAGGAATGAGAGAACTGGTTGGTGAGAGATGTGAGCATGAAGGGAGCAGGTGAAGGAAGAGATGGCAGGCAAGTAAATTACACTGAAGCATGCAAGGAAATATAGTTGAGATGAAACTGGGAGAGGTGAGAGGAAAAAAGAAGGGAACAAAGAGGGACATTGGAAGGTAAAGAGATGGTGTGTTGAGGACAATGGGAAACACGTCCTGTAGAGATGTACAAAAGAGCTGGAATAAAGGGTTCTGGTAAAGAGGGATGATGAACAAGTTTATGAGGAGAGAGCTACAACAGAAGATAAGATGGAGGAGAGTGTGTATAAAAGAATGTACAGACTAAAAAAAAGGATCTGATGGAGTGATTGAGAGGTGACATGAATTAAAAGGCAGGAGAAAGGCATGATAGGGAAAGACAGAGGGAGACAGAAGAAGGAATAAGAGGAAAAAGAAGAAAAGGAAGGAAAAAATTAAAATAAAGGTAGAATAGTTGGAAAGAATAGATTAGCTAGATGACATAAGGAACCATGAGAAGCAACAACGTGGAATTATAGATGAGACAGGGAGGAAGAGTTGACTGGAAATGAGGCAGGAATAGATGGATAGGAAAAGGGTGGAGGATGGGACCTTTTTAAAGCAAGTCATGAACAACTATTGATCACAGCAGAGTTATGGTTGCTATTGTGCTAAGTGGAGACATGTCAGCCTGACTGCCTGTGCAGTCGATCACTGTTTCTGCTACACTCGCCTTCAATGCTTTGATGTTACAAAAAAGAACACAGAAAAGTACCATGTGTCTTGGCCTTTAATATATTCGTTGGACAAAATCAAAGGGAATCGTACAGTAGGATCAGATAATGACAAGAAACAAGATGATTTCAACCCATTAGAATGGACATTTTATAGTTTGAGGGCTGAATATGTCATGATTTTTTTGCAGCATGCTGGGATTGTATGCTCAGAGCTACATAACATAAACTCCCCTCTGTTTGCCTCGTCTATATTCTGCTATTAGCAGCTCACACACGGCTCTCATAAATCCAGGCAGATTTGTCTTACCTGATTCCCTCGGCGTTCAGCATCAAGCTCTTCTTCTATTGCTGTAATTCCCAGCACCCTATTAGGCTTTCTAGCCAGCACCTGCTGCCGAATCAGGAATTCTGAGCGGAAGATAACTGGAATTGACATTTCAGTTGAAATGTTGGAGTGATTATGTTTCAGACATTTTTGGGAGAGATATATCCTCATCCTGACATGGGCTCTAACCCGTGTGACCTCTTTGAAGTTTTTGAAATAAAAGAGGATTTTGAGTGAAACGTACACATTTTGGATATGAGCTTTTGCACCTCACGCATTTATTGCAATTGTACATGTATCTAACAAAAGGAAGCAACCTCAAAGTCCTTAAAGGAATGAAGCTGTAAGTCTCATAGCAGTTCAGCGTGCATGCAGTAAGAAAAAGAAAAAAAGGCACTTCATAATGACTATTGCATCGGCTGTGTCAAGCAGCCTAATCAGATGGGCTAAACGGTGTAGCAATGCAGCTATTAAGCTAACGATAGCATACCAGCAGGTTCCTGTTTAATTAGTAGGCTCCTATTTCCCAGCACTTGTTGTTCTCTGAAGCAGCCACCAAAGATATATGTTTGTCCACAGCCATTGATTATTGGATTCTAGTAATTGTTTTGCCTTCACTTGATTAACAAACCTGTGTTTTCTCTAGAGGCTAGCTCAATAGCAGCTTTTAAACGATAGGACCCAAGCCAAACTCTATGCTAACGGCTTGATTACAATGGAGAATCAGTGAGGTGGTTAGAAAAGGGGAGTAAAACCTTCCTTATTTTCTCATTCGGTGCCGAGGGGGGGTTGTTGCTTCACACCAACGAGACAGCAAACTTCATTTAGTGAGGTACCAGTGCTTACTAAATGGTTCCATATACACATTTTTGTGTATGGGTGGCCCCTGTGGCTGATGCATCCAGGTGCTCTGTGTTTCATGAATCCTGTCCAGCAGTTGTGCAGCGTGATCGATGTGTGGATTTGGCTTTTTAAACCATGGCATTACTGGCATGTTAGGAATTTCAGTAGCCTGCCTCTTTTCTGGAGGGTGAGTTCAGGGATACTGGGTGAAGATGAGAATGTATCACAGCTGTGGAGGAGTAGATACATAATGAGGAAGAGGGGAGGAGCAAAAGAAATGATGGAGAGCCTTTGGAACCACTGTAGGTCATGGAGCTCAGGGGTTTGAAGGGAGAAGGAGAAGGAGGTGTAAGCATACTTGTGTAATACTCAAATGTTTCTCCGATATATCATAAGCTCTGACACTCTGAAGTCCTTGGGTCAAGTCCTTTAAATTTCATAAGGTAGCTTTAACAGATGTAAAGATGGGAACCCAACATTCCCTCTCTACTCCCACAACACCCTGTCTGAACTCTGACTTTTATCCCAAGACAAAGTGTTTGGAAAAATCATTATTCTTCTTTTAGCTGTCATTACTGGGAACGCTTTGCTTCCTGGAAGGTTAAGAACATTTTGTTGCCACAATATATTTGTAGTTTCAACAGCAGGAAAGAGTCAGCATACCTCCTGCCATTCATTTTTTAAAAACACAATGCTATTCAACTCTCATTATAACAGTGTTTTGTGCTCCAGCCGACTGTACTTTTCTTTCCACTACAGTTTCTCGGTGATTTTGGCAGCAGCTTGAAAATACCATGCCATTTTTTTCTTTGTATGCCTCTTGTCATATGTTTTCCCCTGTAGTCTCTTTCTTTGCCATGACATGTCTTGATCATTTATGGTCACACATTTTTGCTTTTTGCTGATGTGGGAAATCAAGCTAATTCTACGTTTGTAGTCCAAAAGTCCTCAAGCAAGGACCAAGTGTGTAAAAAAAAATAAATCTAAATAAAGCAACGATGCAGGATAAATACATAGAGGAAAATACTACAATGGCTGCAGCTGACATCTAACTTAAAGGCCCCCTTGCTACCTCATGTTGTTGATTTTTACCTTTTTGCCGTCCACTGGTTTGTGCCTTTCACGCAAACAAGTTGCGGATGCAAGAACATGATGCTGAGGAAGAGGAAGAACGAGGTCTGCTTAAAGGTAATTTATTTCTGCTGTCTCTCTGTTGGCTGAAGAGGAAGTGACAAATGCGAGCTGGTTGTTTATGAGACCTGGCTAAGTGCTGGCAGGGCTGCTTTCCTCTGAGGTAGTTGGCTCTCTGTCCTTGGGAGGTACATCGCTTTGTGGCATGGTGTGTGGCAGGCGAGCTAATGTGAGGTGAGCCTATCTGCTTTTTATTCTCCATCTGCCCTCCTGTTTTCTCCAACTTTTTGCCCCCGTCATTCTCACTTTTCTTTCCTCAATCTTTCCGCTGACCTCTTTTACCTCTTACTCTTACGTTTTCTTTCCCCATCCATCCCTTTTCATGTTTTTTACAACTCTGAGCCTCCGAGTCGGAGCAGCAAGAAATGTACACAGAATCTCTTTCCAATCGCCCCCAGCTTGCCCCTCTTGTCTAGAAAGGAAACACGAAAAAACCCTCCCTTCCATCACTTCCTGCCAAATAAATCAGTCAGACCTTTGACAAACCCCAAATAGGACTGCCAATTTTTCAGAGCTGTCCCGTTCATCAGTTTGATTTATCTTCCCAGAGACGGAAAGCATGTTTTCTTCCCATGCTCCCCCCCCAACCACTCACCCACCCCCCCCACCCCCCTCTCTGTTTACGGTCAGTGAATTAGCGGGGGAGGCCAGGTCACTGTATTCAGTCTTCAGTGTTTGAAAAGAAAAGCAGTTCAGTGAAGCACCAGTGGTCAGGCTGCGGGCTCTAAAACACTCAGAAAGATGGACAGCAGGAGGACAGGGTGAGCTGAAATGTCGCCCTCTCCACAACCTCAGCTCAACTACATCCTCTCTCTCTCTTTTCTTCCCCCTCCTCCGTACCTTTGTAAAGTGCTGTTTTAATTGACACAAAGAAAAAAAAGAGCTGGTTATCTGGCTGCCTGCTCCTGTTTCATGTCAATTGAGTCAATTTTTTTTTTCCCTGCTGTTCCTTGTCCGTCATTCCTCTTCTCTGTGTCTTTGGAGCTCTCCGTTCTTTTCTCTGCGCCTTTTTTTTCCTGCCTGCCTCTTTATGTCTGTTTCCTCAAGCTCCCTCTCTCTCTCTCTCTCTCTCTCTCTCTCTCTCTCTGCCTCTCCTTCAGCTCAGCACCATGCCATTCCCCACTGATTGCCTGTGTTGTTTCTCCCTTCCTCTTTCCTGCTTGCCTAGTTATTTACATCTCCCTATGGGTCCCCCCCATCCCAACTCGTCTACCCTGTGCTGCCTCCCCCCCTCAGCTCTGACTTGAAAAGTTTTATATGTTTGCTAGAAATGAAGAGCTCAACTAAAAGATATAAATTCAGTGTGGAAAACAAAACAAAGAAAGTTCATCAAAAGACTGGTGAATGCTCCACAAATGAAAAAAAAAAACCTAGAGATATTTGCACATGCTGAATAATTTAGGTATTGTACAGCAACTATTATATTTGTGTCAACTGTTTAGAAATCATTAGTTGAACATAAAAAAGTCATTTTTTCGAGTTGAAATGGTTTATCAAATAACATGCATTTTTAAAACCATGTTCACACATTTCACCGCACATGAAGTAACCTCATTCACTGCTGATAAAATAATGATGATAGTGTATCATAATAATAGATTATTTCTGAAGATTTACATGCATAATATATTGAATTCACTCGTTCGAAAAGGCAGAAATCTATTAAAAATATTCCACTTAATTGCATCTTATGGCCCATTGCGAGAATGTGTGTCATTAGGAAATGCTCTTTGCATTAATTTGCCCATTGTATTTTACATAAATAGCATTTAATGACTATTTAAGAAAGATGTGCAATGATATGTCGTGGTTTACAAGTGAGTTCCATCAACATTAACAATAGCTCAACCAAACCTTTTTCATTATTAACAAGCTTTTATACATAAAGTTTAAATAATTGATTATGTACTGGTTAATAAATAACATACAATTGATCGTACCAAAACACATTGCTTCAGTGATATCAGTGCAATCTGACTTTGTGAGGATTATAAACCAGCAAAATCAAGCTGCCCAGCTCTGCACTCGTGACTTTGTCCATCTCTTCCTCCATTACTGAGCTATCTGTACATCCATCTGACATCAGAGAGATAAACTTGGCACTGGAAAGCTCTCTCCTCTCATCCTCTGTTCTGCAGTGCGTGAAGAGTTTTGTTTGACTGACACTTGGGTATGTCCCTCTATGTTCAGGCTCTTCAGCCCTGAAAATGAAAGTAATACATTCTCACATAGATCTGTTCAGATAGCTACCTGAAACACCCCCCACCCTACCCCAATACTGTGTGTTTCCATCCTTTTCAGTGTGTTCATGAGCAGGTGAATTTCATCCATGACTGCAGGTGAGCGTGACGGACAGGAGACAGACACTTTCAATTAAACTGTTAACAACCAGGTCTTTAGATCGCTTTGAGCTTGAGTTTTTTTTTACAAATGCAGCTTTTGGTATGATAAGTGCCATAAACCAAATGTCACTGAGTTTAATCTGTGCACAAGTGACATGAGACATTTTTATGGCTTTCACCTTAAAACCTTGATAAATTGCACGCTAACTGAAAAATACCTCTGGAAATAAGTAACCACTGGCTTTTCTGCTGTAAGAACTGACACATTATATCAGTACACAATATTTGCTGCTTGTGGAATTAATGCCGAAGCATGAAAATATATCTGCAAAAAAACCCACATTTTTAATCAAAACCTTGTTAGTTCTTAGTTTTCACAATACATGAAAATATCTTAATAACACATAACATATTAATAGAAAATGTTTCACATGCCTCATAGCTTAACCTTCAGGCGATGTGAACTGTTTACTTCCCTCTGTATGTTACCTTCCAAATATAGCTCTTAAGTGCACAGCTGTCATGGGACCCTACATACTGTTCCCGGGTCAAACGTCAGTCCTTCTTAACACTGATACTTACCTATCATGTGTTTTTTTTTTTTTCCTTTTGTAGCTTTGAGTGCCTCTTTTTTTCTCCTTTATTCCCTTCTTCTTCTTAGTCTTCTTCTTCTTCATCTTCCTCTTCTTCTTCTTCTCTATAACCAGCCTGTTCTGTCACTCTGAGATGTGGCTTTAACCTCTGGTGCAGTTTTTCACTGGCGGCTGTTGTTTTCATCTATTGTTCTTAAAAGCGATTATGACCATCAGACGGGCCCATTAAATATTTAGCAGAGCTCAGGCTGCTGCTTTCACTGGCTTCACAGGAACACTCGCCACAGATGTTCAAAGTGTTTGCCTCTGCAGCACAGACGTGCACAGATATTCAGAGGAGCAGTCACTCAATTAAATAAAAGCTGCTATTTGACACTGGGAAGAGCATGTGTGTTTGAAGGGCACTGTCCTTGCATGTGTGTGTCTTTGTCCTTTCAATACTGCCATACAGATTTCATGAGTGTGTGTGTGTGTAGTTTATTTGTGTTTGTGTGTCATGAGTGTGCTGTTTTTACTGCTGTAATCATTCCTCCGTCTGCTGTGTGTGCGTGTGTTTGTGTGTATTTCTCAGTGGCTGCGCCTCAGATTACTTTGCTGTTCAATATTAGAAAATTTATTTGCAAGTCCGTCCTCCATTTCCACTGCGGGAAGAATTGGAATGATCAGCTGCTTGAGAGAACAATAAATAAGGTCCTCGGGCTGTTGGTTTATCTACACTCACTGTGGGACAATTGCTTCACAAATTACCTCTCCTTTGACTACTGCATTTAGGAATGAAGTTAAAGACTAACAGGTTGCATTCTGATGGGTTGTTTTACTATTCTGTCTTTTAAATTATTTTATGGCTGTTTTTTCACTCTCTTCTCCTCCTGTGTTTGCTATTGAAGAGTTTTTCTGGAGAAGAGTGGAGATGAAATAAAAAAAATCTCTTTTTAACCCCTTTAAATTACATCCCAAGTCATATTGTGCATCTTGACAATATATGCCAAAAAAATATGTTTTTCTTCTTATTTTAAGCATCCAATCATGTTTTCTTCCTCTAATTTAAAATATCTTGTTTGATTATGTTGGCTTGATTTAAACCTTATAACCAGTAATGTAATGACACATACTCATCAATCAATCATTAAGTTTTAGCATCTCAGAGATATGACTCCTGACTTTGCTGATGCTAGCTAGTTAGCAACAGCATGGTCGATGTGTCTTCCTCATTTTCCACTTACTGCGGTTCAGTGGTCTGCCTCCGGTGATATGGGTTTTGACAGAGATGAGAAGTCCTCTAGAACTGAATGGATTAGCATGCAATGCTGAACAGCTGTTGTTCTTCATGTTTGTTATGACTAACACTGTTCAGTGTCCAGTCAAATTCCTCCAAATGATACGTCTCATCTGTATGTTCTTCTACTTGGAATTAAATCACAAATTGAAGTCAGACACTCTCAAAATTCTGTTTCATCTAAGCTTTAAAAATTAGATAAAACCATGATTTGACTCCATAAATGTAATCACTTATAAAAGTCATATGATTGTCAAGTTTGCTTAGAATTTCAGGCAATCTTAAATAATGTTCAGCCTTGAAATTAAACAGGCAGTTTTGTTTGATCAAGGACTAGCTAAAAAGGAGAAAGTACAGGTTGAAAGGCTGTAAGGTTCTCTGTTGATCTCATCCTGTCCTTGCAGCATTGCTGAGCTTTGTTATCTCAGCTGTTATTATTCAGAAGGATTTGAACGGAGTGAGCAGTCAGGGGTTCAGTGTCTTGCTCAAGGATGTTTTGGCTGTGCTAAAAATGAAATGTGATGTGCCAGTTATGAGACTTCCAACGACAAGTTCACTCTTCTAGTTTATGCTGTTGCTTAAATTTTACTGCAAGAAATTGTCTCACATTATGCCTTAAAATACGGTCCTGTCTGCTTACATTTGAACCATACTTTTTGTTTCAAAAACAAGTGAATTCAAATAAGAATCGCTTATTGAATAAGGATCAAGAGCTCTGAGGAGTCTGTGTATTCTCACAAAGTCCTGTGGGTGTTCAGGATAGTTTTTGCTGGCACTCTTTAAGACGTTAAAGTTAGCTAAACTTATTGAAAGCTGTTGTCTAGGATGTGCCCCGCCTCTGACCCAGTGTGAGCTGGGATAGGCTCCAACCCTTCTAACAGGATCAGAAGTTTGGATGAATTAATGGATGAAACTTGTGCTTGAACCGAGAAACACAATGTTTGCATATTTTCAAACCTTTCAAAGTAGCGATAAAACATTTCCATGTATAATTCTGAGGTTTTATTAATTAAAACAGCTGAGTGACTTGACGTTCAGTACATTTTGCATCTGTTCTAAAAGGCCTCATGAATGGATGAGGTCATAAAGTTGACTGAACTACACTAAAGCATGTGAATTTCCCCCCTATTAGTGGTTGTTGTGGTGCAGACAGACGGTCGATTAGTCTACCTCCCTCTGGTTTGGAGTGTTCAGTCATCGCTTGTGTCACTTCCTGCTTTTGGGTTCAGTTTTCTATTAGAAACTTAAACGAATACAAACATACGGAGTGCAGCTTTTTAAGGCTCAATAGAACATTAAGCCATTGGTTCACTGGACATTCATTGCAGTGAGAGAGACATTTTTCAAAGACACTCATGCTTATGCACATGCGAGGTATGTTAATTGATGAAAGTCCTTGGTTTTAATGACTATGTAGCCATGGGTTTGAGAACAAAGTGACAAACTGTGATATGTGCATGTATGGGCCAGCCAGCTAACCCTCTCTCTTAGTTCCTCTCTCTCTCTCTGAGTGTTTGCCTAATGGCTGATAATGAAGAGGGCATCTTTGCAGAGATGACATGTGCACGTCCTCTACTGGACACACACACACACACACACATACATACATACACACACATATGCACACAGAGGCTGCCGACTGCCCTTCAGAATGCCAGGCCTGACATTAATCTTTAAATGACTGTTGCTTCTTCCCCAAGACTTTCAATCCATTAGTGAGCACGTCTTGAGATGGAGAGAGATTGCCATAGAGGAGAAGGCAGGGAGGAGGATACAAGCAGCGTCTTTGTGTGTGTGTGCGTGTGGGTGTGTGTGTATGTATGTGTGCTGCGAGAGGGGTGGAACAGTGTAGAGCACACGATGGAAAGGATGATGTCAATGATAATGGAGGATGAGGACAGAGAGAGAATCAAAGAGAGGAAGAGAAGGCTTGAGGCATCATTGAGGTATCAGAGAGACAGAGAGAGGAGAGAGAGACAGAGAGAGATGCAGTGATATTGAGAGAGAAAGTGAGACAGAGGGAGAGAGGACACAGCTTTCAGCTGCTATAAATGCAGCCACATCTGTCACTGTGAAACACTTCCAACCAAACAATGACCAGTCTTCTTTTTATGTAATATGAATGACAGATATTTTTTAAATACCGAAATATTATTTTACATCCTGTACTTTCTCTTTTATGTTCTTCACTGACGGTGTGGGAATGGGATGGGTTGTGCTGGTAGGGGCTGGGGTGTCCCTGGTTTATGTGAATTTCTCGTTATTTTGAAGGATTTACTGATTGCACAACAAAAATCAATGAGCATAAATATAAACCAAAAAAGTCCAAGAAAAACAAACAAAGAAATGTCAATGAACTTTTGTCGAGATTACTTTGTCAGAATATTTTTCTTAAGGTTTAGGATGAGCTCTCAGACTCAGACAGTTAAGATGTTCTGATCTCATACCTCTTCTTTTCCACATCCAAATTCATGTCCTATTCACTCTCCTCCATCTATACTTTCTGTCTTTTCTTTGTCTTTCCTTCTTCTCCACTTTTCTCCATAATCCCTCAACTCTCTGCTCTCCCTTCCTTTTTTCCATACCTGACTCAGTGCTTCTCACTCAATCCATATGTCCCTCTGGTCGCTCTTTTGTCCATATCTCCGATTCTGTTGCTCTTTCCCTCATTTTATCTATCCATCCTTATACCTCACCATTCATTACCTTCTTGCTCACTTTTCCACTTCCACCTTTTAAACTCTTTCTTCTTCCTCCAACCCTCTTTTTCCTCTTTGATGTCCATCCCTGCTTCCTCATTGTTCTATTTTTCTTTTATCTCCATCCTCCTTTTCCCCTTTTCATTCCCTTTCGCCTATACAATTCTCTTCCTCGAAAGAAGGGTCTTCCCATTCTCTCTCCTCCTCCCCCTTTTCCTCCTATCACCGCTCCTCCCTTCCTCTGCTCCTCCAGCGGTGAGCTATAGTGACTCTGACATCATTACCCTTGTTGTGACAGGTTTCATTTGTACCCTGTGGACCTATACATCAGCCTGACTGATAGTCCGGGGCCGAGGGCCAGCAGAGCCCCGCCCAGACCGGGACAGAGTAACAGAGAGAATGGCCCTAAAAACCACTCGGGTACCACTGGATATTTTTCCATTACGCGTTCTGATATGTCAAACTCAATGCTGGTTCAAAACACGCCCTGAACTTCAGCACACTTGAAAAAAAACGATCCGTGACAGTTTCTTATAGATAAATATCCACTGTGGCTGAACAAAGGAAAGAAAAGGAAAAGACACTGTTTGCACTGTTTGATTGACAGGTGATTCCCAGAAAGTGATTTACAGAAAAACTAGTGAGTGCTTAGCAACAAGGACGGAAACAAAGAGGGAAGTCGTTAAATGTGGCATTTAGTCTTGAAGTCTTATTTTCTGTATGCAAAAGGAAATGTCTGTCGCAGTGGATTTCGTGATGTGATAATTGTCTTGTTGTTGTTGTTGTTGTTGTTTTTAATTAACCACAAAAATAAAACATGTTTTAACAGGTTCTTAATCATGTGCTGAGTCTTGAAATGTTCGTTTCATATGTATTTTTTCTTGGGCACTTTCGAATTTTTTACAACTCTTTTAACAAATGTGATTTTATCTACAATTGCTCCCCTCTTTCAGTCTTCCATCTCAATAAAAACATCACAGCAGGCCCAGAATTCTTTGATTTTTCCTGCAGCAGGAATTTTTATTTATTTATTTATTGTATTCATTTATTTTTATTTATTCATTTACTTATATGAGATCATAGAGGCCACATGCCAGAGCTTCAGGGCCACAGGTTGAAAAAAACACAGGATATTGATGATCAGGGGCCATATTCTTAAAACATCACAGGCCTAAAAGTAACTCCTAAATGGCCCGTTTATGAGTAACAAATGGGTGTGTCATCACTAAATTTAGAAATCATACATTTCTGGACTCAGTGTATTTCATAAAAACTTATTGTGCTAAAACCAGCTCTTACACCTGCAAAAAAGTGAATGTGATCACAAGTATTAAGTCACATTGAGAAAATTAACAGTCTAAAAACAGCAGCTGCCAGCAATCTGCAACATCTCCAGAATCACATCAGCTTTATAGAAACCTTTAATGATACTGAGCTTTTAAAAATAAAGTATGGCCTTAATCACAAAGGTGTCAAGGAAGCAGCCACTTCATCTCACAAAAGAAGCAACCCAGTAAAACTGAAGATCAAGTTCATTCAGTGGTTGCATCGCAAGGTCAGTGCTGCTCTCTGCCCTGATATGTTTTTGTGTGAGTGCCCAAGGACACTGCACACCACTGAGGCAGTATTTCCAATCTGAGAGTACAAATTAATATAATCTCTGATCATGCGTATTGCGAGAGTTAATTATGTTTAAATGCACTTATATTTATATATATTATAGCCTAAAAACACTGACAGAGAATAATCATTGTGCATTAGCCAAATGAAAAAAGTTTTAACCTCATGACCAATTACCTACCTACTAGTTGTTTGCTGCTTGAATTAAAAAAATCTACCCTTGACTAAGACTGCAGGGAATAACAGAGATTTACCTACAATGCTCGTCGTAGGTTCTGGTCTGAAGAGGGCAAGATTTATTTCCAGGCATATATTTTCTGTTCATTTTCTTGACTTTTACAGATATCTCAACTGTGAATTTTCCTTTAATAACATGTTTTCTTTCATGCACAAGTTGGGCCAGGAGTAAAAGCCTCACTTGTATCCAGTTCATGTTAAATCAGTGACACTTGTCCTACATTTTATTTTGAAATCATTATTTGGATACGGAAACATATCTACTACAGACCCCAAAACAGCCCAAGAACTGATACAGCCAATCACAGTTTCATGAAACATGACATCATCCATAACAAATGGGTTAACCCTGCCCTTTCTCAAGAGTTCTCGTAGTTCTCTGTAAAATTTGGTCTCAGCAGCTTTGTGAATAGATTTCAAACTTTAAGTCTTCTTCAGGAGTCAGTTCTAACATGACATGTTTAATGAATACAGCCTCACAGAGTTTTTCAAAATGAGTCTTAACATCTCAGAATGCTTTCTAATGAGGTATTTGACATGACTACGTGTTGGGGATTTTAATTTACATCACATCCCATCAACAGTTTAAGTATATATAGTATGTGTCAGACTTAACACTGAATCTAGTTTACATGTTTTGTCAGATATTATATTAATGTTTATATAGAAACAATCAGTAACATTAATTAATAACTTTAAGTACATTCACAACACATAATTTGTAACATGCATCAGTACTAGTAACACCCTATTAATGGTGCTATTATTTTTTTCTAATCTTCTAATGTTAAAGTTAAAACTCAAACAAGTATGCACATCAGTAAAAATGTTCACACTACTCATTAAATGATCTCATGCAGTCAAATAAAGACCTTTTAAAACACTTTATCTTAGCAAAAAGAGACAAAATATTCAAATATATAACCACTGTCACCAAAAAAAAAAGCATTCCATTATCCACAGTCCCAAGCTTCACTTACCGAGTGTGACCAGTCAGTTTGAGAGTACAGATGCAGTTTTTGTTGCTGGTTTGCAGGTAATAGTAGTAACCAATCAGGTAGACATTGGGCCACTAAAGTCCCCATGGCTGATGGGTATACAATTGTACATAGATCATGTATCAGTTTTACTTTGGTGTCTTACTATCAGTGTCTGTCTCTAAATCAATTCACTTTAATAAGATAAATTACCTAATTACAACCTTCAGTCTTTGCATTTCTGTTACTGGTACATCTTTTCTTTTACTGGGTAACACAACCAAAGGATATGAGGTCTTCCAGTCATCCCTCACCTATATCCATCTCAGCAGCCCCATAAATCCAGCCAATACATCAACAATACCTCCAGACAGCTCGCAGCCCCATTGATCTGTGGTCATATTGAGGTGCGGCTTATGAGCTTGCCGGCATCCTTTGTGGCGAGACAAAAAAAAAAATGAATCCACTTGAGTGCGGAGCTTTTTAATGGCCAAACTATCGTGTTCTTTCACAATGGAGCAGATCTGTATTGTATGTATTCATTCAGTTGGATAGACTAAAAAGCTTGGAAAAGGACCAATAGGGAAAAAAATCAAATGCGCTTTTATTTTACAGGTGCCTGGACCCCCGTCAAGTGTAAAATGGAAGTGTTTAAGCAGAGGAATTGTGGGTTTGAACATAGAACTAAGTGGTACACAGTAGCCAAAATCCTGCATCACAATATTTTGGTCATGATATAACAGGATTTGATTTATCGGATTTCTTTTTTCTTTCTTTTTTAAAATTTTGCTCCCTTATAAATTGCCTTGGGATGTGATGTGTTTTGTCTGTGGAGAACATAATTATCACGGTGCAGCTTCTCAATACTAAATCCTATTTCTAAAATACTTACTCTTGATATTCACATAGGAATTATGTTCCAAATAAGCATTTTTTTGTTTGTTTGTTTTTTTTAATTAAGCCCCTCATATGTTCCTGTGAGTTCAGTAATGGAGGTAATCAGATGGTTGGTTATGGTGGGAGAAATTGCAGGGAGCTGACTTGTTTTCAGGCGCCTGGCTGTGTGTGCTCATTGTGCTGTGATGCTCACTGTTGGCTCTGCAAGGGCATTTATTAATAAAGTCGAGCTGCCTGGCTCTTAAGTCAATACCCCTTCATTCAGCATGGAGGTTAGCCAAGGAAGGAGTCGAGCTCAGACATTTTTCATCTACTATCTTCTGGACTATAGCCTTGTGGTGATGATATGTGTGTCCATGTGCATGTTTCGGCTTGTGTGCAAACACCTGCAGTGATCGGGTAAAGGTCTATTCAATTTTTTTTTGCGTGAGACTACATACACATCTGAGGCTCTGCTTCTGTGTGTGCGTGTGTGTGTGTGTGTGTGTGTGTTGGAGAAAGGGACTGACCACACAGAAGGCACATTAATCATCCTGGGTTTTTTTCCTGGCCTCTGCCTCATGAAGTG